>CM038710.1:45235624-45415624 GCA_021613375.1 Megaleporinus macrocephalus | reverse complement strand
TGCTACTTTTCATTCCTTCCCAACAAACAACCCAACTGTCAGAGCTACATGTTCATCTTTAAACCAGCCTGAAGTTCCTCTTCTCCACATTCTTCATCTAACGTTCCACCTTAAACACTGCAGCTCGTACAGACGCCAGAATGGAACCACAGCACCGTTTAAGGTGGAATGGAGAATTCCCAAAACCAGCTAGAACAGAATCCTGAACAACTTTAACTCTGCAGTCTGTACGTTTCACTCCGGACAGTTTCTCCAACACTCGGACACCATGGAGCAGCTTCAGCTCAGCGTTCAACACTGAAGAGACTGAAGAGACGAGCAGCTCCACCTTTACTAGCACCACAACCTCCGACGGTGACTGGAAGTAGCAGCCATGCTGTGTGAGTGGATCACTGTGTGCTGGTTGAAGCAGATCATCTTCAACTGAAAGTTTCACAGAGACTTTAATCTACTTTGTGTTTGATGTTCAGATGAAAGAGAGTAGCTAGTACAGGTAACGTTAGACACTAGCAGCTCCAAGTCACTAGTATAGCTAACTAAATAGTATGAGGGCGGAGCTTATTTACACTGGGACTCATTTTATTTGGTCTATGTTGCTTCTATGTGTTTATCACAGCAGCTCACTGTAAACCAGCCAATCAGAGCAGAGCTCATTAATTATTCATGAGGTCACCAAATAACGCAAAACAGTGTTTCAATCTTGAACCAGATGGTAGAGTGTAAATGGGTAGAACATCAGAACAACTGAAATACAGAATAATTAACAAATACATTCTATAGCACCTTTAAGTCTATCAAAAAAAACATTTTGAATGCATTGTCTTTGTGATGTCACAAAAAGCAGCTCATTTGCATATATTCATCTACTCAGCCTACAGCATGTTGTCTCCGCCCACTCAGACTGGTGCATTTCAGTACAAACAGCTTTTGGAATGAAGCGCAACACAAAGTGCAGCCAATGAAATAGCAGTAATTTACATATGCCAGTCTTAAAGGCACAGTAACAGATTTTTTTTGATTAAAGAGAGGTTAGAAAATTGTCATATAAACAAGAATCCTGACTATTTTTGGTGTGTGTATATATAAAGTGGGCTGCATAAGTGGACTGTGGTACATTTTTTAATATGTAGCATATGGGCCCTTTAACACTCTTATCCGTTAGCAAGTACAGCCAGTTCTGTTATTAGTTATGAATGTTCTGAAAGAGCTTGACCCCTTACACTTCGACAGGGTCTCTGCGTCAGACAGTCGGCACCGCGGACGTAGATTTTCCACCTCCGACATACTGTTCCGCCTCGCTGGCTTTTGGTGACCGGGTGGAAGCAGAGCCCCCCATGCAGCACAGGAGAGGACATATTACTACTTTTGTTTCATGCAGGTTTCTCAAAGACCTTAAACTGTGTACACTGAACAGAAACTTTTCATTTATTTACAGTTTTTTTTCAGTTGCTAACACACTAAAATGATATTTAATCTTTAGGCTGTCCAAGCCCTATATTTGAGTTTTTTCTGTTTACTGAGAGATGCAACCATGGTGGCAGAAGGGGCCAAATGTTCACCAGGATACAGGAAGCTGCCTAATATATTTTTTCTGCACATTTTATCTGTAATTTTCTTTTTTAGTTTGCTTCAGTTTGTTTTTTGAGAGCATATTTTTGTTTACTTCAGTGTAAATATATATCTGCTGTGCATATGGTACACAGTGCTTAATCTGTGCTGGATCTTATTCTCTCATATTTCAGGTACCTGTGTTCCAGAACTTATTTATGTGGATCCACCACCTCTTTCACGTCTTTTTTTTGTAGGACACCAAAAGCTATTCGTCCAGCGGCATCTCTGAGATTTTATGGGTGCAGCTCCTTACTGCAGTCATTAAAGCTAGGATTATTTTATTGTATAGATTATAGACTATGTTAGATGAACACTTGGAGCTCTGTTGTGTCTATGCGATCCAGGACCTTTTTCCCTCACTGCCACTTGCTGGATCACCCCACCTTTAGTGTTCCATTACCTGATGTTTTACAAATTAAGCACTGGGTACACTGACTTAAAATAAAAATAAAAAATAACAGCAGTATGTGCGTGTATCTAACACTGTTTCTATGAATGTGATCAGTCTGGACTGTTTAGTATTATGGCAGAGCTTGCTAAAGACGAGAGTGTGTAGTTGGTTAGACCAAAATCTGCTAGTATGAATGAAGTGTGTGCCAGTTGGTGTAAAAGTTTGATTTTGATGATGCTGTATGTAGTTTTGGTTGCAGGGCTTCATTTTGCAGGAGGTATTTTGCAGTTTGGGTATGTGGTTTTGTAAATTGTGTTAAGTATTTTGAAAAAAACAGCCTAGTTTCCAAAATTGTGTTTGAGCAATTGGAAAAAACTGTAATCCAAACATCCTGATTGGTTGCATATACAAAACCTGCAACTGCTCTTGACTAAAATTGCTTTAAAGTAATAATTCATAGTTCAGTGTGTTAAAAGGGGAACTCCACCAATGTTTAAGAAATTCTGAATAATAATAATAGTCATTCAGAGAAGTTTGATGTAGAGAAACGTACTATATCCAAATGGAATTGTTCACAGTGATGGTGAATGGAACCAGACGTCCTCAGAGAGTTATTACAGTAAATGGTTTTGAATGCGCTGCCTGATGTCTGGATACATGCAGGGTGTTCATGCAGGGTGGGTTTGACCTCTAGTTCCCATCCCCACCACTGTGAACAACATCTAAACCACTTCATACCAAACATAATCTGTCACTGTTTAAATTCCAAACATTTAACAAAGCGGAAATTTTGAAGCATGGGTGGAATTCTCCTTCATTTACAGTCACTCACCTGGACTCATCTGCAGGCCTTCAGGAATTTGCACTGCCAAAGCACAAGAATGATTCTGATTAGTATACGGGACACATGGCAGGTTTTATGGGTGTCAGGTGATTATATAACCCAGTAAACATTTGTGAGTAAACATTTGCGTTGGTGAATGAACACTTGAGTGTAATGACGCTCGCTGACAGTACAGCAGGTGAGATGAACACCTGTTCCTTTTCTTTACCTGGAACACGAGGCTGTAAAGGGGGCGGAGTCTCTGCACCTTCATCGACTTGGTCTTCAGTCACATCTGAAACACACAGACCCACACCTTTAACAAACACGGCACAGAGAAGAAGAGTAACTCACAAAAAGGTTAATGGAGAGAGAAAGAGGGAGCGATAGATAAGAGAGAGAATGATAGACGGTGTAGGAGAGAAAAAGAGAAAGAAGATAAGAGCGTGAGAGCAATAAAACAATAATCTGAGAGAAAAGAGAGCATGAGATAGAAAGTGAGTGAAGGTAGAGGGGGAGAGAGAAAGAGGGATGAAATGAGAGTAAGCGGAAGTGGTTGAAGGTAGACAGAAAGTGTGTGAAAGGAAAGAGAGAGTGAACGAGAAAGTGAGTTAAAGAAGGGGAAGAGAGTGAGAGAAAGTGAATGAAGGGAAAGAGAAAAGTGAAGGAAGGAAAAGAAATCGAGAGATAGTGAGCGAAATTGATAAAAGTAGACAGAAAGTGTGTGAAGGGAAAGAGGGTGAGTTAAAAAAGTGGAAGAGAGAGAAAGCGAGTGAAGGAAGAGGGAGAGAGAGTGAGAGAAAGTGAGTGAAGGAAGGGGGAGAGAGAGTGAGAGAAAGTGAGTGAAGGAAAGGGGAGAGAGTGAGAGAAAGCGAGTGAAGGAAGGGGGAGAGAGAGTGAGAAAGTGAGTGAAGGAAAGGGGAGAGAGTGAGAGAAAGCGAGTGAAGGAAGGGGGAGAGAGAGTGAGAAAGTGAGTGAAAGAAGGGGGGGAGAGTGAGAGAAAGTAAGTGAAGGAAGGGGGAGAAAGTGTGAGAGAAAGCGAGTGAAGGAAGAGGAAGAGAGAGTGAGAGAAAGCGAGTGAAGGAAGGGGGAGAGAGTGAGAGAAAGCGAGTGAAGGAAGAGGAAGAGAGAGTGAGAGAAAGCGAGTGAAGGAAGGGGGAGAGAGTGAGAGAAAGCGAGTGAAGGAAGAGGGAGACAGAGCGTGAGGGAAAGCGAGTGAATCGAGAGGGTGAGAGAAGGCAAGAGAGAAAAGAGTGAGTGAAAGTGATTAAAAGAAAAAGAGAGAATGAGGGAAAGAGCGTGAGAAAGTGAGAGAAGGGAGAAAGAAGGGGGAGATTGAAGAGATTGAAGGGGGGAAGAGAGAGAGAGAGAGTGAAGATAGGGGGAGAGAGTGAGAGAAAGCGAGTGAAGGAAGGGAGAGAGAGAGTGAGAGAGAGAGAGAGACAGAGAGAGAGAGAGAGAGTGAAGACAGGAGGAGAGAGTGAGAGAAAGTGAGTGAAGGAAAGGAGAGAGAGAGAGAGAGTGAGAGAGAGAGAGAGAGAGATGGACTGACCGGAAGGAAGGACGTATATATTCTCAGACTGAGGGCTGGTCGCGTTCGCCTTCTGAGCTAAAGAGAAAAGAGACAACAGCTCACACACTAAACCTGGACACTGTGTGTGTGTGTGTGTGTGTGTGTGTGTGTGTGTGTGTGTGTGTGTGTTTGGGGGGGGGGACCTGGTTTGGGGGTGTCAGGTAGAGGTGGTAGTACAGATAAGTCAGGGCTGCTGCTGGCGGAGATGATGCTCTTCTCCCCACTCTCTCTGTTGTTGTCCACAAACGCTGAAACACAGAGAGCACAGCTTTACTGACTCACTACTCACATAAACACACACACTCCTGATGAGTGACCTGAGCTGAACAGCGGAGCCTCCTCATAGAACAACACTGACCAGGAGAACAGGACACTCTGGAGAAGCTGCTGTTGAGCCACCATAAAGCGGAACTGTGTTCTCTGGAGTGATGGAGCTCCATACAATACCTGATCATCCAACAGCAGCACCTAACCTCACTAACATTCAACCAAATCCTCACAGCAATGTTTCAACATCAGTCCTCGACCTCACTAATCAAACCGCCAGAGCAGTTCCACCCCTACACCCTATTCAGCAGTTGCTGTGTGTTATGTCAGGTTGTGCCAAGCTTGCCAGTAGGCGGGCAATAAGGATAGCGTTACAAGATGATGTCACCTTGTATCAGAGAAAAAAGCTGAGCTGAGAGTTTGTCCTGCTGGCATGTACTCTGGGTTCTTGCATAGAATTGATACGTTATTAATTAGGCTTTATTAATCAGGTACATTACTTGTGAGTGATGATTGATAACTGAATGATGATTGAATACAATTTATGTGAATCTGTTCATAAAGATATATATATATATATATATATATATATATATATATATATATATATATATATATATATATAAATATCTCATTCCGTGCTTATGCATGTATGCAGGAAGCCTTCAAACACTGCCTCTGATCTATTGCACTGCGTTGTTTCCAAAAGTCATGTGTGATGCCAAAAATATTTAAAGAATGCAACAAACATAAAGGGGAAGTCCACTAATCTTAAAACAATTCTGAGTTAGTTCATTCAGATTGGTTTGGTGTGAAACGCTTTAGATATTCCATTCATGGTGGAGGAATACATGTAGGGCACTGTGAGGCAAAGTAGTCCCCAAGGAAAACTTGTTATTTGCTGATTTTCCAGATTTTACCATCAACATTCCATATTAACTCACAAGACTCGTGTAGATTCACTGGGGGTTTTGATTGGTGAGTCTATATGTCTTGTAGACCTGGTTCGCATCATCACCACCACTATAAACAACATCTGGACCATTTCAGACTCAACTCACCTCCATAACCCAAATATTCAGAAATTCTAAGAAAAACAAGGGTGGAATTGCCCTTTAAGGACTGTTGTAAGAATTGGCTATGGTTTCACTTCTTTAAAAATGACAGGAAATGAAGCGAGGTGAGTTTAAAGGAATTCTGGGTAAAAGCTGTAAACAGTAAACATGCCCACTGACCCGGGGCAGATTATTTCCTATAAACAGAATGAACGCTGCTCCAAACTGACGGTAATTATAACAACCTGACTTCCTGAAAATGAACCCTGAGGCGCACAGGAACTATTTATGTAACCTCATTATTTATGTAATGCGATTATACAGGTGATGACATACCTTAGTAGTCACCTGATCATACTATTAGATTTCAATCACATGAGGAAAATATTACAAATAATTTTTAGAGAGTCTGTTTAATCTCATGGACAATATTAATTATAAGTTAATGGCATTCACTTTAAATGGTTTTTTTTAAATCCATTAAAAAGGATTTTATCCTTTATATATATATATATATAATTCAGACTTTACAACAACAACAGGTACAGCAGGGCTCACACGTATGATTTGTAAAGTAGCCATTCACTACAAATTCAAATAGGATCAAAAGAAAGTGACAAATAATCAAATAATATCAGCAGCAATAATACATGGTCCTTTGCACACTCAGTTCAGTTGCATGTGTTTCCAAAATTCCTCCAAAATGTGTTTCCATAGGTTTTTTACTTTCCCTTCACTATTAATTCTTATTTTTTATCCATATACTTTATTACTCTGTTCTTTAATGATCAGGACCCCCACAAGACCACCAAAGAGCAGGTAATATTAGAGAGGTGGATCATTCTCAGCACTGCAGCAGCACTTACTGTGTTAGTGTGTGTTGTGCTGAAGTAAGTGGATCAGACACAGCAGTGCTGCTACTGGAGTGTTTAAACACTGTGTCCACTCACTGTCCACTCTATTAGACACTCCTACTACTTGCTGGTCCACCTTGTAGATGTAAAGTCAGAGACAGTAGCTCATCTGCTGCTGCACAGTTTGTGTTCCTCTAGTTCTTCATCAGCGGACACAGGATGCCGCCCACAGGACACTGCTGTCTGGATACTTTTGGTTGGTGGACGGTTCTCAGTCCAGCAGCGACACAGAGGAGGTGTTTAAACACTCCAGCAGCAGCACTGCTGTGTCTGATCCACTCACACCAGATCCTTATTATTATTATTATCATTATAAACCATGTCACAACATTTTTCTTTAAAGGGTGGAATTCCCCTTCAGTGTTTAAACTGATTACCATACTGACACTAAAACTATGCCAGCCAGCTATTTCCCAGAGCCAGGTCAGTGTGCATGTGCCATAAAGTGTTCTGAGAAGGGGCAGGATGAGCTGAGGCCTACGTGCCGTCTCATCTCTTCACCTGCAATAAACCCGTTTCCCGGCGCTGAGCCGATGAGCTGTTTCGCAACGCTGTCAGGAAGCCGACCATCACAGGCGGACAAACAGGTCTGAGCTTTTAAAGGAAAACTTCTCAGAAACGTTATGCGGCTGTAGGTCGAAGGTTTGACACGCGCTGTGAGAGTAAGTGAAGTGTCCTCTACAGGGAATACACGATTACTGCTTATTTACTGAATTATATTTCTTATTTTTGCATTATTATTTACTGTAATCAGTTTAATTTAGTAAATAAACAGCAACTGTGTACTTGGTGACCTGCCTGTTCACTAATCACACTACATCAACATCAACATGGAATTTGACCAGGGTGCCCAAACACTGCCTGTTAACACGTTACACTAGAATGCATTGAATTCACTTATTTAAACGTGTGCATCATGTACACACAAATTATATAGATATATATTGGTGTTGTCCAAAGAAATACATATACACTGCCGCTCAAAAGTTTGGGATCACAGTGAAATGTTCTTGTTTTAATGGAGGATCTTCTTCCTTAACACAACAATGGACTGACGGGTCTCTAAAGAAAGTTGTTTCTTTCTGGTCATTGTGAGTCGGTCAGTAAGCCATCAACTGCTGATCTTCAGATACTAAACTAACCTAGAATGTTGTTCCCTTTTATACTCACTTATTAGTAGAATGTTTTTCAGCTGTGATCACAATTGAGCAAGAGTGTCCTAACAACCAATTAGTCCAATAACATCCTTAACTTGGATTGGTGGTCGTACCAGGAGATTTAGACAGAGGACTGAGAATTGCTGATAATAGGACTATATGTAAAATAAGCCTCTATACAAAAATAGACTTTAATACAAACATTTTTATTCTTTAAAAATCATCTGATACACTTACATTAATTGTGAAATGGACAATATTGTTTGTGAATTGCATGAAAATTGCATACACTTTAAAGTGATCCTAAACTTTTGAGCGCTAGTGTATCTCCATTTGGTCCATTTTTACTTTTCTACATTATTTCATCACGACTGCAGCGTTTTATATCGTCACTGTCCAATGGAAAACAAATATCTCCAAGATGGTAACTTTACAGGAAAGGCCAAAAACAGTCTTCACTTTTAATGTAAGTCAATGGAAGCAGATTTTTCCCTGAGTGATTTTGAAGCATTTTTATTGGTCCATTCATCATGAAATGTTTACACAATGTAAAGGGCAGCTGTTGTGTTCAATTGATGTAGAAAAATGAAAATCGACAACAACTATATCATATTTTTATTTCATGATGAATGGACCAATAGAAATGCCCTAAAACAGCTTGGAAGAAATTCCGGTTCCATTGACTTACATTGAAAGTAAAGACAGTTTTAGCCCTCTGCTGTAAAGCAGCCATTTATGAGATACCTATTTTCTTTAGACAGCGATGATGTATTCATGTGGAAATCACACTCACTCTTACTGTGTCTGATCCACTCATACCAGCACAACACACACTAACACAACACCACCATGCCAGTATCACTGCAGTGCTGAGAATGAACCACCTCCCTAAGAGTAGCTGCTCTGTGGGGGTCCTGTGGGGGTCCTGATCATTAAAGAACAGAGTAATAAAGTATACAGAGAATCAGATGAACTACAGTCTGTAAGTGGAGCTCCTGTATGGTCAGTGGAGCTGATACAGTGGACAGTGAGTGGAGGTCCTGTATGGTCAGTGGAGCTGATACAGTGGACAGTGAGTGGAGGTCCTGTATGGTCAGTGGAGCTGATACAGTGGACAGTGAGTGTAGGTATAAGGATGTGGGTTTAATGTCCCTAAACTTTTGACAGACAGCGTATGTTTAGTGTGTTTAATGTATCTCTGAGTCTCTAATCTGAAGTCTGGCGTTCGGGCAAAGTCCAGTCATCTGTCATCACGTCTAGATTTGGGAAAACTGCCAAAGTGGTCAGCGTGGTCACGTCCATCATGTTTTATTCATATATGTAGAATGAATGTGATATAAAGTTACTTACTGATGTTTTTTTCGTAAGTCCCCTCCAATATTAACGGCTTCAGGGTCCCTCCGGTCTTCTCCACCAAATACTCTATAACGTCGTGCAGTGTCTCGCACTGGATCTGAAACCAACAGGCACATGGAGGTCATATGGTATGATTGAAACGTCAGTGGACACCTTATTATCAACTAGTCACTAAATATATACAGTATTAATAGTATAAATGGTGCAAAATCAGAGATGTACAAATACTTTGTTACCTTACTTAAGTAGAAATTTTGGTTATTTGTACTTTACTAGAGTAATTATTGTTCAGATTACCTTTCACTTCTACTCCTTACATTTACACTCCATTATCAGTACTTTCTACTCCTTACATTTACACTCCATTATCTGTACTTTCTACTCCTTACATTTACACTCCATTATCTGTACTTTCTACTCCTTACATTTACACTCCATTATCTGTACTTTCTACTCCTTACATTTACACACCATTATCAGTACTTTCTACTCCTTACATTTACACTCCATTATCGGTACTTTCTACTCCTTACATTTACACTCCATTATCAGTACTTTCTACTCCTTACATTTACACTCCATTATCAGTACTTTATACTCCTTACATTTACACTCCATTATCAGTACTTTCTACTCCTTACATTTACACTCCATTATCAGTACTTTATACTCCTTACATTTACACTCCATTATCAGTACTTTATACTCCTTACATTTTAAACATAGTCTCGTTACTCGTTATTTCATTTCAGCTTGTTTTCATTTATGTACATTTACATTCCAGTAAAGATTATTGATAACATGTCTTTGAAGTTTGACTTCATTATAATACTTATAGACAACTAGTCATCATATCTTCTGCTCCATGTAAAGGTAAGTGAAAGTAGTGTTACGGTTCACCTGTACACAGGTAGGTGAAGGTGGTGTTATGGTGTACCTGTACACAGGTAGGTGAAGATATTGTTAGATCATTTACCTGTACACAGGTAGGTGAAGATAGTGTTAGATCATTTACCTGTACACAGGTAGGCAAAGATAGTTTTACAGTTTACCTGTACACAGGTAGGTGAAGGTAGTGTTAAGGTTTACCTGTACACAGGTAGGTGAAGGTGGTGTTATGGTGTACCTGTACACAGGTAGGTGAAGGTAGTGTTAGGAGTCTCATGTAAGGGCTCTTATTAGTATAGTGTGGGGGGGTTACCTGGGTGGGGAATCGAACCCCAGTATACAGGGTAACAGTGTAACACACTACACTATTCTAACCACACCAACCACCACCGCTGTGGAGAACATCTGAACCATTTCACACCGAACACTCACTCAATGTATCCAAGTGTCTTACTTACAGGATTCTCAACAGCGATGGCAAACCCGCCCTCATGCCTCCGAGTCACCCGGTAGTGTCTGTACACAGGCCTGTTGGGGGGGAGAAGAGGAAGAAGAGTGATCCTTCATCACCCTGCATGATACATCACAACAAATAACAGCAAGAAACCAGACACGTCCGTCCAGCTATGCTCATAAACGAGTTTCGGCCTTTTCTTTCTGGAACAGAAGATGTGCCCTCAGGGCTGACTCTTCTGTGTACATCAAACACCACCTGTCCCGAAACAGAAACTACAGTGAATGTCTGACGGGCCTTCCAGGAATGTGACGGGCTGGCAGGGTTTGCCATGGAGCTATGCAGCTAATCTAACATTTAATAGAAACTGAATAGCAATTAATAGAACATTATTATATAAAACCCTCAGAGACGCCCCTCAACCTCAACAGCACAATATCAGGTGTTGGAGTGTTTAGTGTTTTCACTTTTCACCTTCAGTCCAGCTTCGGTGCTTCTCCTTCCTCGGACACTATTTAAGGTGGAATGAGAAAATCCAACAAGAAGCTGGGCCGCCAGAATGTAGCCTAATGGCTGAATTATTAAAGGTGGAATGTGAAAATCTAAATAAGAAGCTGGGGTGCCAGAATGCAGCATAACAGCTCAACTATTTAAGGTGGAATGTGAAAATCTAAATAAGAAGCTGGGGTGCCAGAATGCAGCATAACAGCTCAACTATTTAAGGTGGACTGTGAAAATCTAAATAAGAAGCTAGGGTGACAGAATGTAGCCTAACAGCTGAATCATTTAAGGTGGACTGTGAAAATCTGAATAAGAAGCTAGGGTGCCAGAATGCAGCCTAACAGCTCAACCATTTAAGGTGGAACAGAGAAAAATCTGAATAAGAAGCTAGGGTGCCAGAATGTAGCCTAACAGCTGAATCACTTAAGGTGGAATGTGAAAATCTGAATAAGAAGCTAGGGTGTCAGAATGTAGCCTCACGGCTGAATCATTTAAGGTGGAATGTGAAAATCTGAATAAGAAGCTAGGGTGTCAGAATGTAGCCTCACGGCTGAATCATTTAAGGTGGAATGTGAAAATCTGAATAAGAGGCTGGGAGGCCTGAATGTAGCCTAACGGCTGAATCATTTAAGGTGGAATGTGAAAATCTCAGTAAGAAGCTAGGGTGCCAGAATGCAGCCTAACAGCTCAACCATTTAAGGTGGAACAGAAAAAATCTAAATAAGAAGCTAGGGTGCCAGAATGTAGCCTCACGGCTGAATCATTTAAGGTGGAACAGAAAAAAGCAAACAAGAAGCTGGGAAGCCTGAATATAGCTGCACCACCATTGAAGGTGGAATAGAAAAAATAAATAAATAAGGAGCTGAGGTGCCAGGATGTAGAAGGAGAGTGTATATGTTTATCCATTGAGCTCAATATTAACATTCTCCAGAATCGCTTACTGCACCTTTAACAGCTGGACTGGGAATAAAATAAAGGGTGGACTCTGGTTAGTTACGGGATTTGTGTGTGTGTGTGTGTGTGTGTGTGTGTGTATGTGTGTTACCCGTCGAGGTCCTGCCGGGTTGTAACAGCGAAAGACGAGCCGTCTTGTCCCGGTCGGAGCAGCAGATTCCCCTTCTCCAGATTTCTCTCCAGAATGAGCTCTGCCTCGGCGCGAGACGCCCGCTGATAACACCTACACATACATACAATCACAGCTGAGAACAGTGGCTGAGTGTGTCGCTCACCCTCGAGCAATACACAAAATATATATATGGTGATTAATTATTTTAGTAAAAGCTGCTGTTGGAACAAAGTAATTCAATGTAAGTCAATGGAACGTCTGGTTCCATTGACTTGCATTGAAAGTAAAGTATGTTTTTGCTTCTCCTGTAAAGTTATTTTTGATATACACATTTTTTCTGACAGCAGAAATATCAGCATGCTCATTATTATTATTATTATTATTATTATTATTATTATTATTATTATTTCACACATTTGTTGTGCAATTTTTACCTGTTTATAATGAGTATATAATAGGTAAAATATAAAATGTGCCATAACTTTGCACAGTGTTCTATTGTTTTCATCAGTTTGTTAAATTCAGTAAATAAACAGTAATTACAGTAAAATAGTATTAAAGTGTGTTGCCAAGGGCTTCCATAAAAATAAAAACTATATAAATACTGTATGTATGTGGAGTTGTTATATAACCTATTCTGAAATATATATATATATACACACACACCAACATTTCAAAAATAGCTGTAATGTGTAGTGTAGTGACCCATTACTTTAATTATTGGCTATATTGGCAGATATTTTGCAATATATTGTTTTAATGCAACTGCCCAGGTACGAAAATTTTGAAATAAGAATTAATTTAATTCTTTTTACTGTATTCTTGAACAATTTCAAAATACCAAATATTAGATAAACTGACTTTGCAAGCTTCCCAGTATTATTATCAGTTCTCAACTAATACCTGCTTTGACTGCTCAGTACTTCATTAAGCTAAATCAAGATTGCTGCTGAAGGAACTGAACACATTCATACAATGAATCCAGGAGAAATCTGGAACCTAACTTTGATCTTCAAACTGGATCAAGATCTGATCTACTTCTCTCACAATAAGATATTCATGTTACTTTGTATTGTATGTAGGATTATTTACATCTGTTCTAATCAGATCTGTGATCAGCTTAGGGGCCTCAGACTTTTACACTAAATAGAAGTATGTTACTTACGCTGGCATGTCGGACAGCAGGGGCAGGTAAAGCTGCTGGTGGCCAGGAGGAACGCTGGTCGTAGACACGGTTACAGATGGAGGCGGCGAAGGAGTTGAAGGAAGAGGCTTACGTCTCAGTTTCTCTTTATCCACAACCTCCCTCAGCATGTGGATCTGACCGGGCAGCAGATTGAGGGAGCTGGGCACCGTGAGCTGGGGGTCACAAACAGTTACACTCGAGTGCCTCTATGTTACTGTACGTACTGCTGAGTATCTATGTTACTGTATGTACTGCTGAGTATCTATGTTACTGTATGTACTGCTGAGTGTCTATGTTACTGTATGTACTGCTGAGTATCTCTATGTTACTGTATGTACTGCTGAGTGTCTATGTTACTGTATGTACTGCTGAGTGTCTATGTTACTGTATGTACTGCTGAGTGTCTCTATGTTACTGTATGTACTGCTGAGTGTCTATGTTACTGTATGTACAGCTGAGTGTCTATGTTACTGTATGCACTGCTGAGTGTCTATGTTACTGTATGTACTGCTGAGTATCGCTATGTTACTGTATGTACAGCTGAGTGTCTATGTTACTGTATGCACTGCTGAGTGTCTATGTTACTGTATGTACTGCTGAGTATCTCTATGTTACTGTATGTACTGCTGAGTGTCTATGTTACTGTATGTACTGCTGAGTATCTCTATGTTACTGTATGTACTGCTGAGTATCTATGTCACTGTATGTACTGCTGAGTATCTCTATGTTACTGTATGTACTGCTGAGTGTCTATGTTACTGTATGTACTGCTGAGTATCTCTATGTTACTGTACGTACTGCTGAGTATCTCTATGTTACTGTATGTACTGCTGAGTATCTCTATGTTACTGTATGTACTGCTGAGTGTCTCTATGTTACTGTATGTACTGCTGAGTATCTCTATGTTACTGTATGTACTGCTGAGTGTCTATGTTACTGTATGTACTGCTGAGTATCTCTATGTTACTGTATGTACTGCTGAGTATCTATGTCACTGTATGTACTGCTGAGTATCTCTATGTTACTGTACGTACTGCTGAGTATCTCTATGTTACTGTATGTACTGCTGAGTATCTCTATGTTACTGTATGTACTGCTGAGTGTCTATGTTACTGTATGTACTGCTGAGTATCTCTATGTTACTGTATGTACTGCTGAGTATCTCTATGTTACTGTATGTACTGCTGAGTGTCTCTATGTTACTGTATGTACTGCGGAGTGTCTCTATGTTACTGTATGTACTTCTGAGTATCTCTATGTTACTGTATGTACTGCTGAGTATCTCTATGTTACTGTATGTGCTGCTGAGTGTCTCTATGTTACTGTGTGTACTGCGGAGTGTCTCTATGTTACTGTATGTACTGCTGAGTATCTCTATGTTACTGTATGTACTGCGGAGTGTCTCTATGTTACTGTATGTACTGCTGAGTATCTCTATGTTACTGTATGTACTGCTGAGTGTCTCTATGTTACTGTATGTACTGCGGAGTGTCTCTATGTTACTGTATGTACTTCTGAGTATCTCTATGTTACTGTATGTACTGCTGAGTATCTCTATGTTACTGTATGTGCTGCTGAGTGTCTCTATGTTACTGTGTGTACTGCGGAGTATCTCTATGTTACTGTATGTACTGCTGAGTGTATCTATGTTACTGTATGTACTGCTGAGTGTATCTATGTTACTGTATGTACTGCTGAGTGTCTATGTTACTGTATGTACTTCTGAGTATCTCTATGTTACTGTATGTACTGCTGAGTATGTCTATGTAAAGAGTCTATAGTAAAAAAGAAAATGCCATGAGCATGAATGTGTATTGCTTTCCGGCACTGTTTATGATACTGATAAGGTCTTGACACTCAGTCTGAGCAGTGAAGCAATAAGGAAACTAAGCTTGAGCGAGAGAAGAATGATAGAAGAATGCTGGTGAGATTTTGACTGAAGAGTACATCAATCACGACAGCAGCAGCTCAGCAGATCAGAAACCACGAGACCCATTCAGAGATCTCTACTGACCTCAACCACAGAGAAGATGAAGCCCTTCCACAGCTCTCGCGCTTCCAGACTTGGAGCCTGGAGGAGGAGCCACAGTTATCATTATCAGCATTAAATAAAATCATAAAAGAATTCAAGAGTACTTAATTTTTCTTTATCTACTATTAAGTATTCAGTATCCACTATGAATTGCTTAGTACTACTATGAATTATTCAGTACTACTATGAATTATTCAGTATATACTATAAATTATTCAGTATCTACTATCAATTATTCAGTATCTATTGTCAATTATTCAGTATATACTATAAATTATTCAGTATCTACTATAAATTATTCAGTATCTACTGTCAATTATTCAGTATCCACTATGAATTATTCAGCATCTACTATCAATTATTCAGTATCCACTATAAATTATTCAGCATCTACTGTCAATTATTCAGTATCCACTATGAATTATTCAGTATCTACAATAAATTATTCAGAGTCCACGATAAATTATTCAGTATTTACTATAAACTATCCAGTATCTACTATAGATTGTTCAGTGTCCACAATGAATTATTCAGTATCCACCACTAATAATTGAGTAATGACTATGAATTTGTATGTTGTATGTTAAATTAGTGACACTGCTCTGAAACATTAATCATTAATTTAAATATTTTCTATTAGTCCATTAATTACAAGTGCTGTTTAGTGAAATATGCACTGCGGAACACTATTTCCTGTTTTAGCCAGTATTCAAATGAATTAGTCTGAGCTCGTTAAACAGTAAATTAGCAGTACAGTAATCTGTGTGTTACATTCTGTTCATTTATTATTCCGTATAAATATCAATAGTTTAATTAAAGCCCAATTATTAATGTTAAAATGTTTTTAGGCTGCTCTCTGATGTCATGCTATTGAGTAAAATGGACTGTAGACACTATAGATTACAGACAGATACAGTGTTTTTAATGATAGTGTATGTAAACGTCAGCGCTCACAGTCAGGTGAAAATCTCCGCCTTTTAAATGCAGCTGGAATCTCGCTGCCTCTGGGTCTCGACCAGCAACCGAGTCTTCCGTCAGAGAGACAAAGTCAGAGAGATCCAGCTTCTCCACATACTGCTCTCGAACACATACACACAGATACAGATACAGGTACATACTCAGAGTCAAATACAAGACATTAATACTCATCTAATACAAACAGCTGTACTGACAGTGAACTCACATCATTGTCTTTGCTGTTGTTGAAGAAAAAGAGTGAATCCCCACATAAGCAGGTCCAAAGCTTCCGCGCTGTCTGTACAACACATGAAAACAATGATTTAAATAATTGTAGCCAAACAGATGGTCATGTAATTACAGTAATTAGGAGTTTAATCTTGTTTGACAGGTTCATTTTGGTTTGTTTGTTCTCCCAGTGTCTGTGTGGAGTGTGTATGGTCTCCCAGTGTCTGTGTGGAGTCTGTATGTTCTCCCAGTGTCTGTGTGGAGTGTGTATGGTCTCCCAGTGTCTGTGTGGAGTGTGTATGTTCTCCCAGTGTCTGTGTGGAGTCTGTATGTTCTCCCAGTGTCTGTGTGGAGTGTGTATGGTCTCCCAGTGTCTGTGTGGAGTCTGTATGGTCTCCCAGTGTCTGTGTGGAGTGTGTATGGTCTCCCAGTGTCTGTGTGGAGTGTGTATGTTCTCCCAGTGTCTGTGTGGAGTCTGTATGTTCTCCCAGTGTCTGTGTGGAGTGTGTATGTTCTCCCAGTGTCTGTGTGGAGTGTGTATGTTCTCCCAGTGTCTGTGTGGAGTCTGTACGGTTCTCAGTGTCTGTGTGGAGTCTTTAAAGTCTCCCAGTGTCTGTGTGGAGTGTGTATGGTCTCCCAGTGTCTGTGTGGAGTGTGTATGTTCTCCCAGTGTCTGTGTGGAGTGTGTATGGTCTCCCAGTGTCTGTGTGGAGTGTGTATGTTCTCCCAGTGTCTGTGTGGAGTCTGTATGTTCTCCCAGTGTCTGTGTGGAGTCTGTATGGTCTCCCAGTGTTTGTGTGGAGTGTGTATGGTCTCCCAGTGTCTGTGTGGAGTGTGTATGTTCTCCCAGTGTCTGTGTGGAGTCTGTATGGTCTCCCAGTGTCTGTGTGGAGTGTGTATTGTCTCCCAGTGTCTGTGTGGAGTCTGTACGGTTCTCAGTGTCTGTGTGGAGTCTTTAAAGTCTCCCAGTGTCTGTGTGGAGTGTGTATGTTCTCCCAGTGTCTGTGTGGAGTGTGTATGTTCTCCCAGTGTCTGTGTGGAGTCTGTATGTTCTCCCAGTGTCTGTGTGGAGTGTGTATGTTCTCCCAGTGTCTGTGTGGAGTCTGTATGGTCTCCCAGTGTTTGTGTGGAGTGTGTATGGTCTCCCAGTGTCTGTGTGGAGTGTGTATGTTCTCCCAGTGTCTGTGTGGAGTCTGTATGGTCTCCCAGTGTCTGTGTGGAGTGTGTATTGTCTCCCAGTGTCTGTGTGGAGTCTGTACGGTTCTCAGTGTCTGTGTGGAGTCTTTAAAGTCTCCCAGTGTCTGTGTGGAGTGTGTATGTTCTCCCAGTGTCTGTGTGGAGTCTGTATGTTCTCCCAGTGTCTGTGTGGAGTGTGTATGCTCAACCAGTGTCTGTGTGGAGTGTGTATGCTCAACCAGTGTCTGTGTGGAGTGTGTATGCTCAACCAGTGTCTGTGTGGAGTCTGTATGTTCTCCCAGTGTCTGTGTGGAGTGTGTATGCTCAACCAGTGTCTGTGTGGAGTGTGTATGCTCAACCAGTGTCTGTGTGGAGTCTGTATGGTCTCCCAGTGTCTGTGTGGAGTGTGTATTGTCTCCCAGTGTCTGTGTGGAGTCTGTATGTTCTCCCAGTGTCTGTGTGGAGTGTGTATGTTCTCCCAGTGTCTGTGTGGAGTGTGTATTGTCTCCCAGTGTCTGTGTGGAGTCTGTATGTTCTCCCAGTGTCTGTGTGGAGTGTGTATGTTCTCCCAGTGTCTGTGTGGAGTCTGTATGGTCTCCCAGTGTCTGTGTGGAGTGTGTATTGTCTCCCAGTGTCTGTGTGGAGTCTGTACGGTTCTCAGTGTCTGTGTGGAGTCTTTAAAGTCTCCCAGTGTCTGTGTGGAGTGTGTATGTTCTCCCAGTGTCTGTGTGGAGTCTGTATGTTCTCCCAGTGTCTGTGTGGAGTGTGTATGTTCTCCCAGTGTCTGTGTGGAGTCTGTATGTTCTCCCAGTGTCTGTGTGGAGTGTGTATGCTCAACCAGTGTCTGTGTGGAGTGTGTATGCTCAACCAGTGTCTGTGTGGAGTCTGTATGGTCTCCCAGTGTCTGTGTGGAGTGTGTATGGTCTCCCAGTGTTTGTGTGGAGTCTGTATGTTCTCCCAGTGTCTGTGTGGAGTCTGTATGCTCAACCAGTGTCTGTGTGGAGTCTGTATGGTCTCCCAGTGTCTGTGTGGAGTCTGTATGCTCAACCAGTGTCTGTGTGGAGTCTGTATGGTCTTCCAGTGTCTGTGTGGAGTGTGTATGGTCTCCCAGTGTTTGTGTGGAGTCTGTATGTTCTCCCAGTGTCTGTGTGGAGTGTGTATGGTCTCCCAGTGTCTGTGTGGAGTATGTATGGTCTCCCAGTGTCTGTGTGGAGTGTGTACGGTCTCCCAGTGTCTGTGTGGAGTCTGTATGGTCTCCCAGTGTCTGTGTGGAGTGTGTATGGTCTCCCAGTGTCTGTGTGGAGTCTGTATGGTCTCCCAGTGTCTGTGTGGAGTGTGTACGGTCTCCCAGTGTCTGTGTGGAGTCTGTACGGTTCTCAGTGTCTGTGTGGAGTCTGTATGTGTGGGGTCTGTATTTTATGATGAATAAAACCAATAGAAATAGTTTGGAAAAAATCTGGTTCCATTGACTTACATTGAAAGTAAAGCAGGTTGGAAGAATTCGGAATGGGTTTATAAGAAATCTGCAGGGACAGTTTTCCACCCCTCCGAATTTGACTTTGACCTTTATCATGCAAGTGCATTTTATCTTTATATCTAATCTCCTCAGAAGAAAGTCCTGATAAATCAATAACTTGTGTTTAGGGGTTGTTTTGACTGGAAATTAAATAAACAAAGGGTCTCTGAAAAAAAAACCCAGAATCACTGCAGTGTTTCAACTCGACCTGCTGCTGTCTGGTTTCTGAAGACTCATACCTGGAATTCATTTCAGTACAAATCAGTAAAGATTCTTCACTGACTGGACTTGTTTGCAGTTTTAAGTTAATATGTCACAGCCTACAGCAACAGCCGCTGGTGAAGAAGTCGTTCAGCAGGTTTGAAGAACGGAAAGAACGAGAACGAAAAAAGATTCCTTGGGTTTCCACCTGGCAGCGCTCCAGAGTCACGGCTTTGCTATTTTTAACCCAAAATCATGTATCAAACAGGAGTAATCAGCAAACATGCCGTAGATTAGGAGCATTTTAACCCTTTAAAACCCAAAACGCTGCCAGCGGGCCTTGACTTCCATAATGTAAAGGGGAACTCCATCGCACTTTTCAAAATTCCTGCATCATTAAGACATAAACAGTCATTTAGAGCGGTTTGGTGTGGCTTTGAAATGCTAGAGAAATTTGCATAGTGGTGATCAATGGAACCAGACGTCCACCTGAAACTTATTACATGAAAACGTTCATGAGTATCGTCGCTGTCCAGAGAAAATCTCCAAAACATTAACTTTACAGGAGAGAACAAAAACTCTCTTTACTTGCAATGTAAGTCAATGGAACCAGAATTATTTCAGAGCTATTTTGAAGCATTTTTATTGGCCCATTCGTCATGAAACTTTCAGACAATGTAAACGGCCGCAGCTGCAATCAAACGATATGGAAAAAAAAATGGACAAAAATTGAGATGCATGTTTTTCTACATGGAAATGAAAGAATGATCTAAATCTCAGACGCCTCACTCCTCTCGTCACTCGGCTATGTAAAGCAGCACGTCTGGGTATGTTTGTGTGGGAAGCTGTTAAACTGGTTCTTGTTGATGTCACTACTATGGCGAGCAAAGTCCAGAGTCTTCGTCCCAGATTGCGACAGATGCTTTCTTACAAGAGCTTCCGTATGAACGGTATGGGTTAATGTCATTGCTCTTGTTAAAGATTAACCCTAAAAGAATCCACAGGCCGCATGTTCTTTGTGAACTTTTGGCCTTTAGAGTTGGCGTGATACAGTGGAGGAACCTTCACAATGACTTACAGCACAATATAGATAAGTACAGTCAATTATTCACAAGCTGTACAACACGGTGATGGATAGCCAGAAAATGTTATGGCCAATAACATTCCAGCCAAAAGCTTACAAGCTAACTGATTAACAACTGATATCACTTTATATAAAAATTTAGATTTTAAACAATATACACATGCACTGTGTAAAAGTCTGAGGCCTCTGAGCTAAAAGTCTTAAAATCTGATCAATAAGTGTATGTTCACCAGTAAGAACAGCAGATCTGATTAGAACAGATGTAGATAATCATACATACAATACAAAGTAACATGAATATGTTATTGTGAGAGAAGTAGATCAGATCTTGATCCAGTTTGAAGAACAAAGTTTGAAGAACTGAAGCTCTTTATCTTCGTTCCAGTTTATTCCAGAGGTGTTCAGTAGGGTTGGGGTCAGGACTCTGTGCAGACCACTGGAGCTCCACCACTACAAACTCCTTACACCAGGTCTCTATGGAGCTCCAAACCCAGATGTATCCATCAGACTGCCAGTAAAGTGTGCTTCATCACTCCAGAGAACACGTCTCTAGTACTCTAGTGCTTTACACCCTTCCAGCCGACGCTTGGCATTGTGCATAGTGATCTTAGGCTTGTGTGCTGCAGTTGCAGAAACCAATTGTATGAAGCTCCTAAGGCTCAGCTCTTGCACTGATGTGATTCTTTGTGGCCGGTGCTTCCATTTCACAGTAATAGCACTTACAGTAGTCTGAAGCTTTCACAGACTGACTGGCATCCAATAGCAGTGCCACATTTAAAGCCACTGAGCTTTTCAGTACTAGCCATTCAGCTGCCAGTGCTTGTCTATGGAGACTGCATAGCTATGTACTTGATGTTATACACCTGTTAGTAATGGGTGTGACTGAAATGCCTAAATGCAATAATGAGGAGGGGTGTCCACATACTTTTGACAATATTGTGTGTTTAAACAGAACGCTGGTGGAAAGTGGTCCTGGTGGAACAGGTCCGGCAGAGAAACGCTTCTGCCAAAACGTCACCTAATCTCACCTCATCTCAGCTTTCTGCTCATTCCTCTGAAGAGGTCAACCAAAGTGCTCGTACAGATCACGCCCAGTTCCAGCTGGTGATCATCATCTACACTTTCCTACCCTGCAGGCCTCGAAGCCTTTCCATCCCACGTCGTGATCGTAAACACCAATTTTGGAAGCAGCTCAACATTTTTATAAACTGGTGACTATACAGAAAAACTAAGGCGCTATATTGATGAGACATATGTTCCTTACAGGTCCTCAAGGGTTCTTTTACAATGATTCTATAAAGGAGCGGTTCTGGAGATTTGCAGATTTGTTTGATGATTGATGTATAAGGTTCTATGTAGCCACAATAGGGTTCTTCCACTGTATACAAGATTGACAGTATATATGACCTGGAGAACATAATTTAAATTAATCAGCTTCTTTATAGTGTGTGATAACCCACTACACCACCATACTAACCACTACACCACCGTACTAACCACTACACCACCGTACTAACCACTACACCACCGTACTAACCACTACACCACCGTACTAACCACTACACCACCATACTAACCACTACACCACCATACTGACCACTACACCACCATACTGACCACTACACCACCGTACTAACCACTACACCACCGTACTAACCACTACACCACCGTACTAACTACTACACCACCGTACTAACCACTACACCACCGTACTAACCACTACACCACCGTACTAACCACTACACCACCATACTAACCACTACACCACCGTACTAACCACTACACCACCGTACTAACCACTACACCACCATACTAACCACTACACCACCGTACTAACCACTACACCACCATACTGACCACTACACCACCGTACTAACCACTACACCACCGTACTAACCACTACACCACCATACTAACCACTACACCACCGTACTAACCACTACACCACCGTACTAACCACTACACCACCGTACTAACCACTACACCACCGTACTAACCACTACACCACCATACTGACCACTACACCACCGTACTGACCACTACACCACCGTACTGACCACTACACCACCGTACTAACCACTACACCACCATACTGACCACTACACCACCGTACTAACCACTACACCACCGTACTGACCACTACACCACCGTACTGACCACTACACCACCGTACTGACCACTACACCACCGTACTAACCACTACACCACCATACTGACCACTACACCACCGTACTAACCACTACACCACCGTACTAACCACTACACCACCATACTAACCACTACACCACCGTACTAACCACTACACCACCATACTAACCACTACACCACCATACTAACCACTACACCACCGTACTAACCACTACACCACCATACTGACCACTACACCACCATACTGACCACTACACCACCGTACTAACCACTACACCACCGTACTAACCACTACACCACCGTACTAACTACTACACCACCGTACTAACCACTACACCACCGTACTAACCACTACACCACCGTACTAACCACTACACCACCATACTAACCACTACACCACCGTACTAACCACTACACCACCGTACTAACCACTACACCACCATACTAACCACTACACCACCGTACTAACCACTACACCACCATACTGACCACTACACCACCATACTAACCACTACACCACCATACTAACCACTACACCACCGTACTAACCACTACACCACCGTACTAACCACTACACCACCGTACTAACCACTACACCACCGTACTGACCACTACACCACCATACTAACCACTACACCACCATACTAACCACTACACCACCATACTGACCACTACACCACCATACTAACCACTACACCACCATACTGACCACTACACCACCATACTAACCACTACACCACCATACTAACCACTACACCACCGTACTAACCACTACACCACCGTACTGACCACTACACCACCATACTAACCACTACACCACCATACTAACCACTACACCACCATACTGACCACTACACCACCATACTAACCACTACACCACCATACTGACCACTACACCACCATACTAACCACTACACCACCATACTAACCACTACACCACCATACTAACCACTACACCACCGTACTAACCACTACACCACCATACTGACCACTACACCACCATACTAACCACTACACCACCGTACTAACCACTACACCACCGTACTAACCACTACACCACCATACTAACCACTACACCACCGTACTAACCACTACACCACCATACTAACCACTACACCACCATACTAACCACTACACCACCATACTGACCACTACACCACCATACTAACCACTACACCACCGTACTAACCACTACACCACCATACTAACCACTACATCACCATACTAACCTCTACACCACCGTACTAACCACTACACCACCATACTAACCACTACACCACCGTACTAACCACTACACCACCGTACTAACCACTACACCACCGTACTAACCACTACACCACCGTACTAACCACTACACCACCATACTAACCACTACACCACCATACTGACCACTACACCACCATACTAACCACTACACCACCGTACTAACCACTACACCACCATACTAACCACTACATCACCATACTAACCTCTACACCACCGTACTAACCACTACACCACCATACTAACCACTACACCACCGTACTAACCACTACACCACCATACTAACCACTACACCACCATACTAACCACTACACCACCATACTGACCACTACACCACCATACTAACCACTACACCACCATACTGACCACTACACCACCATACTAACCACTACACCACCGTACTAACCACTAAACCACCATACTAACCACTACATCACCATACTAACCACTACACCACCGTACTAACCACTACACCACCGTACTAACCACTACACCACCGTGCCGCCGAGTATAGACCGATTTCAACATAGAACTTTATGAGTCCTTCAGGCTTCATATGCAGCTTCAGCTGAACTCACAGAGCAGCTTTGGACTAAGTGACCTTACAGCTGGGCGTTCACTGGGACAATCCTGTAACTGACCCACACTGACACCACTGTGACTGAAAAGGATTGAGCTCATTACTGCAGAACCTTTTTCAGTTCTATATGGAGCTGTTTTAACTTACAGATGAGTGAATTTCAGCATACCGTAGCTGTCTAGAGGCTAAATCTTCACTGTTGTCCATTTTTATTTTTCTACATCATTCAAACGAAGCAGCTGCCTTTCACATTGCCGTTCAATGGACCAATAGAAACGCTCCAAAATAGCTTGGAAATATGTCTGGTTCCACTGACTTACATTGAAAGTGAAGACAGTTTTTGGCCTCTATTTTTGGCCTATTTTGGAGATACTCGTTTTTCTTTGGACAGTGACAACATAGAACCTTGGTTTAACTAAAGATCTATTATAAAACAAGCTTTCTAAGTGTAGACTGCAGTACTCACTAATATGCTTGAGTTGAGTGATAGTTTTAGCAGTTAGAAGCACAAAAACTCAGAAATGTTGAACCAGGAACTGAGTAAATTCGACAATTCACATGTAACCAGAACAGGTGGGCAATACAGCCAAAATCTAATATCACGATACTTCAGCACATTTTCACAGTACATGAAATGTATCACGATATTTAGTTTTTTCTGAGAGTGGGATCAGACAAAATAGCCCCTGTAGGATCACATATATGTAGAAATAGATAATAATAATAATAATAATAATAATAATAATAATAATAATTAACTACAGTAATATTTTATCTGTGTTTTACAAACTTTGCTGCACTAAATCCAGTTAAGCAGCTCTAATTATAATTAAAGCCACTTTGCAATGAAACATATTGTCGCTATCCACATATATAGAAAAATATATACATTTTTTTGTTTCTGCATCGTTATAATGCAGCAGCTGCCGTTTACATGGTCTACAAATTGTATGATGAATGGACCGATAGAAATGCTCCAAAATAACTTGGAAAAATTCTGGTTCCATTGACTTACACTGAAAGTAAAGTCGGTTTTTGTTCTCTCCTGTAAAGTTCTGAAGATTTTTTTCTTTGGACAGTGGTGATATGGTTAATCAGTGTTAAGTACTGACCAACATATACTCAGGAAAGCGTATGGTTTTGCGTGATAATGATCTAATACCACCGTGTTGCCCACCCTTAGTGACCAGAGGTGGGTAGTAAAGTAAAAACAACGATGCTTGATTAATATTAATGAGTATTAACTGTGTGCTGTGTTAATATAATACAGTATTAATAGTGAACTACTCTGTGAGCCAGCAACTTCAGAACTTCACACACACTTACTCGGTCTTTGAGCGACCTCTTCTCCAGAGACCCCTCATGGTAGCAGGTTGGAAGCTGAGATTTAATTCGTCCAGCTCTTCTGGGCGTCGCCATCTGAACTAATCGCTGCACTTCTGTAACTGACCCACTGAACGTCCAGCACACGCCGCACTGAGTAATCACATGTTCAGGAACCTCACAGGCTGTGTGTGGAGGAGCTCGTCTGGAGAGCCTTATCACAGAAGCCTGAGGAGCTCTGAACTCAGGAGTCTGCAGGTGAGTCAGGTGACAGCGCACCAGTCACGCACCTCTGCTGTGACGTGATTGGCTTTTGTTTAGGGAATTAACTTCCAGCCAATCCGAGAGCAGGAGGGTGTGGCTTATATCACACAGGTGTTCACAGCTCCAGCTTCCACATCTGCCTGACTGATCTATCTAAGTGTTAAGAACCTGTGTATATATCATATATGGGTATATATATATATAACTGTTAATTACTATGTAATAACGTGGATAATAAAGCAGATTTCTAACATAAAACTTTATATATTAATGTGGGAAATTAATGTTGGGCAACTGATAAAGTATTTTTTATCATAATTAAGCAGAGTGGAGTCATCACAGCACAAAAACTACAATAATAATAATAATCTATTTATCACTATTTTTCTTCCCCACATCCCTGTAGATCTGTTCTTTACATTGTGTGATAATTCTATAATGAAGAGACAAATAGAAATGTTCCAGTATCTCTCAGAATAAAACTCTTTTAAATAAAAAACATAAATGGGTTTTATTTTAGTATTAACTTTATTTACCTTTAATTTATTAATTAATGTTTCCTCTAAACTCCAAACTGGAATCTAGTCACCTGGTTGGGGAAGCGAACCCAGATCCTTCCAGCTGTGAGGAGAAACTACCAACTCTGCAACCAGGCAGATCAACAGTAGTTAAATAATCAGTAATTGCGTGGAGGTGAGTTTTCTGTGGAAGATCTGTTCACAAATTTACACTAACAACATCAACAAAATGTCATATGACCAGCAGAGTTCAAACTTTTGTATGCAGCTGTGTGTGCGTTGTTTATGATAGTTTTATGATGTATTTTTGGCTTAAAATGTATTTTTATCCATTTATTTTAAATCGTTTATGGTGGAGGGATACATGCAGGATGCTGTGAGGCCAAATAGTGAAGACCCAAATGGAGACCCTGGTTCCCATCACCACCACTGTAAACACCATCACCACCACTGTAAACACCATCACCACTACTGTAAACACCATCACCACCACTGTAAACATCACCACTGTAAACACCATCATCACCACTGTAAACACCATCACCACCACTGTAAACACCATCACCACCACTGTAAACATCACCACTGTAAACACCATCATCACCACTGTAAACACCACCACCACCACTGTAAACACCATCACCACCGCTGTAAACACCATCACCACCACTGTAAACACCATCACCACCACTGTAAACACCATCACCACCACTGTAAACATCATCACCACCACTGTAAACACCATCACCACCCCTGTAAACATCACCACTGTAAACACCATCACCACCACTGTAAACACCATCACCACCACTGTAAACATCATTACCACCCCTGTAAACATCATCACCACCACTGTAAACACCATCACCACCACTGTAAACACCATCACCACCATTGTAAACATCATCACCACTGTAAACACCATCACCGCTGTAAACACTATCACTGTAAACACCATCACCACCACTGTAAACAAACACTAAACCACTTTACACCATCACCACCCCTGTAAACACCATCACCACCCCTGTAAACACCATCACCACTGTAAACACCATCACCACCACTGTAAACAAACACTAAACCACTTTACACCATATCTTTTCTCTCCACACCACAAAACGTATTCATTCTTAAAACCTACTCAGTTCGTATTTAACCTCCAGACCTACTTTTATTCCGGCGCTTCCAAACACGCGGCTTTTGTCGACCTCTAGCGGCCGCGCTCGTCCTTGCAGCGCTACCGTAAACCCTCTACTAACCGCTCCCAACCGGCTGCTCATTTGACCAGCGGAAAGGGGGGCGGGGGGCACAAAAACGGTGCTAGCGAGAAGATTCAGCGCACTACCCCCAAATCTGCTTCACACGTTCACCTCCCAAGAATCTAATGTGTAGTCTAAGTGGGTCTGGTGAACTACGGAACGACGGAAATGCGTTTAAAAGCAGCCGAAAAGACAAGACAGTCGGGAGAATGACAAGGACGGGCAGCGGGAGAAAAGGGGAGGAGAGTGACATTAAAGCAACACTAACACAACAAGGAAACTCCGCGCGCACACACACACACACACACACACACGCCCGCAGTTGATGCTTTTGAATAATAGCCTGCTGGCTAGCTCGGTGAAGTCTTCCCGCACAAATAAAAGCCTAAAAGCGGCGGCCGGACTCGGAAAAGTGGCCGGAACACAGCGGCTCAGCCGTGGAGCTCCTGCAAGTACCAGCGCCGTCCGACGGCTCGCGGGAGATGATGGGTGAGATATTAAAGGCGAGCGGGGATTTCTGTCGCCTTTTATCTTCTAATGACCGGATGAAATTAATAATTAGCAGGCCGCGCGAGGCGAGGAGTAGCCATAACAGGGAAGAAGAACAAAGATGGCACCACGAGTCTCCAAACAATAAGCTGATCCGCGCGCACGCTGTGATTACAATTATGCTCTTTTTATTTAAATCGCTAATAATAATAATTATAATAATAATAATAATAATAATAATAATGCGCTATTATTATTATTATCATTCTCTTTTTTTTCCAACGTGAGCAAAGTTAGCAGTCGCGCGGACGCGTTTGAGCGGATCTAAAAAAAAAAAGTCTCAAGTTCGTCGCGGAGAAACTTCCCAAAGCACTATTTTCACTGAGGCTCTCACTTCTGTGCACTTTTGATTCGTGAGTAAATGTGAAGGTAACTGAACGGCCGGGACGCATACGCACCACTTTAATTAACATCAGATCAGCTGCGTCCAGTTTTTCCTGTTGAGTCATTCTTAAACAGTCACCAGTCCCATTAAACTACCCCTCACTGACCACTGTATCAGCTCCACTGACCACACAGGAGCTCCACTGACCACACGGGAGTTCATCTGATTCTCTGTATACTTGATTACTCTGTTCTTTAATGATCAGGACCCCCACAGGACCACCACAGAGCAGATACTATTAGGGAGGTGGCTCATTCTCAGATACAGCAGTGCTGCTGCTGGAGTGTTTAAACACCTCAGACTGAGAATCGTCCACCAACCAAAACTATCCAGACAGCAGTGTCCTGTGGGCGGCGTCCTGTGTCCACTGATGAAGGACTAGAGGAACACAAACTGTGCAGCAGCAGATGAGCTACTGTCTCTGACTTTACATCTACAAGGTGGACCAGCAAGTAGTAGGAGTGTCTAATAGAGTGGACAGTGAGTGGACACAGTGTTTAAACACTCCAGCAGCAGCACTGCTGTGTCTGATCCACTCACACCAGCACAACATACACACTAACACACCACCACATCAGTGTCACTGCAGTGCTGAGAATAGTATCTGCTCTGTGGTGGTCCTGTGGGGGTCCTGATCATTAAAGAACAGAGTAATAAAGTATACAGAGAATCAGATGAACTACAGTCTGTAAGTGGAGCTCCTGTATGGTCAGCGGAGCTGATACAGTGGTCAGATGTATGTGTAGATATAGGATATGAAGGATATGAAAGAAGGAGCTTGTGATCAATTAATTAAAGATTAATCAATTAAAATTTAGACCCTCAACATATTTGGTTTGATGATTGTAGCAGTGGGCAGTCTGAAGTTTCTCCACAAGAGGGAGCTGTTAGCACTCAAACTCACGTTTGTGAGGAAACCCACACCAGCAGGTCCAGTTAAAATAAAAAATGGATGATCTTTATTACAATTACTGGTCAGGTACTGATGTTGAACATTGCTGTGAGGATTTGATTGAATGTTAGTGAGGTCAGGTACTGATGTTGAACATTGCTGTGAGGATTTGATTGAGTGTTAGTGAGGTCAGGTACTGATGTTGAACATTGCTGTGAGGATTTGATTGAGTGTTAGTGAGGTCAGGTACTGATGTTGAACATTGCTGTGAGGATTTGATTGAGTGTTAGTGAGGTCAGGTACTGATGTTGAACATTGCTGTGAGGATTTGATTGAGTGTTAGTGAGGTCAGGTACTGATGTTGAACATTGCTGTGAGGATTTGATTGAGTGTTAGTGAGGTCAGGTACTGATGTTGAACATTGCTGTGAGGATTTGATTGAGCGTTAGTGAGGTCAGGTACTGATGTTGAACATTGCTGTGAGGATTTGATTGAGCGTTAGTGAGGTCAGGTAATGATCTTGAACATTGCTGTGAGGATTTGATTGAGTATTAGTGAGGTCAGGTACTGATGTTGAACATTGCTGTGAGGATTTGATTGAGCGTTAGTGAGGTTAGGTACTGATGTTGAACATTGCTGTGAGGATTTGATTGAGTATTAGTGAGGTTAGGTACTGATGTTGAACATTGCTGTGAGGATTTGATTGAGTGTTAGTGAGGTTAGGTACTGATGTTGAACATTGCTGTGAGGATTTGATTGAGCATTAGTGAGTTTGTAATTAGGCCGTCTAGATACTTTTGCACAGTGTTTTCCTTATAAGGATAATGTGAATATCCTGGTCTCACATGGAATGCTGTATCTGTGTTTGTTCTGTCTTAGGTTCGGAGCCACCTTCGTCTCCTCAGGTGGTGGAGGAGGGAGGTGATGAGGAGGATGAAGAACTGAGCGGAGGAGAAGATGCTGAGCTCAGAACGTCTACAGGCCGGGGGTCCGTCCTGACTCGCAGGGGCATCACACTCAGGGTGTTACTGAAGGATGGCCTGGTGGAGCCTGGAGACGGAGTTCTGTCCATTCACTACTTGGTACCGCTGACCATCTGTTTATAATATCACTGATTAACCCTTTATATTACCAGGTCCAGTTCATCATAAGAACCATCATTCGATGAATACATGGAAAACAATGGAAAACAGGTGGTCCTTATGAAATCCTTATATTAGAATCCGTTACCTGCCAACAGCTCCTGCCCAGGAATGATTTCCACCACTCCAGAATCCAGTGGTGGAGCTTTACACCACTCCAGAATCCAGTGGTGGAGCTTTACACCACTTCAGAATCCAGTGGTTGAGCTTTACACCGCTCCATAGTCCAGTGTTGGGGCTTTACACCGCTCCATAGTCCAGTGTTGGGGCTTTACACCGCTCCATAGTCCAGTGGTGGGGCTTTACACCACTCCATAGTCCAGTGGTGGGGCTTTACACCACTCCATAGTCCAGTGGTGGGGCTTTACACCACTCCATAGTCCAGTGGTGGGGCTTTACACCACTCCATAGTCCAGTGGTGGAGCTTTACACCACTCCATAGTCCAGTGGTGGAGCTTTACATCACTCCATAGTCCAGTGGTGGGGCTTTGCACATAGTGAACTTAGGCTTGTGTGCAGCTGATTGGCTATCCTATTTCATGAATCTCTCAATGCATAGTTCTTGTGATTGTGTCCAGATGCAGTTTGAAATAGAAGATATAGATACAAGTCCTATATGCTGAGTGCTTCAGTACTCTACAGCCCCCAGAATCAATTACATGTAGGCACATAGTTAATTACGTATTTGTTAATTATTAATTATTTACAAATAAATTGCATGCAATGTGCATTCTGTCTGGACAGGTTTGAGTAGTTAGAATTTCTCCACTGTGCAAGTGACAAACCATGATGTAGAATGTTAGAAGAGGTGTTGTTTGGTGTAAATGAATAATTACATGGAATATTAAAGGTGATCCCTGGAATTCACCTGGAACTCTCTCTCTCTCTCTCTCTCTCTCTCTCTCTCTCTCTCTCTCTCTCTCTCTCTGACTCTCTCTCTCTCTCTCTCTCTCTCTCTCTCTCTCTCTCTCTCTCTCTCTCTCTCTCTCTCTCTCTCTCTCTCTCTCTGACTCTCTCTCTCTCTCTCTCTCTCTGCTCCGTTCTCTCCAGGGGAAGAATTTTGTGGGTGATTTGTTGACAGATGGAAAAATCCGCTGGGTGGAAACGGGGCAAATCTTCAACTCGCCGAGCGCCTGGGCCACACACTGCAAGCGGCTGGTCAACCCGGCCAAGAAGTCCGGCTGCGGTTGGGCATCGGTGCGCTACCGCGGAGAGAAACTGGTCCAGTACAAAACCAGCTGGCTCCGCAAGTACCAGCCCAGCGCAGATATGGTGAGAGGAAATCGGCACAATACAAACAAGCTGTGAACAGATATAACTTTAAACTTAAAAAAAAGAAGAACAGCAGTGCTTTAAACTTTAAAAGATGTAAACTGAACAATAGCAATCCGGTTACTTGTGTTTGCTTTTTGTTTACATAATATACTTCCAGTGTATTTATAGTTTTAGAACTATATACAACTATATATGTCCAGTTGTGGCGAAAAGTTTTAAGAATGGCAAATATTTAGATTTTCTCAAAGTTTGCTGTCTCCAGCCCTACAGAGTGACCTCACACATCATTTCAGTGATGATCTGGTTAGCTCAGGAGAAAAGGTTAGTGAGGACCAGACAGCTGATCTCTCTCTGTCATGCTGGTTAAAAGAGCAGACTGGTAACCATGGTTACCTCCAAGGAAACAGGTGCAGTCATTATTGCATTGCATCAAAAGGGTTTCCCAGACGAGGACACGGCTGCTCATAAGATACACCCCAATCAACCATTCATCCAATCATCAAGAACTTCAAGGAGAGTGGTTCAGCTGCAGTGAAGAAGCTTCTGGAGGCCCAAGAAGAGGGCAGGTGTAAGAGCAACTGAACACACCACACCACAGCTGAAGGCTTTTGGAGGACGGCTTGGTGTCAAGAAGAGCAGCAAAGAAGCTACTTCTCTCCAAGAAGAACATCAAGAACAGACTCCTACTCTGCAGGAAGTATAGGGATGCACTTGTACCAGCATATATGTGAAGACGTAGATACTTCATGGTGGATCTGGAAAAGTTAATGAAAGCATGTTTAAGCTAGACATGGACCAATCAGCGCGATCAGCCGATACTGATCGAGGGCGGGGCTGTATGCCACAGCAGGGCTACATGTAGTTATTAGCGCAAGCAAGTCATTAAACATGATCTAAACTGGTTTATTATCATTTATAACGAGCTCATGTGAAACAGTATAATATTTGTAACTAAATTAGAAGTTGGTCTATGTGGGAGTAAACCGCTTGATAAGCTCCAGAAGAGCCACATCTGAAAAGTATCTCTACTAGGAACAGCAGAGCGTGGATCCAGGTGGAACATTAAGCAGCAGAATGAACGTCTTCTACAGCCGAGAAGATCTGCTTATCTAGAACTATAAACTCAATCACTCTGACTGTGGTTCTTTAGATCTCTGGCTGTTTCTGCTGCTGTTCTGTTCGTACCGGTCAGATCTGGTCTGTAGGTGTTCTGGGTTATTAGTTTTGTGTTAGCTGTGTGTGTTCTAGCTCTGCTGTTACTGATACTCACTGTGTTCAGCTGTGTGGTGTCTCTGAAGTGTGTATCAGATTAGTATGTTAAATGTCTTTGTCTTGGTTCTCCATGAGAGACGCTGATGTTACTAATTTTACAGATGTTATAAACTGTCCTGGATGAGTCTGAGTCACATACGCTAACAAACTGCCAGACGGACGATGTTTTCTATACGCACATGCGTTGAACACTTAAAGTCAGTCTGTGGAAAATTAAAGGGTATGTATTTCCACCTAGTGGTTCAGATAGGAATTGCAGGGAGCTGGCCGGAGGGCTCCTCTTCCTGGATGAAACGCTAGCTGGAAATACAGAAATTAGGCTCATTTGTTTAACGCCATCGATCTGCTCTCGAGATCGGCTAAACTGGAGAAATATCGTCCAATCACATACTTTGATTAAAAATCGTCCGATACCGATACATGGCCGATCGCTCCTTCCATCTCTAGTTTAAACCTTCACTAATCTCCTTCCTCTGTGTTTGTGATTTCAGAGCCTGGCCAGCGAGGGAGAGGATGATGAGATGGGAGAAGACGAAGAGGAGGAGGGGAAGACGGCCGTTAACGCAGAGGAGAAAAACAGGAAGTCCAAAACAGAAGTGCACGGTGGGCAGCTGCTACATCACACACACAGAACTAAACCTCAGAGAGAGAAATCTGGTGTAAAGGTCAGCAGACCGGTGAGTGAGACTGTGAGTGAGTGATCAGGCTGGACTGTTCATGTGTGACAGACATCAGCGTGGTGCAGAGGAGAGGAGACCGAGAGAGAATCCCCGTCAGGTACTGCACGCTGGGGACCCGAGACGTCGCCAGGTAACTAACATGACATCTGAGATAACCATTAGAGTTATTATAGCTGGTTTTGTTTAACTTATATCTTATATTCACATGAAAGTATTGTTTTTTAATCATACTCATGCAGTGAGATGAGTATTTTTTCAGGTTTTAATGTCAAAACATGACAAATAATTTATACTATACACACAACAGTGACGTCAGTAAGTACAGATCATAATAAAACATCTTCTCCTTTACTTGTATGCATAAATACGTGAACTGAACATGTAGAATCTGCATATGTATATACATATACATACACACACACACACACGCACACACACATATATATATATTAGGGCTGGGCGATAAAACAATATCAATAATTATCGCGAAATAGTTTCCTCAATAGAACGATAAGACGTAGTCGATAGAAAGTCGATAGAATTAAGTTCCGTCCGTGTTTTGAGAGACAACACAAACAACCAATGAGAATGAGAATAGCGCCGCCCCCAACCAATCAGGTGGCTGAACTGGAGTTCCAGCCACTTCGTGTTTGGTTGAAGCTCACAGCCCAGAGTGTAGATGTAGCGGCAGCTTAACCCACGCGCTAGTAATAAGTTACTGCAGGCGTCACAGTTGAGCAGAGAGAACGAAATAAGAATAAACAACGACAGAAAACGTTAAATACTACTAAAGGAAACATGTTACACGTGTTAATAATCTATAAATAATCTGCTAAAATAAGAACAACTAGTAAACAGGTGCTGTCCTGCTGCTGTGTTGATAAAGCGCTACGGGGTGTTTGAGTTTAAGTGCTGGTGTGTAGCATCTGTACAGTTGTGTTGTGCAGAGCTGACAGAGCACCACACTGTTGTGTTTCTGTGTGAAACACTCCCACAGCTTTAGATGTAGTTGAGAGATAGCTGCAGCTCGCGCTCCGGATAAATCCATGCCTTCAGTGGGCGTGGCCACCTTTGCTACGCATCGACGCGCGTTATGCTAATTGACGTAATTTCATAATCGATAAAGATAAACATGTTTACTGTATGAGTTCTAGTGAGAACGCTGAGGCAAAGTTGACTTTATTATCCAAAAACTCGAGCAGGGAAACTTTATTTTCTACCGAAACAGAATCGCTAAACGAACTCACCATTTGAGCCCATAGAGAGTCGACTCACCGCTACGACTCCTTTACTCAGAACTTAAAGGGCCAGAAACAGCCTGATTAACACAGAGTCTGTGTGAATACTGTTTATACTAATACTGCCCCATATACACAACATTACACAACTGTATTACACACATACATACATATGTGTGTGTGTGTGTGTGTGTGTGTGTGTGTGTGTGTGTGTGTGTGTGTTTGTGGTTAATACAGTTGTGTCATGTTCTATAGTACTTGTAGTATTTGTCTATTTGTCTGAAACGAAAAAACAATTTAAGAAAAAAATATAATTTTGATACCTTCATATCTCACTTAAAGTAAAAAGGAAATAGTGATTTGATTTATATCGTGATATATAAATCGATATCGACTGATATGAAAAAAATTATCGTGATAAGATTTTTTCCCATATCGCCCAGCCCTAATATATCTATCTATCTATCTATCTATCTATCTATCTATCTATATATATATATATATATATATATATATATATATATATATATATATATATATATATATATATATATATATATATATATTCACTACCACTCAGAAGTTTGGGATCACAGTGAAATGTTCTTGTTTTAATGGAGGATCTTCTTCCTTAACACAACAATGGACTGACGGGTCTCTAAAGAAAGTTGTTTCTTTCTGGTCATTGCGAGTCGGTCAGCAAGCCATCAACTGCTGATCTTCAGATACTAAACTAACCTAGAATGTTGTTCCCTTTTATACTCACTTATTAGTAGAATGTTTTTCAGCTGTGATCACAATTGATCAAGAGTGTCCTAACAACCAATTAGTCCAATAACATCCTTAACTTGGATTGGTGGTCGTACCAGGAGATTTAGACAGAGGACTGAGAATTACTGATAATAGGACTATATACAAAATAAGCCTCTATACAAAAATAGACTTTAATACAAACATTTTTATTCTTTAAAAATCATCTGATACACTTGTGAATAGCATGAAAATTGCATGAAATGAAATTCTAAAGTGATCCTAAACTTTTGAGCGGTTGTATATATATATATAATGTGTGTGTATATAGAGGGAGAGGGAGTATAGAACTTTATATATATCTCAGACGTTCCATCATCATATGATATTATAGTTTCATGTGAGTGGGCAGTTGTCAAAGAATTTCACTGCTAGTTGTAGCGTGTTTGACTGTTTATGTGAGAAATAAACTTTGATTTGATACATAAAATTAGTAAACACTTTAAAATATGTTTTCTTAGTTATACTGATCACCAATCATGTTTTAGTCTAAAGCCACAGTTTACATTGTACAGGATGGATGAAACTAATGAGCACATTTCCAGTTCTTTATTTAGCCAGACTTGCTGTAATATAATATAAACAGCGTTATATGTTTTTTAATGGGTCAAGTAGACCTGACATTTAAAAACAATTAAACAGTGTTTTATCCGTCGCCTATTCAAATAACATGAGTCAAATAAAGAGCTCCACTGAAAGTCAGAGGTTCCCGGCTGTTTAGCACAATGAGTCATGTATAATGATTCCGCCATTCATACGGAGCACAGCGTGAGAGCACTGTCCTCATTTACATCCTTAAACTGCATCTCTCAAAATAAAACCAATAAATTATGTTTTAAATTATAACATTAAGTTATGACACTGTTGTTTGAAAATAATTGTAATAATAATAATATATTTTTTTAAATATAAGTACTCTTTTCTGTCTGCAGAGATCCTCATACGCTTGTGGAACTTTCTGCCTTCTCTGCCATCAACCGCTTCCAGCCCTTCAACGTCGCCGTGTCCAGCAACGTCCTGCTGCTGATGGTAAATACTGCTCGTAAGAAAATCTCATGCATTAACATATTCTGGTTATTGTTTCATTATATCGACTATATTGCCATGAGCTGAATAATGCATACTAAATAATTCATAGTATAATCAGAATAATTCATAGTATAATCAGAATAATTCATAGTATAATCTGAATAATGCATAGTATAATCAGAATAATTCATAGTATAATCAGAATAATTCATAGTATAATCAGAATAATTCATAGTATAATCAGAATAATTCATAGTATAATCTGAATAATGCATAGTATGTTCTGAGCAATTCATAGTATAATCTAAATAATTCATAGTATATTCTGTGTAATTTATAATATATTCTGAGCAGTTCATAGTATATTCTGTGTAATTCATAGTATATTCTGCGTAAATCATAGTATATTCTGAGTAAATCATAGTATATTCTGTGTAATTCATAGTATATTCTGTGTAATTCATAGTATATTATGAGTAATTCATAGTATAATCTGAATAATTCATATGTTGTGAGTAATTCATAGTATATTCTGTGTAATTCATAGTATATTCTGAGCAATTCATAGTATATTCTGTGTAATTTATAGTATACTCTGTGTAATTCATAGTATATTCTGTGTAATTCATAGTATATTATGAATAATTCATAGTATAATCTGAATAATTTATATGTTGTGAGTAATTCATAGTATAATCTGAGTAAATCATAGTATAATCTGAATAATTTATATCTTTTGAGTAATTCATAGTATAATCTAAATAATTCATAGTATAATCAGAATAATTCATAGTATAATCAGAATAATTCATAGTATAATCTGAATAATGCATAGTATGTTCTGAGCAATTCATAGTATAATCTAAATAATTCATAGTATATTCTGTGTAATTCGTAGTATATTCTGTGTAATTCATAGTATATTCTGCGTAAATCATAGTATATTCTGAGTAAATCATAGTATATTCTGTGTAATTCATAGTATATTCTGTGTAATTCATAGTATATTATGAGTAATTCATAGTATAATCTGAATAATTCATATGTTGTGAGTAATTCATAGTATATTCTGTGTAATTCATAGTATATTCTGAGCAATTCATAGTATATTCTGTGTAATTTATAGTATACTCTGTGTAATTCATAGTATATTCTGTGTAATTCATAGTATATTATGAGTAATTCATAGTATAATCTGAATAATTTATATGTTGTGAGTAATTCATAGTATAATCTGAGTAAATCATAGTATAATCTGAATAATTTATATCTTTTGAGTAATTCATAGTATAATATGAATAAATCACAGTATATTCTGAGTAAGTCATAGTATATTCTGAGCAATTCATTGTATATTCTGTGTAATTTATAGTATATTCTGAGTAATTCATAGTATATTCTGTGTATTTCATAGTATATTCTGTGTAATTCATAGTATATTCTGTGTAATTCATAGTATATTATGAGTAATTCATAGTATAATCTGAATAATTCACATGTTGTGAGTAATTCATAGTATAATCTGAATAATTCATATGTTGTGAATAATTCATAGTATATTCTGTGTAATTCATAGTATATTCTGTGTAGTTTATAGTATATTCTGAGTAATTCATAGTATATTCTGAGCAATTCATTGTATATTCTGTGTAATTCATAGTATATTCTGTGTAATTGATAGTATATTCTGAGCAATGCATTGTATATTCTGTGTAATTCATAGTATATTCTGTGTAATTTATAGTATATTCTGAGTAATTCATTGTATATTCTGTGTAATTCATAGTATATTCTGTGTGATTTATAGTATATTCTGTGTAATTCATAGTATACTCTGAGCAATTCATTGTATATTCTGTGTAATTCATAGTATATTCTGTGTGATTTATAGTATATTCTGTGTAATTCATAGTATATTCTGAGCAATTCATAGTATAATTGGAATAATTCATAGTATATACTGAATAATTAATTACAGATACTGATTCATTCATAGTAAACACTAAATGATACAGGAATATAAGAAAATGTAATATCTTTCTGATCTCTCTTCTTAGGATTTTCACTGTCACTTGACCACGAGTGAGGTGGTGGGCTATCTCGGAGGCCGATGGGACACGACAACACAACGTAGGTTTTACCTCTCAGTGACTTTTCCAGTGGGGCCAGTAAGATAACTAGGGCTTAGTGATATACACAATATGCAGCCAAAGTGATCCCTGCAGCACTATTACTATAGCACTTATTATTATTATTATTATTATTATTATTATTATTATTATTATTATTGTGATATTGGCCTTCGTAATATCGATACTGCAGAAGACTACAAAATGCAAATGAGCCATTATAACCATTATAATAATCACAATGTGAGGTTTCAGATACTGCAGACTTAAAATAGCTCCCTTACTGTTGTGAGCTGCTCCTCTCTTGGTGATGACATCATCTCCTGTCTTCCTCAGTGCTGACAGTCCTGCGAGCTTTCCCGTGTCGCACGCGATTGGCCGACAGAGAAGCTGCACCTGCTGTGGAGGAAGAGGTCAGTTCAGATATCACACACTTGGACGTGTCAGCCTTAATTATAGTTTTAACGGATGGGTGGTCTAACAGTGCTGTGGGCTACAGAGTCTAATCTCAGCTTTCATCTGACACACCTGATCAGCCTCATGGAGGTTTTTCAGTTTCGTGCATTTTACTAGAAGATGATGTCTTTAGCTGGTCAGATCTGATCTTTGCAAGCATCATTCATATAACAGCCTATTGTTAATGACATTATTTTATTATTATTATTTATCATAATGCACGTACTGTTCAAATCTGATTGGCTGAGCCACATTTAAACTCAATCTATTCACACATATGACCACATCATTTGCTGAGCACATGTAAGCGTCTCAAAGCAGTTCTATACATGGCCTATATAAGAATCCGGTTCTGTTTAAATCCGGTTCCTGACAACTAGAACCACCTACATAGCTAACAGTCTAACAGTCTCCATGAAGAACATGCTGTTTCAGTGTCTTGCAAGGTCCATGTGTCTGTGTTTCTTAGTATGTGTGATGATAATATAACACAGGAAATCACATAGAGATCACATAGAGCCACTTACAAGGCAAAACCTTCTACACAGTCGAGTCACATTATTATGACCACTTCTCTGGATGTTCTCTGGACCCACTCATCCATGTGGAAGACCTTCTCAACCCATTTGGGTCTAAATCCTTGCAGATCACGTACACCATACATGCTGATGGTCTTCTCTGGGGTGGATGGGATCTTCCAGCAAGACAATGAGACACGTCACACTACTAGAAATGTCCCACACTGGTTGGAAGAGCTGACCAAGATTTCCAGGTACTAGCCTGGACCCCTAATTTTCCCCCAGACTTGAACCCAGTTGAGCATCTGTGGGACCATCTGGAAGGAGGTGTCTCTATGGATCCTCCTCCACGCTCCCTCCAGCAGCTGTGGAATGCACTGCAGTCGGCATGACTCCAGATCCGTCTAGAGCAGTCACTCTGGATATTAGCTGGTCATAATAATGTGACTCCACTGTGTATATTAAACACTGCTGTGTGTTCATGATTGTAAAAAATCAAAAAAACTTCAAACATACATCCATGCAGCATGCCTCAAAGTTCAAAATCCTAAATCTCAGTTATAAATAAAGAGGAAAGTATCTCTGGGTCTTTGTTACAGGCGTTGTTTTCATGTCTGTCTCTGCAGATCTGTCAGAATCTCTTCATGCGAGGGCTGTCACTGGTGGGCTGGTACCACAGTCACCCTCGAGGCCCCGCCCTCCCATCCCTACAGGATATCGATTCACAGATGGACCACCAGCTCCGCCTTCAGGGCAGCAGCAACGGCTTCCAGCCCTGCCTGGGCATCATCTGCGGTGAGACACGGTTTTCCACTTAGCAGGAAGGAGTCTGGCGGTGAACACTGAGGAGCACCAGCCGCTGAAGGCTTTTCACATAATGCACTATACGCGTGTTTCAGCTCTCCACAGTGTAGCTCCTCTCAAACTGCACAGCACAGTCTCCTGTTTGCACCATGTAGCGACTTGTGTTTTCATATTGTTTGTATTTTGCTTGACCGCATGGATGGCCAGGTGTAAACAAACACCCCCAGGACACGTTGTGATTGGATTACAGTATTTAAGGGGAGTTGGACTGTGTTCACTCTGCACCTGCAGCGGATATACAGACTGAAAAGTGGAACCAGAGCTTAGTCGGGGTGTAGGATCTGGACAAGAAACACATTGTAATAAAGTATAAACAGGCTTAATGTATATACTGAATAATTCTTAGTAGATACTGAATCATTTATAGTATATAAAATATTCATAGTACTTACTCAATAATTAATAGTACTTACTAAATAACTAATAGTACTTACTAAATAATGCAATAATGTACTAATAATTATTTGTATTTACTAAATATTCATAGTCATTACTGATTTTTTTTATTATCTAATAGTAATATGTAATAGTCACTGAATAATTTATAGCAGATACTGAATCATTTATAGTATACAAAATATTCATAGTACTTACTCAATAATTAATAGTACTTACTAAATAACTAATAGTACTTACTAAATAATGCAATAATGTACTAATATTTTTTTGTATTTACTAAATATTCATAGTCATTACTGAGTATTTTATATTATCTAATAGTGATATGTAATAGTCACTGAATAATTTATAGCAGATACTGAATAATTTATAGTATATAAAATATTCATAGTACTTACTAAATAACTAATAGTACTTACTAAATAATTCAATAACATACTAATAATTTTTAGTATTTACTAAATATTCATAGTCATTACTGAGTAATTCATATTATCTAATAGTAATATGTAATAGTCACTGAATCATTTATAGCAGATACTGAATAATTCATAGTAGATACATAATTTATAGTAGTTACTAAATAATTTATGGTAGTTACTGATAATTTATAGTAGAAAAATATTCATAATACTTACTCAATAATACATAGTACTTACTGAAGAATTCATAGTAAATAATAATAATACATAGTACTTACTGAAGAATTCATAGTAAATAATAATAATAATATATAGTACTTACTGAATAATTCATGGTAGTTACTGAATAACGCATAGTAGTTACTAGCAATTCATAGTGCTTACTGAATAATTCACAGTAGTTACTAATTATTCATAATAGTTACTAATAATTCATAGTACTTACTGAATAAGTCAGTACTTACTGAATAATTAACAGTGGTTACTAATAATTCATAGCCATTACTGAATAATTCATAGTAACTAATAATAATATGTAGTACTTACTGAATAACTCATAGTAGATACTGAATCATTTATAGTATATAAAATATTCATAGTACTTACTGAACAATGCACAGTAGTTACTAATAAATTTTACTATTTACTAAATATTCATAGTCGTTATTAAATAATTCATATTATCTAATAGTAATATAAAATACTTACTGAGTAATTAATAGTAGATGCTGAAAATGTATAGTAGTTACTGAATAATTTATAGTAGAAAAATATTCATAGTAGTTACTAATAATTCATAGTTGTTACTGAATAATTCATAGTAATAATAATATATAGAGCTTACTGAATAATTCATAGTAATAATAATACATAGAGCTTACTGAATAATTCATAGTAATAATAATATATAAAACTTACCGAATAATTTATAGTAGTTACTAATCATTTATAGTAGATAAAATATTTATAATAGTTACTAATGATTCATAGATTCACAGCTGGTGATTGTAGTCACTCCACTTTTAAAGTTTTATTTCTGTTTTGAATTTTGTTTATAACTGTTATAATTAAGCGTATTTATTCATTTTTATCTTTACTCTGTACAGGACCTTATTACCATGGAAACCAGGGCGTGGCATCAACCATCACTCCATTCTGGGTGGTCCCTCCTCCAGAGGTATCCAACATGCTCACGACCTCTTAGAACTCTGCTAAGAGTTAAGAGCTGTGATGTCTGTTTATCTCTCTAACTGAGAAACAGGCTTGTTTTGCTTTTCTGAATATTAACGTAACACAAGGCAGCAGTGCGCACACACACTCCTCTTCTTTCTCTCCCAGCAAAGGCCCAACGACTACGGCATCCCGGTGGCTGTGGAGGTGACGTATGTGCAAGACAACTTCCTCACTACAGACGTCCTGAATGAAATGGTAGGCCAACGAGGGAAAGACAGAAACTGGGATATATTAAAAATACTTATTAATATTAATTAATATTTATTTAACAGAAAAGGACACAGAAGCTTCAACAGCCTAACATAATATCAGGCGTTTGAGTGTTTAGTGCTTTCACTCTTTACTTTCATTACAGCTTCTGTTCTTCTCAGGAGACTCACCTCCAACGTTCAGTCTTAGAAGCTGCTTCTGCTTCTCACCATCCAAACAACCCCAAACATATTCAGTGGTGTTGAGGTTCTGGACTCCGGGGTGGTCAGTTCAGTGTTCTGAGAACAGCAGCAGCAGCTTCTTTGTTTGGTGTGTCTGTAACTCCTTCTGTTCTCAGTGAGGAGCATACTCAACAGATCCCCATAGTGCTGAGTAGGGGTGGGCGATATGGCCCTACAATAATATCACGATATTTAATGCTATTTTTGTGATAACGATACTCTTGGCGATATGACAAAACATTGAATTAAAAATAAAAATATTTCAAGAATACACTACTGCAACAAAATGAAAATTAAATGTTATTATTGCATACGATATGATACGGCCCACCTCTAACTGAGATATTAAAAAATACAAGAATTTTCATCAGATTGTAACAGAAGTCAATGATCCAGAATGTCATGATACTAAATAATGCACTCCAAATATCTCCATATATCCAGGACTGAAGTAAAGTGAATGATACTGGAGATAAAATCTGCCTCTAGTAGATTTATAATGGGAAATGAGAAAAGTGTGAATGTTTATTTTTCTAAAAACAGTAAAAGTAGTACCTGGTGTGATAATTAGTGATGGGTGATATGATACGATATTTCAGGGTATAATATCGTTTACGATATTCAAAAATGTTGGCGATATTATTGTGTATGATACGATATGGCTCACCCCTAGTGCTGAGGTGCCTTCTCACAATGGAGGGATGGAAAGAAACATCTGTGGATGTTCTCCTCCCTCTCTCAGAGATCAAAGCTTTAAAGTCTTGTAGCTTTAAATCGTCTTATGGATGATCCATAAGTGGATTATTTGGTATCTAAGCTTCTCAGAAGAGTCTCCTGAAAACGAGTAACTGTTGTTTAACTGCACATGACTCCTGCCCTGCATGTGTGTGTAATCTCACTGCGTGGTCACTGTAGATGCTGCTGGTGGAGTTTTATCGAGCCGCTCCTGACCTGGTGAACTTCAGTCAGATGTGGTCACCTGATACCTCAATACTGGACAAAATCAAGGTCTGTCCTCACACCTGTTACTGGGGCTGTAACAGATACGACATACACCCACTGGTCACTTCATTAGGATCACCTTCTTATATCTACACTGTATCAGCTCCACTGACCATACAGGACCTTCACTCACTGTCCACTGTATCAGCTCCACTGACCATACAGGACCTCCACTCACTGTCCACTGTATCAGCTCCACTGACCATACAGGACCTTCACTCACTGTCCACTGTATCAGCTCCACTGACCATACAGGACCTCCACTCACTGTCCACTGTATCAGCTCCACTGACCATACAGGACCTACACTCACTGTCCACTGTATCAGCTCCACTGACCATACAGGACCTACACTCACTGTCCACTGTATCAGCTCTACTGACCATACAGGACCTACACTCACTGTCCACTGTATCAGCTCCACTGACCATACAGGACATCCACTCACTGTCCACTGTATCAGCTCCACTGACCATACAGGACATCCACTCACTGTCCACTGTATCAGCTCCACTGACCATACAGGAGCTCCACTCACTGTCCACTGTATCTGCTCCACTGACCATACAGGACCTCCACTCACTGTCCACTGTATCAGCTCTACTGACCATACAGGACCTACACTCACTGTCCACTGTATCAGCTCCACTGACCATACAGGACATCCACTCACTGTCCACTGTATCAGCTCCACTGACCATACAGGACATCCACTCACTGTCCACTGTATCAGCTCCACTGACCATACAGGAGCTCCACTCACTGTCCACTGTATCTGCTCCACTGACCATACAGGACCTCCACTCACTGTCCACTGTATCAGCTCTACTGACCATACAGGACCTACACTCACTGTCCACTGTATCAGCTCCACTGACCATACAGGACATCCACTCACTGTCCACTGTATCAGCTCCACTGACCATACAGGACATCCACTCACTGTCCACTGTATCAGCTCCACTGACCATACAGGAGCTCCACTCACTGTCCACTGTATCTGCTCCACTGACCATACAGGACCTCCACTCACTGTCCACTGTATCAGCTCTACTGACCATACAGGACCTACACTCACTGTCCACTGTATCAGCTCCACTGACCATACAGGACATCCACTCACTGTCCACTGTATCAGCTCCACTGACCATACAGGACATCCACTCACTGTCCACTGTATCAGCTCCACTGACCATACAGGACATCCACTCACTGTCCACTGTATCAGCTCCACTGACCATACAGGACCTCCACTCACTGTCCACTGTATCTGCTCCACTGACCATACAGGAGCTCCACTTACAGACTGTAGTTCATCTGATTCTCTGTATACTTTATTACTCTGTTCTTTAATGATCAGGACCCCCACAGGACCACCACAGAGCAGCTACTATTAGGGAGGTGGCTCATTCTCAGCACTGCAGTGACACTGATGTGGTGGTGCTGGTGTGAGTGGATCAGACACACCAACCAAAACTACCCAGCATCCTGTGGGCAGTATCCTGTGAACACTGATGAAGGACTAGAGAAACAGAAGCAGAGTCGGTGTGTTAGTGTGTGTGTTGTACTGGTGTGAGTGGATCAGACACAGCAGTCCAGCTGGAGACCACTCGCTGTCCACTCTATTAGACCTGGTCCATCTTGTAGAAGTAAAGGCGGAGACGATAGCTCATCTGCTGCTGCACAGTTTGTGTTGGTCATTCTCTATCAGTGGTCACAGGAACGCTGCCCAGGATGCTTGGTTGGTGGACGCTTCTCAGTCAAGCAGTGACACTGAGGTGTTTAAACCTCCAGCAGCAGCACTGCTGTCTGATCCACTCACACCAGCACAACACACAGCACCTGTGGGGGTCCTGACCATTGAAGAACAGGGTACGCAGAGAATCAGATGAACTACAAAGTGCTACCATATGGTCAGTTGAACATCATAGCACCATACCAGCTTCACTTGATCGCCAAGACGACCAGAATATCCACTTGTTTCGCATGAAGCTTGAACACGTGCATCAGACTGACAGTTGGTTGTGATGGTTGTGATGTCACATATACAGAACATGGGTGTTTCGTTGCTTCTGATTGGTCCAATTTATATAGAGTCAGCTTACAGGCTGTATATAATTGATTCAATTGAAGTGAAGCCCGCACCCCAGTAGATCCAGTCCCCCCAGTGTTTACAGTATTGATTTATATATATGCTCTCTTTCTATACGTCTGTATTGAATTATCAGAATTCTCACCCTCTGAACATCTGTTCCTCCCCAGGCGTCTCTCAGCGGCCACGCCCCCAAAGACCAGGCCTACTCCCAGATTTTGGAGCATGTGTACAACCAACTGCGCAGCATACAGTGAACCAGCCTCCTCCCACTGTATGTACGTATGTGTGTTAGATGCACGGGATGGGCGTTTTCACAAAGCAGGATCCATCAGATCTATCAGCACATCTCCTGTTTCACTGTAGCGGCTTTCCCAGCAACCTGCGAGATCCAGCTTTGTGAAATGTCCTCTCTGGACCTGATCTGGACCCACTTTTATCAGGCTTAGTATGAATCCTGATCTGGAATCAGCTCACATCTCTCATATATGAATTATGTTGCAAGAGTTTGGACTAAATACGTGTTTTGATGAATGCTGTCTGTAGAGTAGGGGTGTAAGAAATATCGAATATCGGGATATTATGTTTAGTGATAATGTATTGATTCTCATAAACACAGTATCAATACACAGATTCCTGCCAGACAGTGAATCATTGTGTGAATCAGTTTAAAGCTCTGACCACTAGATGGCAGTGTTGTAATCCGTTTTCAGCTCCACTCCAACATTAACAAGCAGCACAAGGGCGCAATGCTATTGTAAGCATTGACAAACCTGTTCATATAATGGTGTGTTTTAATAGTAGGATTTGAAAAATCACAGTATGTCTCTATATATTGAATCGTGACCACTGTATCATGATGCGTACTGTATCACCAGATTCTTGCCAATACACAGCCTAAAATATAGAACTGAAGATTTTAATGCACAGTTACTAATTATTTGCTGAATTAAAGATATTTGAAAGTGTTAAACTTAAAAGTGCAATTCAAAATAAATATTGCAACCATCAGAGTTACATGTGGTGATGTGAGCTGGTTTGGACTAGTGTTCAGGTTCCGCCTGATAAATATGGGCCCTGCACTGGAAAAGGGCTGCACTGAATTTAGCCGATTCAAATGTTATTCATTCCCACATGAACAAAATATATCAACACAGTTATAGTTTCAATCTATAAAGTGAACTTAAAGACAAAACTGTGGTAGAGTCACTGTCTGAAGAAATCTTTAAAATAGTAACTTTACAGGAGAGAACAAAAACGGCCTTTATTTTAATGTAAGTCAATGGAACCAGAATTCTTTCCAAGCTGTTTTGAAGCATTTCCATTGGTCTGTTCATCATGAAATGTTCACACGAGGTAAACAGCAGCTCACGTGTTCAAATGATGTAGAAATATAAAAATAGTCAAAAGTGGAGATAAATGATTTTCATTGGCCAGTGATGAGATTCATGTGGAAAGATGCAGTCTACTGAATTCAGTGCCTCACTTCTCTCGGTGTGGTCCAGTGTGAGCCAGGTTCTTCCTGTCCACAGCCGTGCAGGCACACGTGATGCCTTCCTGGAGGAACTAAGTGACCACGCTTCTGCCTCTAGCGTCGTTAGAGCTGCCTCACTAACAGCGGCGGCTCACTGAAAACAGGGACGCGCTGAATTCACTTGGATCAAATTTAAACCTGGTTTCCACATTAATACAGTTACACTGACAGAATTATTAAAATAAGTAAACTAAAAGAAAACAATGTGTTAATATATCAGTATGTATTATATAGAGTATATATCTTCTTAGAAATACCACCAGATAAATCAATACCTTGCACTTAACAGCTGTTTAGACTGGAATTTAAAGGTGCAGTATACGATTCTGGAGAGTCATTGTTGATATTTTAATAGCAAAATAAATACACCCCTACCTTCAGTGCTCCCTCAGAGGCTCCCTCAGAGGTGGCAAAGTGTTGCTACAATTGCTGCTGCGATGCTAACTACCTACTATTTCAAACATTAGCAGGTGGAACAAAACAATAATGACCTATAGGCTTTGTGAAACAGTAGAACTAAGTTAATGTTCTGCATCTGTCCAGCAGAACCAGAGCAACCTTCTCACCCCTTTACACGAATTTCAACTCTCCATAAGGCTGAAGTTCTTTTTCAGCTTTTTGTTCAAGTTTTTGTTCCACCTTAAGTGGGGCAGAAGTTACAATCTGGCTACTCAAGTTCTTAGTTGAATGATCTCGTTCCACCTTAAATAGTGCAGCAGTTACAACCTGGTGCGTCCGTTTCTTGTTTATATGATTTAGTTCCACCTTAAATAGCGCAGCAGTTACAACCTGGTGCGTCCGGTTCTTGTTTATATGATTTAGTTCCACCTTAAATAGCGCAGTAGTTACAGTAGGTGCATCCGGTTCTTGTTTATATGATTTAGTTCCACCTTAAGTGGGGCAGAAGTTACAATCTGGCTACTCAAGTTCTTAGTTGAATGATCTCGTTCCACCTTAAATAGTGCAGCAGTTACAGCCTGGTGCGTCCGGTTCTTGTTTATATGATTTAATTCCACCTTAAATAGCGCAGCAGTTACAACCTGGTGCGTCCGGTTCTTGTTTATATGATTTAGTTCCACCTTAAATAGCGCAGCAGTTACAACCTGGTGCGTCCGGTTCTTGTTTATATGATTTAGTTCCACCTTAAATAGTGCAGCAGTTACAATCTGGTGCGTCCGGTTCTTGTTTATATGATTTAGTTCCACCTTAAATAGCGCAGCAGTTACAACCTGGTGCGTCCGGTTCTTGTTTATATGATTTAGTTCCACCTTAAATAGTGCAGCAGTTACAATCTGGTGCATCCGGTTCTTGTTTATATGATTTAATTCCACCTTAAATAGCGCAGCAGTTACAACCTGGTGCGTCCGGTTCTTGTTTATATGATTTAGTTCCACCTTAAATAGCGCAGTAGTTACAGTAGGTGCATCCGGTTCTTGTTTATTCCACCTTAAATAGAGCAGTAGTTACAACCTGGTGCGTCCGGTTCTTGTTTATATGATTTAATTCCACCTTAAATAGAGCAGTAGTTACAGTAGGTGCATCCGGTTCTTGTTTATATGATTTAGTTCCACCTTAAATAGCGAAGCAGTTACAGTAGGTGCGTCCGGTGCCAGAATGGAACTACTGCATCATTTAAGGTGGAATGGGAAAATGCAATCATGCAACATCATAGCCTGATCTCAGTTGTTGTTCTTCAGATCTTTTCGTCTTTGGCTGTTTCTTAGCCGTCTCTCCTTCTTGACAACGCGTGGAGTTCAGCACGTAGCCCCTCCCCTTCCCTCCGTCCTGTGCACAGATTGGCTGGAGGAGTATTGTCTAGTTCGGCCCGGGCCACTTTGTTAATTTATTATATACAAATTTAGGGCTGTTCTCCAAACGCCAGACTTTCATCCAGCACACACAAAGAATGGACTGTGACTTAAAAGAATGAAAGTGTATTGGGCTGAAATCACATACTGCACCTTTAAAGATTATTTTCTATGCAGGAAACAGGAGGACATTTGAACCAAGTAGATCCAGCGCGGTGTGTCAGTGCTCTGCCGCGCCATGCGTACCGTGAATGTGTCTTCCTTTCTGTGGGTAGAATCGTCTGGATGGTGTAGGATAGAGAAGCGAAGGGAGGAGATGAAGAAAGGAGGAGAGGAGGAGATGAAGTGTGTCCCTTCTGTGTAGCTGGTATTTATTTGTATTGTTGTTAGGTTTGTGGGTTTGTGCCGTGTGGACTGCTCAGAATGGACAAGATACCTTTAAACTACTGAATACAGTAAACTATACACTGGAACCCGTTCACCTGTCTGTGTTTCTGTCCTGCTCACACTCACCTGCTGCTGGAGCAGCTCCACATCCGCCTCAGGTCACTACGCCCCGGTGCCAAACGGGGTCTAGAGGGGTACAAAGCCCCCCAGTGTTAGGCTGTAGGGCAGTAGAACTGTGTCCTCTGGAGTGATCGCTTCATCCAGTACCTGATCATTCAACATCAGCACCTGACCTCAGTAATACTCAATCAAATCCTCACAGCAATGTTCAACATCAGCACCTGACCTCACTAATACTCAATCAGATCTTCACAGCAATGTTCCACATCAGTACCTGACCTCACTAATACTCAATCAAATCCTCACAGCAATGTTCCAACATCAGTATCTGACCTCACTAACACTCAATCAAATCCTCACAGCAATGTTCAACATCAGTACCTGACCTTACTAACACTCAATCAGATCCCCACAGCAATGTTCAACATCAATACCTGGCCTTATTAACGCTCAATCAAATCCTCACAGCAATGTTCCACATCAGTACCTGACCTCACTAATACTCAATCAGATCCTCACAGCAATGTTCAACATTAGTACCTGACCTTACTAATACTCAATCAAATCCTCACAGCAATGTTCAACATCAGTACCTGACCTCACTAACACTCAATCAGATCCTAACAGCAATGTTCAACATCAGTACCTGTTCAATCAAATCCTCACAGCAATGTTTATCAGTACCTGCTCAATCAAATCCTCACAGCAATGCTCCAACATCAGCACCTGTTCAATCAAATCTTCACAGCAATGCTCCAACATCAGCACCTGTTGAATCAAATCCTCACAGCAATGTTCCACATCAGTACCTGACCTCACTAACACTCAATCAAATCCTAACAGCAATGTTCAACATCAGTACCTGACCTCACTAATACTCAATCAAATCCTCACAGCAATGTTCCAACATCAGTATCTGACCTTACTAACACTCAATCAGATCCTCACAGCAATGTTCAACATCAGTACCTGACCTTACTAACACTCAATCAGATTCTCACAGCAATGTTCCACATCAGTACCTGACCTCACTAACACTCAATCAAATCCTCACAGCAATGTTGGACATCAGTACCTGACCTTACTAACAATCAATCAGATCCTCACAGCAATGTTCAACATCAATACCTGACCTCACTAACACTCAATCAAATCCTCACAGCAATGTTCAACATCAATACCTGACCTTATTTATGCTCAATCAAATCCTCACAGCAATGTTCAACATCAATACCTGACCTTACTAACAATCAATCAAATCCCCACAGCAATGTTCAACATCAATACCTGGCCTTATTAACGCTCAATCAAATCCTCACAGCAATGTTCCACATCAGTACCTGACCTCACTAACACTCAATCAGATCCCCACAGCAATGTTCAACATTAGTACCTGACCTCACTAACACTCAATCAAATCCTCACAGCAATGTTCAACATTAGTACCTGACCTCACTAACACTCAATCAAATCCTCACAGCAATGTTCAACATTAGTACCTGACCTCACTAACACTCAATCAAATCCTCACAGCAATGTTCAACATCAGTACCTGACCTCACTAATACTCAATCAAATCCTCACAGCAATGTTCCAACATCAGTATCTGACCTTACTAACACTCAATCAGATTCTCACAGCAATGTTCCACATCAGTACCTGACCTCACTAACACTCAATCAGATCCTCACAGCAATGTTCAACATCAATACCTGACCTTATTTATGCTCAATCAAATCCTCACAGCAATGTTCAACATCAATACCTGACCTTACTAACAATCAATCAAATCCTCACAGCAATGTTCAACATCAATACCTGACCTTATTAACGCTCAATCAAATCCTCACAGCAATGTTGGACATCAATACCTGACCTCACTAACACTCAATCAAATCCTCACAGCAATGTTCAACATCAATACCTGACCTCATTTATGCTCAATCAAATCCTCACAGCAATGTTCAACATCAATACCTGACCTCATTTATGCTCAATCAAATCCTCACAGCAATGTTCAACATCAATACCTGACCTTACTAACAATCAATCAAATCCTCACAGCAATGTTCAACATCAATACCTGACCTTATTAACGCTCAATCAAATCCTCACAGCAATGTTGGACATCAGTACCTGACCTCACTAACAATCAATCAAATCCTCACAGCAATATGTCCCGAAGTATTTTCACCTTCTAGTAGAACTCTTTAAGGCCTGCCTTCTAATGAGCCCAGTGTGATCTGACTGGCCAGCTTACTCGCTCTGTTCTGATTGGTCAACCTACAGCATCCTGCTAGAAGTCCGACCTGACACTGCAGTCGCTGTTCTTAAAGCACCAAAAGCGTCCGAGAGTCCGATTCATAGTTCATAGCTGCACCATAGCTGCATCTGAGACCCCTAAGCTGATAGTTAAGTGTATGTTCACCAGTAAGAACAGCAGATCTGATTAGAACAGATGTAAATAATCAGACATACAATACAAGGTATCATGAATATGTTATTGTGAGAGAAGTAGATCAGATCTTGATCCAGTTTGAAGAACAAAGTTAGGTTCCAGATTTCTCCTGGACGCCCCAGACATTGTATGAATGTGTTCAGTTCCTTCAGCAGCAAATCTTGATTTATCTTAATGAAGTACTGAGCAGTCAAAGCAGGTATTAGATGAGAACTGATAATAATACTGGGTTGTTTCCACAAGAAGCTTAGAAACTGTTAAATAAACAAACTGATGTATGTAAAAGCACTACTTACTGTATTAATACTGTTTAATATTTAATAATAAAGTGTTTACTGAGTAAATAAAAACTTCCTGTCTGGGAAAAGAGGTTTACACAGTACTGTATATGCACAAAAAGCTAAAATCCTCTTTAAACTCAGCACAACAGAAAACGTGCAGCTAAACCTATAAATCATATTTACTGCGTTCCCTGTACAGCATATGAGCAGGACATGATGTTGGACATGAAGAATCAACTCTGGACGCCTGGTTAGAGCATCAGCTAATGATGCATCAACACACAGCAACCAAGAAAACACAGAGGAGCGTCCACTTACTTATGGTACATCAGAATAAGAGAAACTGAACAGGTTAATTACTCAATAATCTCATCATATCATCACTGTCCAAAGAAAAATGAGCATCTCAGAAAATAGTAACTTTACAGAAGACAGCAACAGCTTTCAATGCAAGTCAATGTAAAGAGATATTATTTATAAGTGATTTTCGAGCATTTCTATTGGTCCAATCATCCTATCATTAGTACAGGATATAAAATAACAGCTGTCGTGTTTAAATGATACAGACCAATGACAATCGACATGCAAGTTTTTCCTTGGACAGCTGTCCAAATACTTATGGACTTCACTATACGCAGTGTTTCTTCCGTTTAACAAGATTCAACACAGACAGACGAATACTTTCAGAAATGTATTTACTTAAAAGACGGAGAGAGCAAGTACAAATATTTAGAAGTACAGGATATTCAGGAGTAACAGGATACTGTGGTTAGTTTTTCTTTCTTTCCTTCAAAATAAACCAGAAATTACAAACTAAAACATACATTAGCACGCTACTGTATAGAGCTAACATGCAAATAATTAATAATAAAAAAGACGTGTAGATATAAAAATAATAATATAATACTAAAGAAGACTACCAGAATTATTTTGTGTTTATGCTTAGAAAATTATTCTGGCACTCTGAGGGATTAGACACAAATAACCCTTTTTTTAATTTGTTTGTTTGTTTGTTTTTAAATTGTAGTGTCGCTGCAAAGGCACATCTGTACACATGCTCGTACGTCTGTACAGCTCATGCCGAAGCGAGCAGCCAACCGAGCCCTGATACAAATAAACAATCGCTTCACTAACGGGAGTTAAACGCTCTGTTTGGTGTATTAAGAGTTTTTCTGGTGTCGGTTTTCATCCGACCAGTTAAAAGAGGTGCTACACACACACACACACACACACACACACACACAGAGGGTCGCTGTAAACAGGAAACAGGGGAGTAGCAGAACATGAACAGAGCAGGTCAGCACAGTACAAACACAGAGCGTGTGGACGGGGACAGAGGAGTGGAGGTCCGTTCACAGGAAGGAGGGATTCTGTGCAGAACTGGGACCACAAGCAACACAGAAAATTAATCTGAACAAAACTGATCAATAAAATTAATACTTTCATTACTCAGAAGCTCAGGAGCTGTAAGTGACGTTCAGAATATTGAAGCCTTTCATTCTTAACTTTCAATCAATAAGATTTATTCCTAGTTCAGTTCAGATTATGCCCAGACCGGGAGGTGTTGTCCTGTCAGTAATTAAACGTAGGGCAGTTTCCTTCTGCGCCAGAAGTGGGCGACAAAGCTTAAAGGAGAATTCCACCACTGTTAAAAGTTCTGTAATTCAGTGTGTGGAGTGTAAACAGAGAGATTCAGAGTGTGAAATGGTTCAGATGGTGTTTACAGTGGTGGTGATGGTAACCAGGGGTCTCCATGTCTGCAACACAAATATACACACTTTATTTACTCTCAAACCCACCAGTGAACCTACACCTGTCTCCTGAGTTGAATGTTGATGAAAATAAAATCTGGAAAATCTGAAAATATTATGCTTTCTCTGGGGACTATTTTGCCTCCTGCTTGTATCCCTTCACCATATTATTATATATGTAATACATGTTATTTTTATATTTTTTAGTTATTTCACACACACATTTATACATATATATTGTGTATATACAGTGATTATCTGAGCATTATCTGAAACATGAATGGAGTTTAAGACTGAGATCTTCTCTAAACTATCATAAACAGCGTCTCAGAATCAGACAGTGTATTTATAACATCTACTGTAAGAACTTTCTGTGAGGGAGCTTTTAGAGGTGGACGTCTGGTTCCATTCACCACCACTGTGAACAGTTCAGAGAACAGTGCGTTTCACATCGAACCACTCCGAACACCATTGTTTACATCTCAACCCAAAATTTTTCTTTTTTAATGCTTGGTGCTCTTAGCTGAGCCCCAAACTCCTCCACAAGCAGCATGGATAAAGAGCTTTCGCCGGGAGTCAGTGAATGTTTTTCAGCAGAAGTGAAGAGTGTCATCACTATTACTACTCATCACTGTTACTACTCAGCGGATCCTCCTACTTCTTTGGGGTAAAAGTTGCAGCACTTGAAATATCATTACTTTTATTATACATGTACATTAACTCACTCATCGGCAAAACCAGGACTGGAGTTTCAGATCACGGACTGGAGCTTGTACTTAAAAAAAAAATGGTGGAGAAAAAAAGTATATGTAAAATGATAACAATCCCAGCCCTAATAAGAAAGGGTCCCCCTCTTTAAGAGCTCAAGTGGTAATAAATGAATATACAAGGTTCCAGTCAAGCTTTCAGAGCGCTGATGGAGTGAACAGGGTAGTTTCCTTTAGCGTTCCATAGGAAACTGTGGAGTTTCTGAATAAAAAAAAACCAAAAAGCCTGTCCTTTGGGAGGAGAGGTCACCATCAATGCCTCTGGGCATTTCACAGCCTTAGGCTTTAAGAGGAATTCCACCCATTCCACCCAATTCTAGAGCTTCAGCTAGTCAGCATTGGTTCACAGTGGTGGTGAATGGAACCAGACGTCCACCTGTAAAAGCTCGCTCACAGAAAGTTATTATATGAAACGCTTATAAACATGCGGCCTGATCTCTGAGACTTAATTATGTACATTGATGGTGCAGGGATACGTTGTAAGGCAAAATATTCCCCAAAGAAAACTTATTTTCACAATTTAGTAGGTTGACTGGTTGTTTTGGCTATATTTGGTGACCCCTGGCTCCTATCACCATCATTGTAAAGAAGTTAGCCAGTGATCTTCCCTATGAGTCAGCTTTGTTTACATTTTAATGTCTGAATTTTATACAAACACTTAAAAAAAACGGTGGAATTGCCCTCAATTGCTTATCAGAATTTTTGTATTTAGTTCTCTGAATATAAATCTAAGGAACTTTGTCAGTTCAATCAATTGTATGGCTCAAAAGTAAGTTTTTAACCCGTTGCAATAAATATAGTCCCTTCAGTCACGCCAAACGATAGAAAGTCAAAGCTGACTAGAAACAGAAGCTCTAACTTTACAAACTTTGTAGTTGTTGGCCACGAAGGAGTTAAATGATCCAGTTAACTGAGAAATTCTGCTTTGAGAAACACCCCGCAGTTCTGGACTACAGTGAAGGGGGTCATCATTTCATATCCACATACAGACGTGCGAGTGAAGAGGAAACAGCAGGACACTGCCAGCAGTATCGGCTACACAGACGACAGACAAACGAACAGGAAAACAGGCAACGTCGAGGGAAGGCCAAATATATCGGACAGCGAACTGCAGATCAGGACTTTCCAATCAAACTCGAGCTTTCTGGCTGCGTTTCCTTTTTAAAACTCAGAAATAAAGACAACCAGCTCAAACTCAGCGCTCACATTCAGTCTAACCCATCATTACAGGGAGGTATTACTAATTATTAATGAAAAAGAAAAGGCATCTGACCAAGAGGATTAAATATTTAAACATGGGAAGTGTTGGCGTAGTGTTTCAGCTCATCGTATTTAGTGTTACAATATCGTAATGAAATAAAATCCTACAGAAATAAAAGTAAACTCATCTCTCTCAGTACCCCAAACGACTCGCCTCTACACAAAACCCCTTACTGCCGTCCAGAGGACCACATATTCACACAACTTTCCCTGATCTGAGACTCTGCCCTAACCAGGCTCCGCCCCCAAATGCATTCTTTCATAGCTTCAGTCGTGGGATTGGATGAGCTTAACAAAATGCTGGCGTAATTCAGTTTATATCACAATACCTACATTTAGATTTATACATTTAACCTAATGAGAAACTGTAGACTCAGATATATCACAATACCTACAGATATGAGTTTCTCCGTTTTCATTAGGTTGAATGTATAACTCTAAATGTAGGTATTGTATATAAACTGAGTTACAGTTTCTCATTAGGTTGAATGTATAACTCTAAATGTAGGTATTGTATATAAACTGAGTTACAGTTTCTCATTAGGTTGAATGTATAACTCTAAATGTAGGTACTGTATATAAACTGAGTTACAGTTTCTCATTAGGTTGAATGTATAACTCTAAATGTAGGTATTGTATATAAACTGAGTTACAGTTTCTAATTAGGTTAAATGTATAACTCTAAATGTAGGTATTGTATATAAACTGAGTTACAGTTTCTCATTAGGTTAAATGTATAACTCTAAATGTAGGTACTGTATATAAACTGAGTTACAGTTTCTCATTAGGTTGAATGTATAATTCTAAATGTAGGTATTGTGATATAAACTGAGTTACAGTTTCTCATTAGGTTGAATGTATAACTCTAAATGTAGGTACTGTGATATAAACTGAGTTACAGTTTCTCATTAGGTTGAATGTATAACTCTAAATGTAGGTATTGTGATATAAACTGAGTTACAGTTTTTCATTAGGTTGAATGTATAACTCTAAATGTAGGTATTGTATATAAACTGAGTTACAGTTTCTCATTAGGTTGAATGTATAACTCAATATAGGTAATATCGTAATAATAAACTGTAGATCTTAGTTTATATCACAATACCTATATTTAGAGCTGGTGATTGATTTCAAATAATATGTAACTGGCATGCATGTGAAAAGCCACACTGTAATGATAGATCGGAGGAGGTGGGGAGGTATTTAGCGAGAGCTTTCAGAGGTATATATCTGATGGATAGGCTAATATAGGGCCTTATTTAAAAATATTATCAAAAACTATGGATATATTTGCATCAAATATTATAAAACAGGACTATTTACAGTCTCTCTGTAATGAGGCATGCAGTTGGTCGGGGTTCATTAGTTCCACAAGAGTTTACTGGCTATATGTGTGTTACACCGAGAAATAGTGTTGCACCGATACGGATACCGTATACTGGATACCGATACTGGCACTTACACACAGTATCGGTATCATATACAACATATAAAAAGTGGAACACTATAAATATCAGGATTTATAGCCATATATCAAGCATTTAAGTCCGAGTTAGTATCGGTATCCGTACTCTGTATCGGCAGATACCTGAAAAGATGGTATCAGTATCGGTATCGGTAAGGAAATAGTGGTATCAATGCATCCCTACCGAGAAATACACAAATGTGACGTACTGTATCACAACTAAGATAAATACTTTATATCAGGTTGGTAAGCTGGTCTTTCTCCATCACTGTCCAGCCTCAGTTTACCTCGTTGTTAGTGCCTTAGACAGGAATGTAGAACCCGTAACAGTTTCTTACAGGCTTCTGTAAAGCTTGTTCAGCCTCTCCGGAGCAGCACTGAGAGTATGCATTTGAGGGAAGAGCCTGGATGGATCAGAGCACAGGGATAAGGGCTAGAGCACGCCGCACCCATCATAGTCCCTGTGTCCTTCAAAAGCTTGTGAACCAAGGTGCTACGCATCACTGTGTTTAAAAAAAAACCGAAAAAAACGAAAACAATAACAACAAAAACAAAACCACACTGGGGCTGAAGTTAGAGCGGTAGAGCGGCGTGAAGGACTGAAGCTCCTGTATTTGTGTGTGGCTCAGGAACGCGGCAGACTGAGCGACTGTATATACAGCACACAGTACTGACTTAACATGTACAAAACACAGTTATGGAGCTACGGTCCCTAATCGAACACAGGTCCATATCACAGCCTGACCAGCAGTCAGGGGACCGGTTCAGTCGAACTATTTCTTCATTTTATTCATCTATTTTTATTTATTTATTTATTTTTATAACTTCTCTGTATCAAGTGTAGGAAAGTCCTCTGCCAGTATGCGAATTACGCCCAGTTTCCAAGTCAGGCTGGGATATCAGCCCTTAAAGACACACTAAGCAACGTTTTACAAGTCAGCCCAGCCCCGCGCTCGCCAGACTCAAGACCGGGACAAAGCCACACAGTGAAATCAAGGCTGTAGTCCTTCACTTCTGTGCACCTGTATTTTTTTTTTACCTCATTTTAGCTTTAAATGAACGGTCCACCAACATTACATTTACACAAAATCATGCACTGCAGCAGCCTCAAATACTGCATCACCAAAAAGATCAAGAAAATAAAACGATTTTAGGTCTTTTCATTATCAACTGCACAGATTCTACAATAACAACCACCATAATCGCCATAACAGGCTGTTTTTGTTACTGTCCCTTTAACGCATGAAGCACGCTTTATAATGAGTGATAGTTGTGACATCACAAAAACAACAAATGCAAAGTAGGTTGTTTTCCAGTTTAAGTTAACATGATAACCATACCAAACGATAACTATATGAACTACAAGGTAAACGTTTCAGAACGTTGAGTACTTGAGTTGGTTTTACATGATATTGGCCCTTTAAAATCACTGTAATGATAGATCGGTGGAGGTTTTTGGCGAGAGCTTTCAGAGGTATATATCTGATGGATAGGCTAATATAGGGGCTTATTTAAAAATATTATCAAAAACCTATGGACATATTTGCATCAAATATTATAAAACAGGACTATTTACAGTAATGAGATGTGCAGTTGGTCGGGGTTTATTACAATAAGTGGGAAATTGTGTAAATTCGATGGGCTGTTCCTGTAAAGACATACAATGAGGGCGGGGTGCTGACAGCTGTACTATGAAATGCATGCACAGAAGCCACTGGCTGAGCTGAAGGCATGAAAAACACTAACCATTCTTCTTTGTAAACGTAGGAAACTATAACAGGGGGTCATTTCAGGGGTCCGTTCAATCCAGGTAATCTGTGGTACGTCACGTCATGTTAGTCTACGTTCAAGCCTATGAGGTTCAAGGCAGTCTGTCCATACGTCCGTCCGTCAGGTCGCGTCTCAGTCGTGCCGAGTCAGTCGTTCCTTTTCTCTCTTCTGGAATGTGAGAAGTCTCCATCTTCCAAGGTTCCTTCCTTCAGAAGGTCAAGGGGGTCAAAGTGCCAGAGTACAGGTGCGTCGGCGATGGCTGGAACGTGGACGCGGGCGATGTTCCTTTTCGTCCTTCTTCTTTCCCTCTCTTCCCTCCACCCTCTTCCTCTTTTATTTTTATTTATTTATTTTTATTTATTTTTTTAGTGTGGTAGCGGGACGATCACCTCCACGTAGTTGAGCGGGAAGAAACCTGATTGGCCGTGCAGCATGCCCTCGTACCAGTTCTCGTCGATCTGATTGGTCAGAGTAATGACATCACCCTCCCTGAAGCCCAGCTCGCCCTCGTTCTCCGGCTCGAAGTCGTACAGGGCCTTACAGCACGGCTGCTCCGCCGGGGCTGCGGAGGGAAACGAGAATGTGGGGGAAAAAAGAATTAGAGTTAGAGATGGAAGGAGTTGTCCGTACAGGGACGAGTGTGACAGTAACTGGTGCGTTAGGAGGAATGTTAAGAAGGAGGATTAACCCATCATGCAGTCCCGGTCATGGAACAGCCCTGCACATGTGTGTAACACAAACAAAAATCATAATGCTACCCAAACTTTACTAAACACTGCAGCAGTGACAACCTTTGGTTAAGATTTGGAAAATACTCATCACAAAAATAAAATAAATGATGATTTTGTATGTATGCCAACATTGAAACCACCTCCTTATATCTACACTCACTGTCCACTGTATCAGCTCCACTGACCATACAGGACCTCCACTCACTGTCCACTGTATCAGCTCCACTGACCATACAGGACCTCCACTCACTGTCCACTGTATCAGCTCCACTGACCATACAGGACCTCCACTTACAGACTGTAGTTCATCTGATTCTCTGTATACTTTATTACTCTAGGGAGGTGGGTCATTCTCAGCACTGCTGCTGGAGTGTTTAAACACTGTGTCCACTCTCTGTCCACTCTATTAGACACTCCTACTACTTGCTGGTCCACCTTGTAGATGTAAAGTCAGAGACAGTAGCTCATCTGCTGCTGCACAGTTTGTGTTCCTCTAGTTCTTCATCATCAGTGGACACAGGACGCCGCCCACAGGACACTGTTGTCTGGATAGTTTTGGTTGGTGGACGATTCTCACACCAGCACAGCACACACCACCATATAATACCTGTTCTGTGAGGGTCCTGTGGGGGTCCTGATCATTAAAGAACAGAGTAATAAAGTATACAGAGAATCAGATGAACTACAGTCTGTAAGTGGAGCTCCTATATGGTCAGTGGAGCTGATAAATAGATAATGAGTGTAGATAACTTTTTTATTGTTTGAAGTAATCTGGAGGAGTAGTCCATTTAAGGAAATCACCAACTGAGCTGTAAGATATCCTGATTTGGGCATCTGCCCTGTTCTAGCACACCAACTTTAACCAGGAATGGATTACTATTATTTAGCTGGTTAGCTGGATCAGCTGTGTTAGAACAATAACAACACGGAGGTAAGCAGTGCAGGGTTCCTCCACGACCAAGACTGTAATAATGTGCAATTATGACACCAATTAAGCCCCAGTTGCAATCTTCCAGGCAGCCATCACTTCTTCTCAGACCCACGAGCTGAAACAATTACAGTACATTATCACCCCGGGGGACAGTAATATTCTCTTCTTCATTAAAGCAACATGTTGTTTGGGGCACATCAAACCCCTGGACAGTAGACAGTCTTCAGCTGAAATTCATTTCAACTGAGGGCTGGGATGCTTCTCAGTCCCAATCCTGGGAAACCTCTACACTAACGAAGACTGGGAGGAGTTCAGTATCTTCATTTAAGAAGACTGGAATATGAATATGAATATACAGCCTCAACTATTTATTCAATTACCTGAGGAATATACACAGTCGAGTCACATTATTATGACCATTGCTGGAGGAACACAAGCTGGAGGTTGCTGTGTTATGGTCTGGGGAATGTTTTGGTGACATTCTCTGGACCCACTCATCCATGTGGAAGACACTCTTAAGCGATCTGGGTCTGAATCCATCCTTGCAGATCACGTACACCATACATGCTGATTGTCTTCCCTCGAGCAAATGGGATCTTCAAGCATCAATGACCCACACTGGTTGGAAAAGCTGACCAAGACTTCCAAGCACTACCCTGGACGTCTAATTCCCCAGACCTGAACCCAACTGAGCATCTCTGGAACCACCTAGATGGTGGTGTTGGCTCTATGGATCCTCCTCCACACTCCCTCCAGCATCTGTGGGATGCACTGCAGTCAGTATGGCTCCAGATACCTGTGATCACCAACCAGAACCTTACTGAGCCATAATAATGTGACTCGATGGTCGTTGTTGGGACTGGACTCAGGGCTGGATACACTGCATAGTGTGTGGATTGGCCAGGACAGGGACTGAAGCACTGCTCCAGCCGACGCACAACCGAATTCAGTGTCCTGTATTCCTTACAACCAACTGAGAAGTCTTCACCACTGCTGCTAATCCAGAATGGTGCCACCTTTCAAGAGTTCCACACTTAGTGCACAGTTAGTGTCTGCGGTGCAAACCAGAAAGCTCTGTGTGTGTTAGTCAGAAGGTGCGGTCTCAAACCCACTGCAGATATCTGGAGTTAGTACGGAGGGGTTTTGTACTGTGTTAGTGTGGACGGGGACGCTCAGCACTGCAGCTGATTCAGACTGCAGTGGCCAGGATGTGAGAGGCCTAGTGCGGGGGTCCACTCTTTTGGGGGAGTCACACAGTGCAACACAGTGCTCACAAACTGACAAGCTCATTCTTTCACACACATTCATTCGTTCTCTCTCTGCCCCTCTTCCCCTTCTTCAATCCTTCCTTCCTCCCTCTCTGTCCTATATACCCTCTTTGACGATCTAACAGTCCCAATACCAACTTATCAAACACATAAACACAGCAGAGTTTGAGATCCTAACTGGTGATTATTAAAGTCAGGAAACGTTTTATTGTTTACAAAGTCAAGAAATACGGCTTAAAAGATTGTTTAGCTCCGCCCACTGTTCGAAAACTGCTGTAGGTGTTATGTGAGTGACGTAGATGGTGGACAACAACGCTAGAAGATGCATTTATGGTAATACACACTGACAGAAAGGTGTTGTTGTTTTTGGCTGCAGTAATTGGATGTACAGTGGACCCCTAGCTCAAAGACCCCTAAATATCCAGAAAGTGACTAAATCTAAACTTTAAACAGACACACTGGAAAGGACCGTCCTTTCACTCCGTCATCTGTAGATCACTTCATGTCTGAAGATTATCTCTATGGTACGTAGACTTACACGACGACTGGATCTTAAGTCTGACTCTGTTCAACAGTATGGGCGTGTAGGAAACCAGTAAGTGGTGTTTAAGACCCTCCGTGTACGTGGAGGTAAACCAGGTAAGCTCAGTTACTGAGCCTGCTTTAGCTGATGTTAGCTAACGTTAGCTTCACTTGCTAAGTTCAGTGGTTCAAGCTATGCTAAGCTAACGTAGTTGAGTTATGAAGGTTTATAGAGTCGTATGAGTTTGAGTTCCACTTTAATCATATTTACTACAATAACTGTACCTCTATATCTAAGTGATATGTTGGTCTAAAAGTCTCAGGACTAAGTGATATAGTGGTCTAAAAGTATCAGGACTAAGTGATATGGTGGTCTAAAAGTCTCAGGACTAAGTGATATGGTGGTCTAAAAGTCTCAGGACTAAGTGATATGGTGGTCTAAAAGTCTCAGGACTAAGTGATATAGTGGTCTAAAAGTATCAGGACTAAGTGATATAGTGGTCTAAAAGTATCAGGACTAATTGATATGGTGGTCTAAAAGTATCAGGACTAAGTGATATGGTGGTCTAAAAGTCTCAGGACTAGGTGATATGGTGGTCTATTTCTACATTACAGCTCTTTCAGACTCATATTCAGAAATATCATCAGAATCTGAAGAAGCAGCTCTGGAACGTTCTCAGTCCCAGTCAGTCATAGTGCTGTTGTACCGCCGCGCTGTTCACTGTTGTCCACCAGTTACGTCACACAGTAGTGTTCAGGAATTTCCACAGTAATTTAATTAAAATCGTCTGTTTTAGAGCAAATTAAGCAGCGAATTTCATTTTAAGTATTTTTTATATTTTCAGTATCTAAAACAATTTGAAATCACCAGTGGTGTCCATAAATTAAAAAAAAAAAAATAATAAAAAAAATAAAACCTGTCCTCATCAGAGGGTCTACCAAAAGCATCAAGCGGGAGTTCTGATCCAACACACTGTAATATAAACTCACTGGTCACTTAATTAGATACACCTCCTTTAATATAAGAGCACCTTTTAGTTCTACTATTACAGACTATAGTCTATTTGATTGGCTGCGTACTTTGTTTGCTTTTCCTTTAAAGGTCAGGACCTCCACAGGACCACCACAGAGGAGGTATTACTTGGGCAGTGGACTACTCTCAGTCTAAGGTGTTTAAACACTCTAGCAGCGCTGCTGTGCCTGATCCACTCACACCAGCACCACACACACTAACAGTGTCAGCTGAGAATGACCCACCTGCTCTGCGGTGGTCCTGTTGAGGGACCCAAACCTTTGCCTACAGCTTTCATTTAGATGAATATATTTTTTAGGTTATGACTGTATCTAAGCTGACCGCCTGCCCTTCTGATTGGCCCCTACTCTCCCTGATCAATCACACATATTCATTCATACTGATTTTCTCCATCAGGCAGCGCACACACATACACGTTTACACACACACACGGCCTCGGACTCACTTAATCTGGGTTTCCGCGATGCCTTGCCAAGCTTGAGGTACGGTTCTGATGATGACGTCATAGGAGGAGAACACAGAAGAGGTCACGCAATGGATAGAGAGAGAGAGAGAGAGAGAGAGAGAGAGAGCCAGCAGCTGACAGCTGCCCTTCTGGCCTGCTTTCTCACCAACACAGCCAGGCAGTCTTATCACACCCTGCCACCGACCCACAAGCACGCACACAGAGCACATTGTGTCTCGCTATCTCTCTCTCTCATCAGAGGGAGAAACGAGGACAGAGTGGACGCGAGAGGGTTTTCCTCTGTGAACAACTGAACCATCCCAGCCTCAGCTCCGCTACACACTCACGCTGATGTGAGCACGGAAGCGTTCACACCTGTAACACCTGTCACTAGAGCTTTATTTAAGAAACACTGATGTGACGTATCAGCCTCAGTACTGACAGTAGCAAATATCAATGCACCGTTAACTAGATCTGCATGACCTGCTGGATCATTACTGACCTGTGGAATATCATAGAGCATCAACAGCAACACAGTGAACTCCGAACACAAGCAATCACAGGGATAGCACTAAACAATTCAATGGTAGACAGACAGAGATGCAGACAGACAGACAGATATAAAGACAGAGATAGATGAATTAAGACAGATAGAGATAGATACACAGCCAGACAGATGGATAGAGAGACAGAAAGACAGATTTATAGATTGTTAGATACATACAGATACATACATATATTATATATATTGTTTAGATTATAACTAGAGATGGACCGATCAGCGTTTTTGAGGCCGATTCCGATTGGTGATCACCTTTCAGTGCGAAGGGCTGATAGCAGATACCGATCGAAGGCGGGGCTATATGCCACGGCAGGGCTACATATTATTAGCACAAGCAAGTCATGAAACCTGGTCTAAACTGGTTTATTATCATTTATAACGAGCTCATGTGAAACAGTATAATATTTTAACTAAATTAGAAGTTGGTGTATGTGGGAGTAAACCGCTTGATAAGCTCCAGAAGAGCCACATCTGAAAAGTATCTCTACTAGGAACAGCAGAGCGTGGATCCAGGTGGAACATTAAGCAGCAGAATGAACGTCTTCTACAGCCGAGAAGAGCTGCTTATCTAGAACTATAAACTCAATCACTCTGACTGTGGTTCTTTAGCTCTCTGGCTGTTTCTGCTGCTGTTCTGTTGGTACCGGTCAGATCTGGTCTGTAGGTGTTCTGGGTTGTTTGTTTTGTGTTAGCTGTGTGTGTTCTAGCTCTGCTGTTTACTGATACTCACTGTGTTCAGCTGTGTGGTGTCTCTGAAGTGTGTTAAATGTCTTTATCTTGGTTCTCCACGAGAGATTCTGATGTTACTAATTTTATAGATGTTATAAACTGTCCTGGATGAGTTTGAGTCACATACGGTAACAAACTGACAGACGGACGATGTTTTATATACGCACATGCGGTGAACACTTAAACTGGTCTCGCGAAGCCGCTGCTTTAGTCAGTCAGAAAATGAAAGGGTGTGTATTTCCACCTAGTGGTTCAGATAGGAATTGCAGGGAGCTGACCGGAGGACTCCTCTTCCTGAATGAAACGATAGCTGGAAAAACAGAAAATAGGCTCATTTGTTTAACGCCATCGATCTGCTCTCGAGATTGGAGAAATATCGGGCGATCTCTGATCACATATTTTGATTAAAAATCGGCCAATACAGATACATAGCCGATCGATCCTTCCATCTCTAATTATAATATTATACTCTCCAGTGCGTACTCTTCGATATTCAAGCCAACACTTGTGCTTGTAGTTCCCCCATTTAAGTTAAGCACCACAGGAATCAGAGCATTCTGTGTAGCGGGTCCAATGCTGTGGAATGGGCTTCCTGATGAACTGCAAGTTTGTTTAATTAAATTTTTTTAATTTATTTCTTTTTACTCTTATACCTTGTGTGTCTCCAATTATTGTATCAGTCTTTTCAGATCCAGACCAGGCGAGTGAAGATGATCCTCACCTAGGAGCCTGACCTAACCCTGCGTCCACACCGTCAGCGACATTTCACCGCTGATCGCCCAAATCACTGCTCGCTCATCGCCTGTGGGTGTCTCTGAACTCCAGCTCACCTTCGGTTGACATGGTTTCACTGACGCAAAGCAAATGCCACGGCAGTACAGCGTACTTCACTAGCTAGTATCTACAGAGTATATAGATAAAAACTAAAATTTGATCACAAATCAGACGCGTTTCTGCTAAAAACTAAAATCCTGGAGTGAAAAAGCTCGTCTAGAAATGTTAACCCTGCGTAGAGCATCACTGCCTGTGCCAAGTTCCTCTTCCATCTCCAGCAGGAACAATTAACTAGAACCATAAAAGGAGGGAACCGGAGGTGGAGATAAAGCAGGTGCCACCCTGCTCAATGATCAATTCCCACTGATGATCGCCAAATCACTTCGCTCCTAATTTAACCTTAGCTTAACTTGTTAAGGTTGGTGGCTCAAGGTATACTAAGCTAACGTAGAAGATTTATAGAGTCGTATGAGAGAGAGTTCCACTTTGATCATATTTAACTACCTCTATATCTGAGTTTAACTGGTTGCTAGGCTGTTGTTATGAATAATGAACTTCGCTCCTAATTTGCATAAAGTTAAACCTCGCTCAACTTCACCGCAGCAGCAGTGGGTGTGAAGCCACCGCTGGAGTGGTCGCTGGTTTCTCCGAAGTCAAAAACGGGTTTAGGTTTGGGGATGTACTCTTTCCGTGGACGAGACTGGGCCTCACTGATCCTGTCGATGGCCACACGTACAAAAAGACACAAAGATACATACAAAATCCACTTATAAACACAAAACCATCATCTACACACTGTTTTACTGTGTAAAAGGCATCTAAGCTGATAGTCTAAAAGCCTTTATCTAATCTATAAGTGTGTGTTCACCACCAGATCTGATTAGAACAGATATAAATAATCCTACATACAATACAAAGTAACATGAATATGTTATTGTGAGAGAAGTAGATCAGATCTTGATCCAGTTTGAAGAACAAAGTTAGGTTCCAGATTTCTCCTGGACGCCCCAGACGCTCAATTTCATCGCGTCGCTGGATCTGTCTGCTTCGTGTTGCCAATGTTTGCGCTACTGCCTGTTGCTGGAAATCACCAGCTTTCACTGAAAAAGAGTGACCTCCTGTCTCTTTGCTGCGTCGTGTCGCTGTCGGTGTGGATGCAGGGTTAAAGGCGGTAGACTCTGAGGCTGGCGGTGTGTGAGTTTCTTCTCCTGGTGCAGTGGGTTCACTCGTTTTCAGCTTCAGCTATGCCAGCACACAGTATGGGCACTCTCAATGCACACTCACAACAGCCTGTACTGAAGCATGAAGTAGTGAACGCGTGGAGTCGAGGTGCTTTGACTGTTGTTGTGTTTCCAGTCAGTAGAGTACTCGATAGCATCAGCTTGCGTATCGTTAAAACAGCAATTCAGATATTAATATAAATGATATATGTAGTTTATATTAACATATATTAATACTCTAATCAACACAGACTGACAGACAGAGAGAAAGAAAGATGGACAGATAGACAGACAGATATACTGAATTACAGAATGACAAACAGAACGACAGATACACAGGACAATGGAACAACACACAAAGTAGTCACGTGACAGAATACAACATGGGCTGTGTCTCAAACCCTAGTGAGTGTGTAAGTAGGCTGTCTAGGTAGTGAGTGTGTAAGTAGGCTGTCTAGGTAGTGAGTGTGTAAGTAGGCTGTCTAGGTAGTGAGTGTGTAAGTAGGCTGTCTAGGTAGTGAGTGTGTAAGTATCAGTGTTCTCTCCTCATAAAACAGATTACTAAGACGCTCTAGTTAGAGAGAGACTGCGTCACGGCTTGTTCCCGCCCACTGCAGCACGCGACTGGTGGTTTAGCTGGTTGCTAAGCTACTAGCCAGCATCCAAAACAATAGACCGAGGCTTAAAAATCCGCTAGCATAAATGCTAATGTCTGGAGTATAAAGTGTAAATGGTGAAGGACTCGTTACAGAGTTGATAATAAAATACTGTTTTGTGTGATTATATGACCAGAAACACATTAAAACTCCAGAGAATCAAATTAACACACATTTTAAAACCACTTCACTGCTCCTAGATTAGCCTGCGGTGCATCATGGGATTGTCTTAGCGGCTGAAGAAGAGTTTGATGCTTCTTTAAAATCAGGTCTAAATAAGGTTCCTCAGTAGAAGCATGTTTAAGGTATGTAAGAATTGGGACAGTCTACATGTCGGGAGCGCATACTATGACGTAACATGCTGCCTATGTAGGAGATCACTAGGATTTGAGACACACCCTATATATGTAGTCCTTACAGTGCAACACAAGTCTGCAGTGATTCTTACGGCTGTACTAAGACATGAACGGGCGTTACCTGAGTTACGGGTGGGCGGAGCAGCAGTGGGTGTGAAGCCACCGTTGGAGTGGTCGTTGGTTTCTCCGAAGTCAAAAACGGGTTTAGGTTTGGGGATGTACTCTTTCCGTGGACGAGACTGGGCCTCACTGATCCTGTCGATAACAGATACATACAAAATCCACTTATAAACAAAAAACTATCATCTACACACTGTTTTACTGTGTAAAAGGCATCTAAGCTGATAGTCTAAAAGCCTTTATCTAATCTATAAGACTATTTTCACCATCAGATCTGATTAGAACAGATGTAAATAATCAGACATACAGTACAAAGTAACATGAATATGTTATTGTGAGAGAAGTAGATCAGATCTTGAGCTCCAGTTGGAAGAACAAAGTTAGGTTCCAGATTTCTCCTGGACGCCCCAGACATTGTATGAATGTGTTCAGTTCCTTCAGCAGCAAATCTTGATTTAGCTTAATGCAGTACTGAGCAGTCAAAGCAGGTATTAGATGAGAACTGATAATAATACTGGGTTGTTTAGGAGAAGCTTGGAAAGAGTTAAATAAACACACTGACGTATGGAAAAGCACTACTTACTCTATTAATACTGATTAATATTTAATAATAGTGTTTTACTAAGTAAATAAAAGCTTCCTGCCTAGAAAAATAGCTTTTAAAATATAATAATGTTTACAAGTGCCTCAAACGTTTGCACAGTTACTATATATATATATACATATATATATATATATATATATATACATATATATATATATATATATATCCCAAGTCCTTTGCCACTGGATGAACTTGATTATTAAATCTGATGGTCTAAATATTTGATATACACACAAATGACATTCCTGTTATGTATTGAACACTTATATATAACTTATTATACTGTAACCTGTCGCAGTTGTAGGTCACTGAGCAATAAGTCACCGCAGGCCGTATGTTACAGTGATGTTATTCAGCTTCATACAGTGTCTGATAGTGCGTAACGGTGGGGAAGTGTTTATTGCTGAATTTTGCTCTGTGGTCTATCAGCACACACACCTGTCTTTCAGCTTGTCTGAGAGCTCCTCGAGAATCTGCACAGCCTGCCTGTGATACTGCAGCTGAGACTCCACCAGCGACGACAGCTGGCTCACCTGCTCTATCTGCCGAGAGAGAAGAGCGATGGGTCAGCATACATAAGAAGAGCGAGTGTCTCTGAGTGTTTACAGGAGAGGACAAAAACAGTCTTCACTTTCAATGCAAGTCAATGAAACCAGGACCTCCTTCCAAGTGATTCTGGAGCATTTCTATTGGTCCAATAGTCATTAAACTTCCACAGTGTGTCAAGGGTCGCTGTCGGGTTTAACCTTCTTATTATGTTATGGGACCTCTTTCTACTTTGAGTTGTATGAAATACAGGTTACTCTCTCTGACCAAAATGGTATATATTAGAGATGGAAGGATCGATAGGCTATGTATTGGTATTGGCCGATTTTTAATTAAAATATGTGATCGGCCGATATTTCTCCAATTTAGCCGATCCTAAGAGCTGATCGATTGCATTAAACAAATGAGCCTAATTTCTGTATTAACAGCTAGCATTTCATTCAGGAAGAGGAGCCCTCCGGCCAGCTTCCTGCAATTCCTATCTGAACCACTAGGTGTAAATACACACCCTTTAATTTTCCACAGACTGACTAAAGCAGCAGCGTCGCATTTACCGTATGTGACTCAGACTCATCCAGGACGTTTTTCGTGGACGTGTCTCGTGGGAACCAAGACAAAGATATTTAACTCTATTAATCTGATACGGCACTGCGCACAGCTGAATACAGTGAGTATCAGCAAACAGCAGAGCTAGCACGCACAGCTAGCACAAAACTAATAACCCATAACACCTACAGACCAGATCTGACCGGTACCAACAGAACAGCAGCAGCAATTCAATATTCTTCATTTAATTAATACAATTTTTATTTAAAATAACCAAAGTCCGCATTTAATGATTGCAGTTTTTACTGCATTTATTTAATTAGCTTTTTTTAGTTTTAAATTAAGGCTTTAAATGTAATGATTGCAGTATTTGGGGATATTTGTTTGACTTACTTTGTTTATTTACTGTTAATTTAGTTATAAATATTATGCTGTTTTATATAAGCATAATAAAAATGGTAATAAACCAGTTTAGACCATGTTTCATGACTTGCTTGTGCTTATAGCATATAGCCCTGCCCTCTATCGGTATCGGCTATCGGCCAATAGGTGATCGGCGATCGGCCTCAAAAACGCTGATCGGTCCATCTCTATTTATAATAATAATTTTCATGTTTTAATTTGACCCTTGGCTTGTTTTTAAGTGCATTTTTATTCCAGGGATCGAGTTAATGAATAACAGCCCACACAGCGGCCCTGCTTGTTTTCACAGTTCGCTGCCACCACGCAGGAATGTGCTACTGATATCAAACCACTCTGAACAAGGCCACTGTGTCAGTATATACCAGTATATACCAGTACATACCACAGCCTGACAGCTGGAGTCGATTAGATTCTTTTTGAAAGGTCAGCCTTATATCCAGAGAGGCAAACATCTTCTCTCTGTTTGTACAACTCAATCGCTCCAGCAGAGCGTAGCAGCATCCACTAGGTGGCACTGCGAGCTCTCCGGGGAGCAGCAGACGCCAGCAATAAAACCAAGCAGCCGGATCTTCTTACAGTGTGTGAATAATCTCTGCTGCAGCTTTAGAGGAGGGGCCGAGCTGTGGCTATCCCACTCTAATGAAACCAGGCAGGTCGGAAAACATACGATACGGAGCCAAAGCTATAAAACGGTCTCCGTGAACCTGCCGTCAAGGTCGCAAAGTTTTTCAACAACTGTCAACGAGTGAAAACACAGCAAAACAAAGTCTAGGGAACCAAGAATAACACCAAACAATGAGTTAATACAAAACACTTCAGAGAACAGGGCTGCGGTGGACAGCAGGAGTGGGACATGCTGGGGCACTAGGACTCAGGGGAGCAAAATCATTCATTGTGATTTTTGGCTTCGACAGCCAACACTTATACAGTGCTGTATTCTCTTTTTAAAAAAAAAACAGGGAGCGAAATCACTGGGATCCTTCAAGAGAATTTTAAATAAAACCCTTTGGAGGAAAAACTTGCTCCTGGTCTTCAGGCACTACTCTTATTCTGGTGGGCCTGGTTTTCCAGGATGCCAGGTTATGTCTGTAATGTTAGTGTCTGTATGAATGTCAGAGGTTCGAGTGGCTACCCGACTAAATCACCTTTGCTTCATTCTGGAGAAGAGCAGAAAACATGTAAACCATTGAATTCAGCTGTTATTTTTGTTTACTGTTACTATTCAGACAAAACCACTCAATATAATAATCACTCACGTCGGTCTCCAGCAGGTTGTACATGCTGATCTCCGCCACCTCTTTAGACTCATGGAATTTCTCCAGCGCCTGCTTGACCTCCTCATCCGGAATCTTTCCCTGACGCTTCTTCTTGTAGTCGTAATCCAACCGACGACCTTCCAGCTTCTTCAAGTGATGCTGTGAAAGGGAAAAGTGAAAGATTAAAGATTAAATTAAGTGATCTGAATCTGCAGCGTGTGCAGTAATAACTGTGGAGTGATTATAATCCAGTATGAATCTGCAGCGTGTGCAGTAATAACTGTGGAGTGATTATAATCCAGTATGAATCTGCAGTGTGTGTAGTGTTTACAGTCTGACAGTAATAACTGTGGAGTGATTATAATCCAGTATGAATCTGCAGTGTGTGTAGTGTTTACAGTCTGACAGTAATAACTGTGGAGTGATTATAATCCAGTATGAATCTGCAGTGTGTGTAGTGTTTACAGTCTGACAGTAATAACTGTGGAGTGATTATAATCCAGTATGAATCTGCAGTGTGTGTAGTGTTTACAGGCTGACAGTAATAACTGTGGAGTGATTATAATCCAGTATGAATCTGCAGTGTGTGTAGTGTTTACAGGCTGACAGTAATAACTGTGGAGTGATTTCAATCCAGTATGAATCTGAGGTGTGTGTAGTGTTTACAGGCTGACAGTAATAACTGTGGAGTGATTATAATCCAGTATGAATCTGCAGTGTGTGTAGTGTTTACAGGCTGACAGTAATAACTGTGGAGTGATTTCAATCCAGTATGAATCTGCAGTGTGTGTAGTGTTTACAGGCTGACAGTAATAACTGTGGAGTGATTATAATCCAGTATGAATCTGCAGTGTGTGTAGTGTTTACAGTCTGACAGTAATAACTGTGGAGTGATTATAATCCAGTATGAATCTACAGTTTGTGTAGTGTTTACAGTCTGACAGTAATAACTGTGGAGTGATTATAATCCAGTATGAATCTGCAGTGTGTGTAGTGTTTACAGTCTGACAGTAATAACTGTGGAGTGATTATAATCCAGTATGAATCTACAGTTTGTGTAGTGTTTACAGTCTGACAGTAATAACTGTGGAGTGATTATAATCCAGTATGAATCTGCAGTGTGTGTAGTGTTTACAGTCTGACAGTAATAACTGTGGAGTGATTATAATCCAGTATGAATCTGCAGTGTGTGTAGTGTTTACAGGCTGACAGTAATAACTGTGGAGTGATTATAATCCAGTATGAATCTGCAGTGTGTGTAGTGTTTACAGGCTGACAGTAATAACTGTGGAGTGATTTCAATCCAGTATGAATCTGAGGTGTGTGTAGTGTTTACAGGCTGACAGTAATAACTGTGGAGTGATTATAATCCAGTATGAATCTGCAGTGTGTGTAGTGTTTACAGTCTGACAGTAATAACTGTGGAGTGATTTCAATCCAGTATGAATCTGCAGCGTGTGCAGTAATAACTGTGGAGTGATTATAATCCAGTATGAATCTGCAGTGTGTGTAGTGTTTACAGTCTGACAGTAATAACTGTGGAGTGATTTCAATCCAGTATGAATCTGCAGTGTGTGTAGTGTTTACAGGCTGACAGTAATAACTGTGGAGTGATTATAATCCAGTATGAATCTGCAGTGTGTGTAGTGTTTACAGTCTGACAGTAATAACTGAGGAGTGATTTCAATCCAGTATGAATCTGCAGTGTGTGTAGTGTTTACAGGCTGACAGTAATAACTGTGGAGTGATTATAATCCAGTATGAATGTGCAGTGTGTGTAGTGTTTACAGTCTGACAGTAATAACTGTGGAGTGATTTCAATCCAGTATGAATCTGCAGTGTTCTTACTAATGGAATAACAGTATGTGCTATTAGACACAGTTGTGTTGTGTTGTTATTGAGTGTGTCCTGTGGAGTACTGGTGGCGTGAATATCTTAATCCAGGATATCTGATGAAATTTAATCACAAACTAATCAGCCAATCAAATAACTTTATATTACATTAGCCAACAAATTACATAACCTTATCTGGGAAGACTTTAAGTATCTTTGGTGACCAGGTTGGGAAGCACCAACCATCTGCCAGCGGTACAGGGACTGGGGTCCTTTTGTGTGTGTATGGTATGAATCGTGATTCTATTCTTCATAAATCTACATCAGTAATTTGATCGCTTGCTTAGACGGGACGTAACAATAATTCAGGGATGCAGTTTTTAAGTTTCACTTTTACAAGAAAGCTCTAAACAACACTCTGCACTGCTTGTGCTGGAGTCCATGTGTAGAAGTTTTTCTGTCCAGTGATGCAAGTGACCATGTGGTATTTGGACCAATCGCAGGCAGGGGGAGGTCTTAGACCTATCACATCATTCTGGTTTAAAGATTATCCTTCCGCATCGTTCATTAAAAAGCGAGTCACCTGTATCTCTCGCAGGTCCTTGTCACAGAGGCCTTGCAGAGGATCGATGAAGTTCTGCTTGACGTCTATGTCTAAAGAGTCCTTCACCTCCGCCAGTCTCTTCATACTCTCCCCAGCGTCGATCAGAGCAGCCCCTGTAACAACACCGACTCAGCTTCAGTTACAGTGGCTCCTACACACACAAGTACAACCAAGCAACATCACAGCACACAGTGATCTGCTCCAAAACTCACCCACACTCTCCAAATCACGCTCCTCTCGCCCTCACAGCAAGTACAGTTAGCTCACATTTAATAAGATCTACATTATGATATAATAAAGTAGAGACACGCGTGTTCCTTTGTTGTGATAAAGCTGAATACCGAACAGTTCAGTCCTTAAAGTGCCATAAGCTGTAGATTCTAATTCCCAATTAAGGCAACATCATATATATATATATATATATATATATATATATATATATATATATATAGAGAGAGAGAGAGAGAGAGAGAGAGGAAAAGACTAATGTGCTTAAGAAGTTCTTGGTTCTACAGAGTTTTACTTCTGTTCTAGACAGGTTTGACTTGTTTGTCTCATTTTAATAAAACAATTTTTAATCAATTTTTAATAAAACATGATCAATGGACCAACAGAAATGCTCCAAAATAGCTTGGAGAAAAAATTCTGGTTCCATTTACTTACACTGAAAGTAAATACAGTTTCTGTTCTCTCCTGTTAAGTTACTATTTTAGAGATACTTGTTTTTATTTAGACAGCATATATATATATATATATATATATATATATATATATATATATATATATATATATATATATATATATATGCACACACATGTCAGCTGCTTAATGACAACTCTCCTTTCTCTAACTTCTAAATAATCTTAAAAAAAAAAAAAAAAGAACAAACCTTGTGGTAAAACTCTGGATTTTGATGGGTCCCAATGGAGCCATAACCCTGAATGTGTTTAGGAATGTGTGTCTAAACATTCCAATCACTTTCCGAGCTTTCGCTGCTTATTTATAACATTCAGTGGGATGTTTGACAAGGACATGAACGTCTGCGTACACAAATCTCATACAGCTTAAGAAAGTAGAGTTTAATAAGCAGATTAGTGGCTGATTGTTTTAAAATCAGACCAGTGCAGCAACTATGCGTTAGAGTGATTCTTACAAATCAGCTACTCCAGCCAAAACACTCAGGAAAATAACTCAGGAAATCTCAGAATTCAGCATAATTTGACTTTTCTAGATTTAGGTTTTGTCCAATTAGAGCAAATAGATAAATGTGGCTTTTGTAAATACTGTAAATAAGCGTAACCACTTTACAGGTAGTGGACAATAAAAACAAGACATCAAGCTTTTTGAAAATTTAACATTTGAAACAGCTCGAGAATTTTATTTTGGTCAAAGACAGAGCACAAACTTTATTACAGATTTAAAACTGACTCCAATATTTAAAAACCGATGAAGCCCGGCAGGTCCAGACAGGACTGTTACATCCTGAATACACAGAGAAGCGAGTTTCACTGTATAAATTAATTTATAAGTAAACCCACCGAAGTTGGTGTCCTCTCCGAGGTCCCGGCCGTACTTTCCCATGCACTCCCCCAGCAGCCCCTCCGCCTGCGGATAGCCGGGACTCTTCACCTGCCCACGGATCTTCGACATGGTGTTGAGCATGGACAGCTTGGCACGGGATGCTAACACAAACAAACACAAACATGTGTAACAGCTTATTTGTACTTTTACCTTTTAACTTCTTTTTCTTAAACACCAAATACCTTCATGAAATCTAATTTACACTCATTTCACCTCAAAGGCAGTCGACCAGACAAGACAGCTGTTGTTTGGTTTATCAGCGCGGTTGCTCAGTACTCGGTGTTCAGCGTTTATATAGAGACTGTGTTTCATGAAGCATAGTCCAGCTGTTCTGACGTGACTAAACCCTCTATTCTCCAGTGCGGTGCTACTCAGGGTCAAAGGTAACTAGTACAAGTTATGATTTTTACATTAACAACTAGTATGAGAACTCTAGAACAGTGTAAATGAGGAACAACCATCCTAGAACAGTGTGAATGTGAGAATTCGAGGACAATGTCAAAGGACCCTGGGACGAGAGGAGAACATTTTGCAGCAATGTAAATAGGGCAGCGCTTTTAAGGACGATGTGAATGAAGGAATATCTTGTTTTTATATACGGAGGAAACTAACCCAGCATTTGCTTAATAACACTAATTATTGGAGTGTTCAGAGATGGAACCGACGAGCCAAAAGAACCCAGGTGCACAGGAGAACAATGTGAATGGAGAGGAACGTTCCTACATGCCCTACAATCACACAGGGGCATGCAACATTAAAATAACAGCCACAGCTTTATTTTAATACCTATTTAAATGGACACTATGAGCGTTTTCACACCAGCACTGAATAGTTCGGTTAAAATGGACTCAAATGGGTTTGTTTGGTGTGGTTCGTTTTGGCAGGTGTGAAAACAGTAATCACACTCGGGTGCAGACCAAAACAATCGCACCGAGACCCTCGAGAGGAGGTGGTCGGGGTCTGGTTCCAAACGAACTCCGGAGCGGTTTGTTTGTGGTGAGAATGTGATCCGAGCTCGATCTGACCTAAGTATTAGGTGTACGCCACAAGTTTGATCTAAACATCTCCTGCAGCCAGGTGTGCTTTGCATTATGGGATGCAGCAGATGGCGTAAACAGAGAACTGGAGAACTGGAGCAGCTAACAGGGCGAGGACGATGAAGCGAGGTCTCTCTTGGACTAGCAGTGAGGGACGTTGTCTACTTGATGTTTGGAGTGAGCTGGGTGGTCTGCAGGTGGACTGTAGTTTGGTATATTATCAGATTATTAGTACAGCTATGAACAGATGCTGTCTCTGCCGCTGCTCCGTGATACGCTCTACAAGAAAAGTGCAGTAGTTTAGGAAAACCGGATCTTCTCCCTGTGTTTACTCTCTTGCTCGCACACCAGATAGCTCTGACCAATCACGTGGTTTGTTGGGCCGCATTTTGGTGCGTTTAGGTTTTTATATGTAAAAACAAACTTAACCGAGGAAGAAACGCTTCAAGTAGACGAACTCATAAACTGATCCAGACCAGAGAAACCAACTACAGGTGTGAAGACGCCCTATGATGACTAGGACTATTTGGACATCCATCCCACCTACTGGACATGGTGTAGCTCCATTCTTACCTGGATTGGGCTGCAGATATTCGGACGTTTTGGAAATGACCTCTACCACGGCTTTACTCGTCACATCGACTTTCTGCGGAAACACACAGAGAAGATTCACTTACATAAGCAAACAGGCTCAACATGCAATCACTCTCATAGGATCGTGATATTCTGGATGCCAAACACTTATAGTTTTCTATGTCCACAGGATGGCGCTAAGGAACGTCTTCTCCTTTGTGGTAAGGGAGGCTTTTATCTGAGGTTCCTTTGTTAGGAGTGCTGGAGGGTATAGTGTACACTCCCATAACTCCAGGCTTTGGTTCGAGTCCCTGAACAGGGAGGAAATTTCTCTGCTGTACTAACAAGACTGCTAAACTATTAATGTATAATTTTCTTATTAAACATGGACATTTCAACAGATGAAGAAAAGGAATTTAAGGAAACCAGACAAGCTTAAGAGCTTATAGCAACACTAGAGCTAACCAGTGCTGTTAGGTTAAAACCCAAAATCTAACATTGTTTCACTGAATTGTTGGTGTATATATCCATACAGTATTAATTCAGTAAGTAGTGTTTTTACTTACATCAGTGTGTTTATTTAACCCTTTCCAAGCTTCTCCTAAACAACCCAGTATTATTATCAGTTCTCATCTAATACCTGCTTTGACTGCTCAGTACTTCATTAAGTACATTCACCTGGTGTTTAATTGCACTGTCAGATCTGTGTTCAGCACCAGGGACAGCACCCTGAACATGTTGTTCAATGTGGTTGATGTTGCAAATTTCTGTGCTGAACCACAAGAGATATTGCAAATGTGATTACAGCAATCAATTTCTGTGACAACTCTGGTCTTCTTTGAACTACACGACCACCTCCCATTGGAAAAACTTGCCCTCAATCCAATATGGCGGCTTTCAAGATTGTGGCCATGTTCGGGACATAGCCTAAAAGATTACTTGCTGGGGTATTCAGATACATCATTTTCCCTTTCGTTTCGGGTGTCCAAAGACTTTTGACTCTGTGTGTGTGTGTGTGTGTGTGTGTGTGTGTGTGTGTAGCGAACCGTGACCCTTAAGCCTCTCCCCCAGCTAGCGTCGCCACAGCGGGTGGAAATGATCATACAGTTAAGCCGGCCCACTGGTATATATTATATATTATGGTATATATATATATATATATATATATATTTAGATGTATTTGGAGTCGGAATAGTGGACTACATAGTGTATAGTGTAGTTTATACACTCTGTAGTATTGTTCCAAATCTCAACAGTACATTTATTTTCTTATATTGTTTACTATCTACCCATAATGCAATGCAAAATGTGACATACAGACAATTTAATTCAATGCTCACTACTGATGAAGTAGATGTGTTGTGTCAGGCGTATCCTAAAGTGCCAGGAGACGCCCAACACGGCAGTTTTATACACATCTATAAGCAAGATGCTATTTTTATTTAAAAAAAAACCCCAATGTTTACATTGCTGAGCATGTCCACTCATAAAGTTACTTCACATACATACATACACATTCCAGCTCAACGTCAACCAATTTAAAAATCCTTGCACATGATTCAGTTTTTATCATTTACTTTCAACTCTGTGTGTAAGCGTCCTAATTACAGCAGGTATTTCCTAAATTTAAAACTCAGCAGTTCATAATACAGTCATGTTTGATTTGTTCATGTGACAGAAATAAAGACGTCCCACAAACATCTTTGTCACGTTTTCCAAACGTAGTGTCAAAAACATCCTTTGGTCACCCAGCCAATTGGCTACATTCACCAATAGTAAAAAGTTTGGGTACACCTATCCGAATATATATGTTTACAACCATAGAGGTGTTTTAAACATAGAGTGTAAACCGTGAAGTTGGAGCCCATGTACACAAATATTACTAAAACACACATTTGAGTGTATTTAAATGTAAAAATGAGAATGTATATTTTTATAAGAGCTATAAAACCACCAAACCTGTTTATCAGAACAAGATCTCAGCATCTACACTATCTTCTTCGGTCCTGTTAGAGAAGCAGCTCATGTGGCTCCTCATGATGAAGCTGCTGGTCAGAATGTTCAAAGTATGTAAACCTGCATCAGAGCAAATGAGCTCATTTCTAAAAGACCCTCTAAACATTCTTTAAACACAACCAGATGTTTAATTCTGCTCCAGGAATAATTCCATACCTCTAATTCTATAGTTCTGATCTCTTCACACTTATTCACTAATATTATTGCTATTAAATTAGTATAAATAAGAAAAACAAGGGTATCTGTGTTTAAACCTGACTGATAGTGTAGCGAAGGCTATATAGTGAAGGAGTGAAGAATTCTGAACAATACAGTTAGCTATGTACATATATATGATATGATATTGTCACATATTTGTTTGTAAACAATGGTGAGCATTGGCCAGATGTTTGGTTTTGACTGACATAATCTATATGCCATATTTCATAACTTTAGGTACATGAGTATATCATCCCAGAGCTCCCACATCAGTGCATCCCTAAAAGAATCGAGCCTCCAGCGGTTCCCACTACTAACATCTGACTGTCCTTCTGTGACCTATGTAATGGATCCATTAACTGGTACTGGTGAAGCTCTGGCGCTGTGAGCGAAAGGCCTACGTCAGTGTTTTATTTACTTATTTATTTTGTCTCCAGGCATATCACAGCTACGCGAGCTGAAAACGTGTCAACGCGCATTAAACTTTCATGATAATTGGGCCACAACAGCGAGATCAACCCTGCAGGCGTTCTTCTCCCCTCAGGAGTGGCTGCTCAGGGCTTCGCTACAGTCCTGAGAGATTAACAGAGTGATGCGTGCACAGACGAGTGAACCAGTGAGCTCCTTTTATGAACTATGTGCAGGGTGAGTCTGAACCTTACACCCGGTGTGGGTGAAGAGCAGCGTGTGCATGCCAGTCATGGCAGCTGCTGTGAGTTGCTGTAACAGGTGTAGTGGCGCGTCTGTTGCTGCTCCAGAGGAGAGTCTATGCTTATCGGCTCCGCAGCACAAACAGCAGCAGGTTGAGTGCAGCTGACATTTAACTGGGAGCTGCTTGTTTCAGTGGGAGTGTTGGAGCAGCTACTGGAGGACGTGCTATATTTTAATTAATGAGAATAAAGTACTGAGAATAAAGTACTGAGAATAAAGTACTGAGAATAAAGTACTGAACAGCAGCAAAAGTACAGCACAATACATGAGCTATGTTATACTGGTTGCCTGCATTTCCTTACAGATCAATAAATATCTGTCTATCTGTCTTTCTATCTATCTACAGATCTGTCTGTCTTTCTATCTACTGATCTGTCCATCCATCTGTATTTCTATCCATCAATCTGTCTATCTATCGATTTCTGTTTTTCTGTCTACTCACCTGTCTGTCTGTTTCATCCATCCATCTATACATCTATGTATCCTTCAATCTGTCGATCTGTCTATCTTTCTATTTATTGATCTGTCTGTTTTTCTATCTATCTATCTACAGATCTGTCTGTCTTTCTATCTACTGATCTGTCTATCCATCTGTCTGTCTTCCAATCTATCTGTGTGTCTGTCTTTCTATCAATCTGTCTGTCCTTCTGTCTACTGATCTGTCTATCTATCTATCAATCTGTCTGTCCTTCTGTCTACTGATCTGTCTATCCATCTATCTGTCTTTCTATCTATCTGTGTGTCTGTCTTTCTATCTAAATATCTGTCTGTCTATCGATCCATCTGTCCATCCATCTGTATTTCTATCCATCAATCTGTCTATCTATCGATTTCTGTTTTTCTGTCTACTCATCTGTCTGTCTGTCTTTCATCCATCCATCTATACATCTATGTATCCTTCAATCTGTCTATCTTTCTATTTATTGATCTGTCTGTTTTTCTATCTACAGATCTGTCTGTCTTTCTATCTACTGATCTGTCTATCCATCTGTCTGTCTTTCTATCTATCTGTGTGTCTGTCTTTCTATCTATCAATCTGTCTGTCCTTCTGTCTACTGATCTGTCTATCATCTATCTGTCTTTCTATCTATCTGTGTGTCTGTCTTTCTATCTAAATATCTGTCTGTCTATCGATCCATCTGTCCATCCATCTGTATTTCTATCCATCAATCTGTCTATCTATCGATTTCTGTTTTTCTGTCTACTCATCTGTCTGTCTGTCTTTCATCCATCCAGCTATACATCTATGTATCCTTCAATCTGTCTATCTTTCTATTTATTGATCTGTCTGTTTTTCTATCTATCTGTATATCCATCTATCATCTGTCTCATCTATCCTTCAATCTGGCTGTCTTTCAATATGTCTACCTTTCTTTCTATCAATCTGTCTTTCTATCTATCGATCTGTCCATCCATCTGTCTGTCTTTCCATCTAAATATCTGTCTTTCTATTTACTGATCTGTCTATCCATCTGTCTTTCTATCTATCTGTCTATCCACCCATCTATCTGTCTATCCATCCATCTATCCATCTGTCTGTCCACCCATTTATGTGTCTGCCTATCTATTGATCTGTCTATCTACCATCCATGTGTCTATTCGTTTGTCTGTCTTTATCTGCCTGTTTGTCTTTCTATCCATCTGTCTATCCATCCATCCATCTACCTGCCTATCAATCTATCTAAATATCTGTCTTTCTATTTACTGATCTGTCTATCCATCTGTCTTTCTATCTATCTGTTTGTCTGTCTTTCTATCTATCAATCTATCTACCATCCATCTGTCTATCTGTCTGTCTTTCCATCTAAATATCTATCAATTTCTGTTTTTTCTAACTACCCATCTGTCTGTCTGTCTTTCCATCTATCTATCCATCTGTCTGTCTGTCTATCCATTTGTCTGTCTATATATCTGTCTATCCACCCATCTATCTGTCTATCCATCCATCCATGCATCCGTCTGTCTGTCCACCCATTTATGTGTCTGCCTATCTATTGATCTGTCTATCTACCATCCAGGTGTCTATTAGTTTGTCTGTCTTTACCTGCCTGTTTGTCTATCTGTCTATCCATCCATCCATCTACCTGCCTATCAATCTATCTATCTGTCTGTTGCTGTCCAAAGAAACACAAGTATCTTCATCTCCACAGTAACTTTACAGGAGGGGACAAACACTGTCCTGAATTTCAATGCAAGTTAATGTAAAGTGATTTTGGAGCATTTCTATTCGTCCATTCATCATTAACGTTTCTCAGGATATAAAGATTAACTAGAGTGTTTGATGAAAATCAACAAAAATGGAGAAACGTTTTTCTTTGGACGCTGACCGTAAGCTAATCACTTGGCATCCACTAAAAAAAGAAAAACCAACAGTGGATGAATAGTTCAACAATAACAAATGGTGTCTAAGCACTAATGTAGCTAAAAATGAATAGTACACCAATTAGCATCATGCTATCTGCACACCTAAACGTTCCCTTAAACAAGTTAAATATTCTCAAATAGACTTTCTGACTCTGGAACATGAATATGATACGTCTCATGATACACGAGGTACCATATGATACATTGCGATCTATTGTGAATACACTTGTCCAATCACAAGCCAGGGAACTTAAGGGAACTTCGTCCAGATGTTGCCCAACTGGGTTACGATCTGTGAGAATTTGAAGGATACCATCATTCTCCTCCTGCAGTCCCAGCAAGATCACAAGATGCTAATCTGTGTACATAAGCTTTTAATATCATTAGCTTTGTAGCTCCAGGGTTCAAGTAAACAAGCAAACCTCAGACATCCGACAGCTCTACAGCTCTATTAGGCAGAAAACTGTGTAAATAGCTTGTTTTTGGCAACCTATTCCTTTATCAGCGACGGAATCTGACCCCAGCTCAGCTTCTCCACACAAACAGCACCTCAGCTGTTTTCTCACTAACATGCGTTCAATACGTGCAATCTAATCAGAGCCCTGCAATCACTTAACATGGTTATATCTCTCTAACTGCACAGAGGTGAAGCTGTCTACTGCAGAGAAAACAGCTTGAAGCACAGCTGTGCTGCGTTCCATGAACATCTATCAGCTGGAATTTTACTGTGGAGTGGAGTTTGGCCATCGACGTTGAGCAACAGTGTTTAAAAACATCAGAACTGGTTATAATATGGAGGGAAGGTTTGCCATGTATTTAGCTCTGATCATTTCTGATCATCTCTGATCATCTGTGATTATCTGGCCATGTTAATAAATATTGATACAAAAACTTATAGCTTCTGACATATTGTTGCATTCCGTTGCCTGAATGGATCTGTTCTCTTAGTTTTAGGCCCAAATAATTATAGGCCTGACTGATAATAAGAGCCAATATTTAGAATTTTTCTGATTACAGGAATCTATACTGCTGACATCACGTTGGGGTCACTTACTTCATGGCCTGAAGGTTAGGGATCCAGTCTTGTGACCAGAAGGTCGTTGGTTCTATCCCTGGGACCAGCAGGACACGACTGAAGTGTCCTTGAGCAAGGCACCTAACCCCCAACTGCTCCCCAAGTGCCATGGATAAGGCTGCCCACGGCTGGGGGCACGTGTGCTCACTGCCCCCTAGTGTGTATCTCCCACCCACAGCGCTACTGGACTGCATGAAACGTTGACCACGTGTTTAAAATTCAATCATAAGAGAGATGCTGGAATCAGTGCTGCCCATCATCCCTCCTACAGCTCGGGAGGAAAAGTCTGCCCAAAGTCGTGCGTGCAGCTTGAGAGTGAGGCTTCTCTGGGTAGAGCAGACATGGTGTGGGGACCTGCACTGCTGCTGTAGTGGTATGAACATGAGCCAAGCTGACCAACTGACTATTGAACATCACGGAGATATATTTATTTTTTTACTTATTTTTTAAAGAATGTGAAAAGGACATTATTAACAAAATATTTGCAGTGTAAAAAAACAACACTTTGTCTTTTCAATAAGACAAACATAAGCAGATAATGAGCAAAATAACAAAACTTTAATGTATCTTGAGGAAGAAAAAGCAACAACATAAACAAATAAATAAATAACCCAAAGACTGAGGACTTGACTAAACTTATTTTTTGGCAAAGATAAATAAAAGTTCAGTGCCTGTCGTGGCACACGGCAACAAAATCAACGGCAAAAATCACGACTAGTGTTAAAAAAATAAATAAAATAAAATCATATCTGTTACACGTGTGGGTGTGTCCACAGCATGATTAGTTGATTAGTTGTTTCAGTGAAAGACGGTAAATGAGAGACGCTCTATTGAGAGTGAGCAGCAAATGAGCTGGAGTTTTACATTCAAATTCATATTTCAGATATTCTATATTGTACTGAAACTGTTACACTGTTACAAGCTACAACCCAGAAATGCAGGTTTCCTTACCTTCTCTAGATCTCTGAACTCTTCATCAAGCTTCGTCCCCTCTGCTCCACCAACCTTCTCACTCACCATCTGTAGGAGAAACAATGATTAACATTCATTAGGATTGAGTGATGCAGAGTGAAACCCATAATACGATGATTTATTGAATTTAACAATATTGCATCAAGCCTGTACGGAAAAACTGAAATATTCAATAATTTAGTAGCACCTATAACAGTCCTGTACAAGCTCGGGCCACAAACGTGTTCTTTCATAGTTAACTCTGATATACTAGATAAAATCCCATTAAACCTAATAAGAAACTGTACTCAGTTTATATACAATACCTACATTTAAAGTTATACATTTAACCTAATGAGAAACTGTATCTCAGTTTATATCACAATACCTACATTTAGAGTTATACATTCAACCTAATGAGAAACTGTAACTCAGTTTATATACAATACCTACATTTAGAGTTATACATTCAACCTAATGAGAAACTGTAACTCAGTTTATATACAATACCTACATTTAGAGTTATACATTCAACCTAATGAGAAACTGTAACTCAGTTTATATACAATACCTACATTTAGAGTTATACATTCAACCTAATGAGAAACTGTAACTCAGTCTATATCACAATACCTACATTTAGAGTTATACATTCAACCTAATGAGAAACTGTAACTCAGTCTATATCACAATACCTACATTTAGAGTGATACATTCAACCTAATGAGAAACTGTAACTCAGTTTATATCACAATATCTACATTTAGAGTTATACATTCAACCTAATGAGAAACTGTACTCTGTTTATATCACAATATCTACATTTAGAGTTATACATTCAACCTAATGAGAAACTGTAACTCATTCTATATCACAATACCTACATTTAGAGTGATACATTCAACCTAATGAGAAACTGTAACTCAGTTTATATCACAATATCTACATTTAGAGTTATACATTTAACCTAATGAGAAACTGTAACTCAGTTTATATCACAATATCTACATTTAGAGTTATACATTCAACCTAATGAGAAACTGTAACTCAGTCTATATCACAATACCTACATTTAGAGTTATACATTCAACCTAATGAGAAACTGTAACTCAGTTTATATCACAATACCTACATTTAGAGTTATACATTCAACCTAATGAGAAACTGTAACTCAGTTTATCACAATACCTACATTTAGAGTTATACATTCAACCTAATGAGAAACTGTAACTCAGTTTATATCACAATATCTACATTTAGAGTTATACATTCAACCTAATGAGAAACTGTAACTCAGTTTATATCACAATACCTACATTTAGAGTTATACATTCAACCTAATGAGAAACTGTAACTCAGTTTATATACAATACCTACATTTAGAGTTATACATTTAACCTAATGAGAAACTGTAACTCAGTTTATATCACAATACCTACATTTAGAGTTATACATTCAACCTAATGAGAAACTGTAACTCAGTTTATATCACAGCATCTACATTTAGAGTTATACATTCAACCTAATGAGAAACTGTAACTCAGTTTATATCACAATACCTACATTTAGAGTTATACATTCAACCTAATGAGAAACTGTAACTCAGTTTATATCACAATACCTACATTTAGAGTTATACATTCAACCTAATGAGAAACTGTAACTCAGTTTATATCACAGCATCTACATTTAGAGTTATACATTCAACCTAATGAGAAACTGTAACTCAGTTTATATCACAATACCTACATTTAGAGTTATACATTCAACCTAATGAGAAACTGTAACTCAGTTTATATCACAGCATCTACATTTAGAGTTATACATTTAACCTAATGAGAAACTGTAACTCAGTTTATATCACAATATCTACATTTAGAGTTATACATTCAACCTAATGAGAAACTGTAACTCAGTTTATATCACAATACCTACATTTAGAGTTATACATTCAACCTAATGAGAAACTGTAACTCAGTTTATATCACAATACCTACATTTAGAGTTATACATTCAACCTAATGAGAAGCTGTAACTCAGTTTATATACAGTACCTACATTTAGAGTTATACATTCAACTTAATGAGAAACTGTGGAAAAATTTGCACTGCAGTAATTTGTTTCTTCATTAAAGTACAATACCACCTACAGACATGCGTTTTGTATATAATTTCAAAGCAAATTCACTGTGGTACGCTTTAAAATTAACAACTGAATAAAGTAACCCTGAAAATCTGAAGTTCACTACATGTTAATACAGGTTAAGTTATTACATACAACTCAATGAAAACTGGCTGAGTTATCTGTAAGCCATACGAATGATGGACGGAAGCCTGGACCCTCCGACAGCTCCAGGCTATTCAAGCTGTTAAATTCACACTAATTCATTTCCTGCATTGCCAAATCCAGCATTCCCAATCTCAACAAATCTCAATAACACAGTATCAAAACCAACCCTGTATTACTTTAACAGGACAGAGCCCCTGGCATAAATCACAAACGAGACGAGAGCACTCCTTTTTGTCCTCCTTGAGCCTCACAGAGCACGGTGCACACATTCGGAGTGAATCCAGCATCAGAAACTCAGTAAGAGTCACCAGGATTCTCTCACGCTGATCAAAACGATAGAGTAGGATTACAATTCTGCATCGAGTTACACTAGGAATGGAAAAGCAATCAGTTTTAATGATTTACTGCAGCGTAAAGCTTTCAATCAGATCATTTCAAACGGGTTTATTTATTAACCTCCATGTCTGGCAATCAATCCAGCTGGTGTAAACATATACAATTAGCGTATTATTACAAAGTGCCACTGGAAGTAAACAGCTCTGCTGCTATGGGCTTCCTGCCGGGGGGTAGGGGTGCTTCAGGTGGAGTAAGGGTGTTGTTTGGGTAGAGTGAGGGTGTTCAATAGAGATCGACCAATATATCGGTCGGCCGATATATCGGGCCGATATTTGCCTTCTTATATATATATGGAGAACATATATATATATATATATATATGGAGAACAGTCTTATATGGTATGGAGAACAGTCTTATATGGTATGGAGAACAGTCTTAGGTATCTACACTTAGGTAGCAAAGCATCATCACATATATATATATATATATATATATATGTGATGATGCTTTGCTACCTAAGTGTAGATACCTAAGACTGTTCTCCATACCGCGGGAGCTTAGTGTTTTGGCAAGAACCTCGTGATACAGCGTTCACATTTTTTTAATATATTGCGATACTGCAAGCAAAGTGATATATTATTTTTTAACTCTTACTATTAAAACACACCACTGTATAAACAGGTTTGTATACAATAGCATTGCGCCCTTGTGCTGCTTGTTAATGTTGGAGTGGAGCTGAAAATGGATTACAACACTGCCATCTAGTGCTCAGAGGTTTAAACACAACACATTTTGAGAATTGATACAGTATCACCAAAAGTAATATCCCAATAGTCACATTTTTCTTACACCCCTAATATTATATATACACATTAAAGTAAACTTAAAATTAGTCTTTCGATTAATCGACTAATCGAAAAAAGATTAATCGATTGAGAAATTAATCAATAGGTGCAGCCCTACATACAATAAAACCTGTAAGCACTGTGATATGATATTAATCCGTATCGCCGAGCTACAAGCTCTACAAAACTCGTAGAGGATACTGTTCACTGATGTCCTGACAGGAAAGCTCTTTTACTGTACACGCGCCTCTCGTCCAGCACACCAGTGAATCCGCTCTGCGCTCCCTCTTCCTCCTTAATTTTCCACCCCTCCTCTCGGTCTTTCCTACAGGGACATTCCTGCTACAGTCAGCACTCTTTTTAAAGCGTGTGTTCTTCAGCTGCAGGGAGCGAGGCCTTCTCTCCTTCTCCCCGTCCTCATTGCGAATCGTGAAGCTATCTGTCAGGTGTTTCCACCGCGAGCTGTTTCAAGTTGTGGCTGCGTGACCCCAAAAAACTGAGATCGCGCAAGAAAGGCTGCAGCGGAGACAAACACTCGACTCTTTTTTCCTCAGACACATCCAACAGTGCCAGCTTTGAGGAGAAACACCCAACGGGGGAGGCCAAATGTTTGGTTTCAGTCTCTGCAACCACGCGCTCGCCGTGGTCCCGCTCATTTAAGGCACTGTTTACTGGAACAATGACAGCGCTGCGTGCTTCTGAGGCTACGTCAGCTCCACGCTAATGTCAAACATATGCTCTTTTAAGAGGAAAAACTTGGGATACATTACATAAATAGCATATTTTTTCCTCCCTGCCCTACTTCTTTTTTTAAGGCGTGCGTTTAAAGGGCCCATAGCCTACATTCTTCCTGCGTTCTGCCCACCGTGGTCCATTTAGGATGCTTGTGTGGGTTCACGGACCAAAACCAGTGACCGTATTCCAACCTCTCTTTCTCCTTCATAATGAAGATTCAAGAGTTTTATTGTCATGTGTACAGCAGAACAGACAGTTACACTCTACAATGAAATTCTTACTTTGCTGCTCCTCCATTCACCAATAGATAACAAAAAATAATAAAATTATATACAAAATATACAAAGTATAATAATATAAGTTGAAGTAAATAAAAGTACTTTTATATATAGTTAAAAAATACAAAATAAAAGTTATGTGTGCTTTCATGTGCAAGTATGAAGAGCTGCAGCCATAAAGTGCAAGTTGCAAGTAACAAATGTAAACAATAATGTTTGTGCGAGTAGTGAATGTAAACAGTATTGTATGTAAACAGCAGTACAGTGAGTGTGAGGTGCAGTTAAAATCAGACCAGTTAAAACCAGTTCAGATAGGAGAGGTTAGAGAGGTAGTGCGTGAGGTGTTCACAAGCCTGATGGCCTGTGAGTAGAAACTGTTTGTCAGTCTTGTGGTCCTGGACTTCACACTCCTGTAATGTCTGCCTGAAGGTAAACGTGTGAAGAGTGTGTGCTGGGGGTGTGTACTGTCCCTGATTATGTTGTGGGCCCTCCTGGTGACCCTGGTGTGATGAAGCTGTTTTTGTTTCTGAGCCTTTCAGGCTGACATGTAAATTAGCTCTGTTCTGATTGGCTGCTCTGGACTGTGCCTCGAAAAGCAGCCCAGGCTGAAACACTCCTTATAATTTCAACACGTATACACTAAAATGCACTGATATTTATGACATCATAACAATCCTTAACTTTAAATCCACCTCCTTAAATCTCCACTCACTGTCCACTGTATCAGCTCCACTGACCATACAGGAGCTCCACTTACAGACTGTAGTCCATCTGATTCTCTGTATACTTTATTACTCTGTTCTTTAATGATCAGGACCCCCACAGGACCACCACAGAGCAGATACTATTAGGGAGGTGGGTCATTCTCAGCACTGCAGTGACACGGATATGGTGGTGTTGTGTTAGTGTGTGTTGTGCTGGTGTGAGTGGATCAGACTCCTCAGTGTCACTGCCGGACTGAGAATCGTCCACCAACCAAAACTATCCAGACAGCAGTGTCCTGTGGGCGGCGTCCTGTGTCCACTGATGAAGGACTAGAGGAACACAAACTGTGCAGCAGCAGATGATCTACTGTCTCTGACTTTACATCTACAAGGTGGACCAGCAAGTAGTAGGAGTGTCTAATAGAGTGGACAGTGAGTGGACACAGTGTTTAAACACTCCAGCAGCACTGTTGTGTCTGATCCACTCACACCAGCACAACACACACTAACACACCACCGTCATGTCAGGGCTGACGCAGTGCTGAGAATGATCCACCTTCTTAACAGTAGCTGCTCTGTGGTGGTCCTGTGGGGGTCCTGATCATTAAAGAACAGAGTAATAAAGTATACAGAGAATCAGATGAACTACAGTCTGTAAGTGGAGCTCCTGTATGGTCAGTGGAGCTGATACAGTGGACAGTGAGTGGAGGTCCTGTATGGTCAGTGGAGCTGATACAGTGGACAGTGTATGTAGATATAAGGAGGTGGATTTAATGTTATGGCTGGCCGGTGTACAACAGTTTGAACATGTTTTGTTGATGTTCCAAGTGAAAATATGTTACACCATCACCCTGTTGAGGTGAATTTTGAATTATCTGCTAAATTTAACATACTGGAAATTTAAACAGTACAGTTCTTTTGCACAGGGCACACTGTATGTTTTACATTTTCTGAACACTATTAACAACAACAACAAGAAATTTGACTGGTGGCACCAAAACGTTTGCATATGTGTTGCATTTTTCAGTAATGCCAGCTCTTTCTAAGCTTCTCCTTGTGGAAACAACCCAGTATTATTATCAGTTCTCATCTAATACCTGCTTTGACTGCTCAGTACTTCATTAAGCTAAATCAAGATTTGCTGCTGAAGGAACTGAACACATTCATACAATGTCTGGGGCGTCCAGGAGAAATCTGGAACCTAACTTTGTTCTTCAAACTGGAGCTTAAGATATGATCAGATCTGATGTTCCTACTGATCAGATAAAGGCTTTAAAACTATCAGCTCAGAGGACTTTACCACAGTGAACAAAAAGCTCCATAAAACATTTTTACACCTCACCTACACAGCCAGTGAAAACTGGATCATCTCCTCTTTGAACAATTCACTGTTGCTAGGCAGTCTCAATTAACCCTCCACATCTCTCACAGAGAGTTATTATAGTTGATGGTTATAAATACACTGTCTGATGTCAGAGAAGCTGTTTATAATAGTTTAGAGAAGATTTCAGTCTTAAACTCCATTCATGGTGGAGGGATACATGCAGGACGCTGTGAGGCAAAACATAGTCCCCAAAGAAAACCTAGTATTTTCAGATTGTCCTGATTTTTTTACTATCATCAACATTCATATAAACTCAGAAGACACATGCAGCTTCACTGGTGGGTTTGATAGTAAATACAATGTGTATATATGTGTTGTAGACATGGTGACCCCTGGTTCCCATCACCACCACTGTAAACAGCATCCCAACCATTTCACACTAAAGCCTCTCCAAATCTCTCTGTTTATATTCTAAACACTGACCTAGGGGTGTAAGAAAATATCAAAAATATCAAATATATGTTTTATACGTTTGGTGATACTGTATCAATTCTCAAAAACACAGATTCCTGGCAGACAGTGAATCAATGTGTGTTGTGTTTAAACCTCTGACCACTAGATGGCAGTGTTGTAATCTGTTGTAAAACTCCACTCCAACATTAACAAGCAGCACAAGGGCGCACTGCTATTGTAAGCATTGGCAAACATGTTCATATAGTGGTGTGTTTTAATAGCAGAATTTGAAAAATTGCAATATATCAGTATCACAATATATCATGATATATTAAATCGTGACCGCTGTATCACGATACGTGATGTATCACCAGGTTCTTGCCAATACACAGCCCTACAATGAACTATAGAAATTTTGCAAGTTGCTGGAGTTGTCCTTTAGTAATCAAAGGTCCAGGAAGGCTTCTTTAGACTGAAGCCATCCCCCATTTCTGTAGATCCGATGTTTGCTTACTTCTTAAAGTGTGTAGGCTCTGTTAAAGGGCTCCTCAAACCGTACGTCCAAGCCAAGAACTATTTAAGAGCTCTAATTTCTGAGATCTAGGGCGTGTGTGAGGTCTCCGCAGCCTGGGCTGTTTATCTTTCTCTCTGATATCTTTATCATTATGACCCTGTTTAACCAGGACGCACGAAAGGTCAGCGCAAATGAAGCTCCTATTGACCCGCATGTCTGTCCGCGCTCTTTCTTGCTCTCCAGTCGTCCACATCCAGTCCCTACAGGCCGCATTCAGCGGGCGGTGTACGAGAAACGGGATTAATAATTAAAAGGTGGTTTCTATTGAGTGAGAAACAAAGGCAGGTATCCAAATGTCTCTCTGGTATACGACTAGTACACCAGAGAGTACTGCAATCATACTGCTACACTACACTGCTACACTCCTCTAATTAAACAGCTCGTCAGGTAATAATAAATAAGACTTACTTACACACATACAGTTTATGTTCTGATATATCCATACACTTTGAAAGCATTTATATAAATATACATATAATTATATATATATGTATATATATATATATATATATATATATATATATATATATATATATACATCGTCGTTATCCAATGTAAACCAAGAATCTCCATTTTTATGATGTTTAGATTTCCACATAATTTGAGCTCTACAGTTGTTCTTTATATTGTGTCAAATTTCAAAATGACTGGATCAATAAAAACTCTAAAACTGCTTTAAATAAAAACATTTTCTTACCTCTTTCTTACCATTTACTTACCTCCATACACTATGGGTGTGTCTCAAACCCTAGTGAGTGTGTAAGTAGGCTGTCTAGGTAGTGAGTGTAAGTAAGCTGTCTAGGTAGTGAGTGTGTAAGTAGGCTGTCTAGGTAGTGAGTGTGTAAGTAGGCTGTCTAGGTAGTGAGTGTGTAAGTAGGCTGTCTAGGTAGTGAGTGTGTAAGTAGGCGGTCTAAGTAGTGAGTGTGTAAGTAAGCTGTCTAGGTAGTGAGTGTGTAAGTAGGCTGTCTAGGTAGTGAGTGTGTAAGTAGGCTGTCTAGGTAGTGAGTGTGTAAACAGATTACTGAGACGCTCTAGTTAGAGAGAGACTGCGTCACGGCTTGTTCCCGCCCACTGCAGCACGCCACCGGTGGTTTAGCTGGTTGCTAAGTTACCAGCCAGCATCCAAAACAATAGACCGAGGCTTAAATATCTGCTAGCATAAATACTAATGTCTGGAGTATAAAGTGTAAATGGTGAAGGACTCGTTACAGAGTTGATAATAAAATACTGTTTTGTGTGATTATATGACCAGAAACACATTAAAACTCCAGAGAGAATCAAAATAACTCACATTTTAAAACCACTTTACTGCTCCTAGATCAGCCTGTGTTGCATCATGGGATTGTCTTAGCGGCTGAGGAAGCGTTCGATGATTCCAGGTCTAAATAAGGTTCCTCAGTAAACAGTATGTTTAAGGTATGTAAGAATTGGGACAGTCTACATGTCGGGAGCGCATACTATGACCTAAAATGCTGCCTATGTAGGAGATCACTAGGATTTGAGACAGACCCCTAGCCATCTAGACTGCTTCTACACACATTAGTAAAGAGTGGGTCTCTCAGGAGCTCAGTGATCTCCAGTGTGGTACCGTGATAGGACGCCACCTGTGGAACAAGTCCAGTGGTGAAGTTTCCTCACTACTAAATATTCCACAGTGGACTGTCAGTGGTGTTATAACAAAGTGGAAGTGATTGGGAACGATAGCAACTCAGACACCAAGTGGTAGAACACATACAATGAGAGAGTGGGTCAGCGGAGGAGCATAGAGCACAGAGGTCACCAACTTTCTACAGAGTCCATCACTACAGACCTCCAAACTTTATGTGTTCTTCAGATCAGCTCGAGAACAGAGCGTAGAGACCTTCATGGAATGGGTTTCTATGGTCGAGAAGCTGCATCCAAGCCTTACATTTTGTCTTCTGCTGTAAAGTTATCATTTTGGAGTTACATTTTTTTCTTTTGGATATCAACATTATACAAAATCATCATTCAAATATATAAGAATCAAGAGTTAAAGGGTTACGAGCACTGCGCCCTTGTGCTGCTTGTTAATGTTGGAGTGGAGCTGAAAATAAATTACAACACTGCCATCTAGTGGTCAGAGGTTTAAACACAACACACAATGATTCACTGTCTGCCAGAATCTATGTATCGATACTGTGTATCACAAAACATTATATCCCGATATCTGGTATTTCGATATTTTCTTACACCCCTAGTCACTACCCCGCATTTCAAAGCTCAAAATCAGTGGGGGACATTAAGAACTGTCACTAAACAGATTAAACAGATTATTTTCAGCAGTTCAGTTAAATTTTTTACAGTTTTAATGAAAAACATGCAGTTTTTTTGTGTGTCTAGCTGTTCAAAGCTGTATAAGTGTTTTGAGTTCTGCTCAAAAGTATCTAAAACTATCATCACCGAAACAGACACCATTGCAAGTTTCGGTAGGGACATAATGTTAACATACAGTTGCATAAAATGAACAAAACAAGACCATCAAATAGTTAATGGCATTTATCTGTCAGGCACAGTGTCGTTACCGTGACAGGCCCAATGACTGTGGAAAATGAGTGCAGTCCGTTTAAATGACTGTGATTAGGCGAGTATGGATTTACAGGCGTATGTGCAGCCCTGGCGTCGGGAAACGTTCTGAAATATTAAACTGAGCCACGCACACAGCTCTGCTGCACTGGAGTGACCGCTAAAGGCTACCTCAGGTCAGCACGCTCCCACTGGGGTTTTCACACATTCGGCCGGTACAGATTCAGATAAAAGGTGTTACTGTCAGAACCCACATGGTTTCAAACGACCTTCCTCACTGCTACGAGAGCTGAAGCTCCACTGCAGTGTTACGATAAGCTGGACAGTGTGATGTAGGGCTCAGCGTGTTTACCTTTTATTCCTGCTTTACATTACAATACTGAATAATAGGGGTGGGCGAAACGGCCCTACAGTAATATCACGATATTTAATGGTTATTTTTGCGATAACGATACTCTTGATGATATGACAAAACATTAAATTAAAAAATATATATTTCAAGAATACACTACTGCAACAAAATGAAAATTAAATGTTATTATTGCATACGATATGATACGGCCCACCCCTAACTGAAATATTAAAAAATACAAGAATTTTCATCAGATTGTAACAGAAGTCAATGATCCAGAATGTCACGATACTAAATAATGCACTCCAAATATCTCCACATATCCAGGACTGAAGTAAAGTGAATGATACTGGAGATAAAATCTGTCTCTAGTAGATATATAATGGGAAATGAGAAAAGTGTGAATTTTTCTTTTGCTAAAACAGTAAAAGTAGTACCTGATGTGATAATTAGTGATGGGTGATATGGCAGGATATTTCAGGGTATAATATCGTTCACCATATTCAAAAATGTTGGTCATATTATTGTGTACGATGCGATATGGCCCACCCCTACCGAATAGCACTGCCCTCCGTACTGTAGACTGGGGTTCGAGTCCCCACCTGGGTAACCGCCTTATACTATACCAACAAGACTCCCTGGGTAAGACTCCTAACACTACCCTCACGTACCTGTGTAAAACCAGCACCTAGTTATGCTCCTACACACATTAGTAAAGACTGGGACGCTCTCAGGAGCTCAGTGAACTCCAGCGTGGTACCGTGATAGGACGCCACCTGTCCAGTGGTGAAGTTTCCTCACTACTAAATATTCCACAGTGGACTGTCAGTGGTGTTCTAACAAAGTGGAAGTGATTGAGAACATCAGCAACTCAGACACCAAGTGGTAGAACACGTACAATGAGAGAGCGGGTCAGCGGATGCTTCATGAGAGCTTCATGGAATGGGTTTCTATGGCCGAGCAGCTGCATCCAAGCCTTACCTCACCAAGTGCAACGCAGATGTGTTCTCTGGAGTGACCAATCACGCTTCTCCTTCTGGCAATCCCATGGACGAGTCTGGGTTTGCTGGTTGCCAGTAAAACGGTACTTATCTGGCTGCATTGTGCCGAGTGTAAAGTTTGGTTGAGGGGGGATTATGGTGTATAAGGATTATGATGTGTGGTTTGTGGTGTGTGTTTATCAGGAGGTGGGCTTGGCCCCTTAGTTCCAGTGAAAGGAACTCTTAACGCTTATGCAGATCAATAGATTCTGGACAGTTTCATGCTTTGTGGGAACAGTTTGGGGACGGCCTACACAGAGTCCTGACAAACATTTCCATAAATACACTCCTAAACCGTGTGGAAAGCCTTCCCAGAGGAGCTGGAATTGTTATAGCTGCAAAGGTTGGTCTGAATCATCTGAAATCACTCTAAATATATAAAATAGATTAAAATAGATGTTAAAATCACTGTGAACAAAACACACACATACCAAAGCAATCCAAATGAACTTGTTTATATCAAGATTATTCAGATTATGCTGAAATTGTTAAAGTTGGTGGAATTCCCCTTTATTATCTAATAGACTTGCTTATATGTGGTTTCTGAAACTGTATAACGAAATGCCACTTCCTTTCTTAGCTAAATGACTTTTGCCCAAGTAAAAATGACAACAGATGCTGAAACCTCTTTTTCACCGAATGCACATCATGAATCACTTACTAACATCACAGCATACAGCAAATGACATCCTCTATCATTCATTACTGCCACTGTTTAATCACCACACTTGAACTTCTACCTAAAGGTAAACATGATGATGTGAGTATGAAGTGCAGTTCACAGAGCGGCTGTGTGCTCATTGTACTGAAGCGTGAGGAAGTGGATGTGTTCTGTGAGAGGTGGGTGTACACTGACTCATGCTGAAACTCTGCAGCCTCGCTCTGCGTGATCTAACTAACTGATCATCTGTCGTTTGGGAGAGAAAAACACAATCAGCGGATACGCAGTGCAAAAGATCTGACAAGAAGAACCAGAGGAGAAAGTGCAGTCCACAAGGCTAAACTATAACACAAATATAACTAGTTTACAGGTACAGGTCCAAATCCAGCTTTTAGGCCCCTCAATTCAATCGGAGTACAATATCAGTGTTGACAGATTAACAGATAATATATAACACGGTTAGATCATTTGTTATACTAGTCTTCTACCTACAGTGTGGAGTGAGGACGGTGTAGCGGTGGCGGTGTGAAGTGAGGACAGTGCAGGGGTGGTGTGGAGTGAGGACGGTTGAGCAGTGGCGGTGTGGAGTGAGGACAGTGCAGGGGTGGTGTGGAGCGAGGACAGTGGAGAGGTGGTGGTGTGGACGGTGGTGTAGTGGTGGTGTGGAGAGAGGACAGTGGAGTGGTGGTGGTGTGGAGAGAGGACGGTGGAGCAGTAGTGGTGTGGAAAGAAGACGTTGGAGCAGTGGTGGTGTGGAGAGAGGACAGTGGAGTGGTAGTGGTGTGGAGAGAGGACGGTGGAGTGGAGGTGGTGTGGAGAGAGGACAGTGGAGTGGTGGTGGTGTGGAGAGAGGACAGTGGAGTGGTGGTGGTGTGGAGAGAGGACGGTGGAGCAGTAGTGGTGTGGAAAGAAGACGTTGGAGCAGTGGTGGTGTGGAGAGAGGACAGTGGAGTGGTAGTGGTGTGGAGAGAGGACGGTGGAGTGGAGGTGGTGTGGAGAGAGGACAGTGGAGTGGTGGTGGTGTGGAGAGAGGACGGTGGAGCAGTAGTGGTGTGGAAAGAAGACGTTGGAGCAGTGGTGGTGTGGAGAGAGGACAGTGGAGTGGTGGTGGTGTGGAGAGAGGACCGTGGAGTGGTAGTGGTGTGGAGAGAGGACGGTGGACTGGAGGTGGTGTGGAGTGAGGACAGTGGAGTGGTAGTGGCGAATAGTGAGGACAGTAGAGCAATAGTGGAGTGGACTGAGGATGGCGGCGCGGTGGTGGTGTGGAAAGGACGGTGGAGGTGGTGTGGAGGGAGAATGGTATAGTGGTGGTGGTGGTGCGGTAGTAGTGTATAGTGAGGACGGTGGAGTGGTGGTGGCGCAGAGTGAGGATGGTGGAGCGGTGGTGGTGTGGAGGAAAGGTGATATCGCAGGGTGGTATCGCAGGGTGGTGGTGCGGTAGTGGTGTATAGTGAGAACAGTTAAGTGGTGGTGTATAGTGAGGACGGAGGAGTGTTGGTGGTGTATAGTGAGGATGGAGGAGTGGTGGTGGTGGTGTATAGTGAGGATGGAGGAGTGGTGGTGGTGCGGTAGTGTTGTATAGTGAGAACGGTTAAGTGGTTGTGTATAGTGAGGACGGAGGAGTGTTGGTGGTGTATAGTGAGGATGGAGAGGTGGAGGTGGTGGTGTATAGTGAGTACGGAGGAGTGGTGGTGGTATATAGTGAGGATGCAGGAGTGGTGGTGGTGGTGTATAGTGAGGACGGAGGAGTGCAGGTGGTGGTGTATAGTGAGGACGGAGGAGTGGTGGTGGTATATAGTGAGGATGGAGGAGTGGTGGTGGTGGTGTATAGTGAGGACGGAGGAATGTTGGTGGTGTATAGTGAGGACGGAGGAGTGGTGGTGGTGGTGTATAGTGAGGACGGAGGAGTGGTGGTGGTGGTGTATAGTGAGGACAGAGGAGTGGTGGTGGTGGTGAATAGTGAGGACGGAGGAGTGGAGGTGGTGGTGTATAGTGAGGACGGAGGAGTGGTGGTGGTATATAGTGAGGTTGGAGGAGTGGAGGTGGTGGTATATAGTGAGGATGGAGCAGTGGTGGTGGTGGTGTATAGTGAGGACGGAGGAGTGGTGGTGGTGTATAGTGAGGACGGAGGAGTGGAGGTGGTGGTGTATAGTGAGGACGGAGGAGTGGTGGTGGTATATAGTGAGGATGGAGGAGTGGAGGTGGTGGTATATAGTGAGGATGGAGGAGTGGTGGTGGTATATAGTGAGGATGGAGCAGTGGTGGTGGTGGTGTATAGTGAGGATGGAGGAGTGGTGGTGGTGTATAGTGAGGACGGAGGAGTGGAGGTGGTGGTGTATAGTGAGGATGGAGGAGTGGTGGTGGTGGTGTATAGTGAGGATGGAGGAGTGGTGGTGGTGGTGTATAGTGAGGATGGAGGAGTGGTGGTGGTATATAGTGAGGATGGAGGAGTGGTGGTGGTGGTATATAGTGAGGACGGAGGAGTGGTGGTGGTATATAGTGAGGACGGAGGAGTGGTGGTGGTGTATAGTGAGGATGGAGGAGTGGTGGTGGTGGTGTATAGTGAGGATGGAAGAGTGGTGGTGGTGGTGTATAGTGAGGACGGAGGAGTGGTGGTGGTATATAGTGAGGATGGAGGAGTGGTGGTGGTGGTATATAGTGAGGATGGAGGAGTGGTGGTGGTGTATAGTGAGGATGGAGGAGTGGTGGTGGTGGTGTATAGTGAGGATGGAGGAGTGGTGGTGGTGGTATATAGTGAGGATGGAGGAGTGGTGGTGGTGTATAGTGAGGATGGAGGAGTGGTAGTGGTGGTGTATAGTGAGGATGGAGCAGTGGTGGTGGTGGTGTATAGTGAGGACGGAGGAGTGGTGGTGGTGGTGTATAGTGAGGACGGAGGAGTGGTGGTGGTGGTGTATAGTGAGGATGGAGGAGTGGGGGTGGTGGTATATAGTGAGGATGGAGGAGTGGGGGTGGTGGTGTATAGTGAGGACGGAGGAGTGGTGGTGGTGTATAGTGAGGACGGAGGAGTGGTGGTGGTGGTATATAGTGAGGATGGAGGAGTGGGGGTGGTGGTGTATAGTGAGGACGGAGGAGTGGTGGTGGTGTATAGTGAGGACGGAGGAGTGGTGGTGGTGGTGTATAGTGAGGACGGAGGAGTGGTGGTGGTGGTGTATAGTGAGGACGGAGGAGTGGTGGTGGTGGTATATAGTGAGGATGGAGGAGTGGTGGTGGTGTATAGTGAGGATGGAGGAGTGGTAGTGGTGGTGTATAGTGAGGATGGAGCAGTGGTGGTGGTGGTGTATAGTGAGGATGGAGGAGTGGGGGTGGTGGTGTATAGTGAGGACGGAGGAGTGGTGGTGGTGGTGTATAGTGAGGATGGAGGAGTGGTGGTGGTATATAGTGAGGATGGAGGAGTGGAGGTGGTGGTGTATAGTGAGGACGGAGGAGTGGTGGTGGTGTATAGTGAGGACGGAGGAGTGGTGGTGGTGGTATATAGTGAGGATGGAGGAGTGGGGGTGGTGGTGTATAGTGAGGACGGAGGAGTGGTGGTGGTGTATAGTGAGGACGGAGGAGTGGTGGTGGTGGTGTATAGTGAGGACGGAGGAGTGGTGGTGGTGGTGTATAGTGAGGACGGAGGAGTGGTGGTGGTGGTATATAGTGAGGATGGAGGAGTGGTGGTGGTGGTGTATAGTGAGGACGGAGGAGTGGTGGTGGTGGTGTATAGTGAGGATGGAGGAGTGGTGGTGGTGGTGTATAGTGAGGATGGAGGAGTGGTGGTGGTGGTATATAGTGAGGACGGAGGAGTGGTGGTGGTGGTGTATAGTGAGGATGGAGGAGTGGAGGTGGTGGTATATAGTGAGGACGGAGGAGTGGAGGTGGTGGTGTATAGTGAGGATGGAGGAGTGGGGGTGGTGGTGTATAGTGAGGACGGAGGAGTGGTGATGAGGTAGAGCGAGGACGGTGTAGCAGTGGTGTAGACCCAAAAGCACCTAAGGTACCTGCTGGCCAGTCACAACTATATATTTTCTATAATTTTTTTTATTGACCTGTTGAAGGAAATCCTGTCTTTGCATTTCATTACAAGTGTTTGTGCCACATTTACTCCACGGTGTAGAAAACACTGAGAGATCTCGTGTATCTTCTATATAAGGATGTTTTGTGATCTCAGCCAAGGTCCCATGATTGCGAGACGGCAGCTTTGAGAACAATGGAAGAGTTCCGGCAAGAAACTAGTCACTGAGGAACACACAGCTCATTAAGTTCAGGGGCCGGTTCCATCAAATGTCATCAAACAAAAGAGCCACAGTTCATCTCCTTTAACCAAAAACCACAGCAGCACCCAAAACCCAAATCCTCCAAACACCATCTCTGCTTATAACAGGGTGAGCAAAATTCTAATATTTGGTGAATTAAATATATATATATATATATATAGTGATATCGGAGAATATCATGAATTTTGTTTTTTACAAGCTTGCTGAGAGTTGCCCAGAGTTGATCATCTTCTTTAAGACTTCAAGACTACAAGCCATTCTTGCCTAATCAGTGTTTGGAGTTGATCTCAGTTTCTGGGTTTTTGTTTGTCCACCCTCTTTTTGAGGACTGAGTCCCATTGAGGACAGGTTCTCAATGGGACTGAGATCTGGGGAGCTTCCTGGCTATGGACCGAGCCACTTGGTTATCACTTTTGCCTTGTGACATGGAGCTTCATCATGCTGGGAAAAGCACTGTTCACCTCCAAATCGCTCCTGGATGGTTGGGAGAACCATCCAGGAACCATTTCCTCTCCAGACAATCATTTTTCCAGATTTCAAACAGTCTGAAGGGGCTTCATCTGAGAAAATACCTTTACCCCAGTCTTCTGTAGTCCAATCCCTATACTTCCAGCAGAACAGACTTTCTTGGGCGTCCTGAAGCTTCATCACTGCAGCTGAAGCACTCTCCTTGAAGTTCTTGATGACTGGATGAATGGTTGATTGGGATGTATCTTACAAGCAGCAACGTCCTCGCCTGGGAAACCCTTTTGATGCAATGTGATGACGACTGCCCGTGTTTGCTTGCTGGTAACCATGGTGAACAGAAGAAAATTTTAAAGCACCACTACCCTGTAAAGCAACCAGTCTGTTTGTCTAATCAGGAGGACAGAGTGATATTAGCTGATATCAGAGTGATATCAGTGTTATCAGCTGTCACTGAAGTGATGTCAGGCAATTCATCTGATCATCTTCATAATTTAGAGTTAATACACTGCCACCATAAGAACTGAGACAGCAAACTTTATGAAAACCAAAATTTGTGCCGTTCTCAAAACTAAAGTGACTAAAGCGGCAGGCCTCGCGAGAACAGTGTATGGTGTAACTGGATGTGCTGATAGAAAACATCCGTCTGGCGGGTTTTTACCGTACGTGACGCAGACTCATCCAGGGCCTTCTGTAACATCTGTAAGATCAACGTGTCTCAAGACAACAAAGACATTTAACACTACTAATCTGATACGGAGTACACCATGTGGCTGAATACAGTGAGTAACAGCAAACAGTAGAGCTAGCATGCGCAGCTAGCACAAAACAAACAACCCAGAGACCTGTACAGAAAAGTACAGCAGCAACACCCAAGAAGCTAAAGGAACCAAGTGATTGAGTTTATATCACTAGATAACCATGTTTCGACCATGTTTCATGACTTGCTTGTGCTAATAACTGTATGAAGCCCCTAGGGCTGTAAGAAAACATCAAAATATCACATTTCAGGATATTATGTTTTGAGATACCGTATCGATCCTCAAAAACACAGTATCGATAAACATATTCCTGGCAAACAGTGAATCATTGTGTGTTATGTTTAAACCTCTGACCACTTGAGGGCAGTCTTGTAATCCATTTTCAGCTCCACTCCAACATTAACAAGCAGCACAAGGGTGCAGTGCTATTGTAAGTACTGGCAAACCTGTTCATATAGTGGTGTGTTTTAATAGTAGGATTAAAATATAATCACAATATATCACTTTGCTTGCAATGTAGTAGTATATTGCAATATACTGAATCGTGACCACTGTATCACGATACCCATTGTTTCGCCAGGTTCTTGCCGATCTACAGGCCTAATAGCCCCGCCCTTGATTGGTTTCGGCAACCGACCGATCACGTCGAAAGCTGTTTTTTTTTTTTTTGCAGCACTTTCAGTGAACTCTAACGCTGCCACTCAGTTATAGTGGGTGTAACTGCAGTGACTCCCGCCAACTGTGAGATCACAAGCATACACTCTAGGTTTCACATTGGTTTCACAGTAGAATCGGAAGAGTTTCTCAGGTTTAATGACTGATAACTGAATAGAAAGCTGAGCACTTTAACTATCTTACTCTAAAAGTCTCTGCAGAGCAAGAACCAGCCTTATCTGACATCTAAACCGGAACACATCAACACACAAACACTCTCAGGGCTGGAGGATCTGCTATCAAACCCAGAAATACAACAGCTATGGATTGTAAACAGAGATAGAGATAGATAGATAGAGAGAGAGAGAGAGAGAGAGAGAGGCTGCGGAAGAATGTTACTGTGCGAGTCTGTCCTCTGGCCAGGAATCGCTCCTCTGCCGAGTATTGATTATAATGGAATGCTGGCAGGAACGAGCTGCAGCACCACTGCAGTCCAATCACTCTGAGAGCCCAGCTGAGCTCAACACCACACATACACACTTGTTTTCATATAAGATCAGAACACGCATGCATCACAAGTGGAAAACAAAAACAAACAATAACCCACATGCACAAGGACGAAGATCCAATTCGGGAGATCAAAAACTGATTAAAAGCTACAGAGAAAATGAGACTCCCAACAACAACCTGGAAGACCTGCTAGACCCACCAACACTGCCCTTATTTGACAGTGAGAAGAACATCAAACTGAGAACATCCACAGGTTTTTCTGTCCATCCTTCCACTGTGAGAAGACACCTCAGTACTATGGGGGTCTGATAGGATGTGTAACTGTTCAAGAAGCTCCTCACTGAGAACAGAAGGAGATACAGACGCATCAAACAAAGAAGCTGCTGCTGCTGTTCTCAGAACAATGGGCTGACCACCCCAGAGTCCAGAACCACAACACCACTGAATGTGTTTGAGGTTGTTTGGATGGTGAGAAGCAGAAGCAGCTTCTAAGACTGGACTTTGAAGGTGATCTTCTCTCTGAGGAACTGAAAGTGAGTCTCCTGAGAAGAACAGAAGCTGGAATGAAGGTGAAGACTGACTGTGTAATGTTGTTACATGTTTATATTCATCTTTTTCTCTTTCTGTTGTTTTTCTCTGGAATCACTACACGGTTTGCATCACTCCTGTTGCCTCTGCACTCTCCACTTACTCTCTACTGCACACACAATATCTCTCTCTGTCTCACTCCTGCTCATCGCTCTCACTCCTCTTCTCTCTGAACTCTATTCTCTCTTTCTCTATAACCCCTTCTCTTCACTCCTCACCCCACTCTCTTTTTCTCTCCCCCCTCTTCTTTCTTTCTCTCTAACCCCTTCTCTCTCTTACCCCACTCTCTTTTTCTCTCCCCCTCTTCTCTCATTCTCTCTAACCCCTTCTCTTCACTCCTCACCCCACTCTCTTTTTTTCTCCCCCTCTTCTTTCTTTCTCTCTAACCCCTTCTCTCTCTCACCCCACTCTCTTTTTCTCTCCCCCTCTTCTCTCATTCTCTCTTCCCCTGCTCTTTTCTCTCATCCCTACTGTCTCCTTTTCTCTCCCCCTCTTCTCTCTTTCTCTCTAACTCATACTCTTCTCTTTTTCTCTCTCCCCCTCTTCTCTCTTTCTCTCTCACAACTACTTTCTTTTTCTCTCCCCCTCTTCTCTTTCTCTCTAACCCTTTCTCTTCACTCCTCACCCCACTCTCTTTTTCTCTCCCCTTCTTCTTTCTTTCTCTCTAAACCCTTCTCTCTCTCATCCCACTCTCTTTTTCTCTCCCCTCTTCTTTCATTCTCTCTTCCCCTGCTCTTTTCTCTCATCCCTACTGTCTCCTTTCTCTCATCCCTACTGTCTCCTTTTCTCTCACCCTTTTCTCTCTTTCTCTCTAACTCATACTCTTCTCTTTTTCTCTCTCCCCTCTTACAACTACTTTCTCTTTTTCTCTCCCCCTCTTCTCTCTTCTCTCTCTCACCGCACTCTCTTTTTCTCTCTAACCACTACTCTTCTTTTTTTCTCTCCCCGCTCTTCTCTCTTTCTCTCTAACCCCTACTCTTCTCTCTCATCCCACTCTCTTTTTCTCCCCTTCTCTTTTTCTCTCTAACCCCTACTCTCTTCTCTCTCACCACCACTCTCTCGCTTTCTCTCCCCTCTTTTCTCTCTCTAACCCATACTCTTCTCTTTTTCTCTCTCCCATACACCTCTCTCCCCCCTCTTCTCTATTTCTTTATAACCAATACTCTCTTCTCTCTCGCTCTTTTCTCTTTCTCTATAACCCATACTCTTCTCTTTTTCTCTCTCCCCCTCTTCTCTCTTTCTCTCTAACCCCTCTCACCACTACTCTCGTTTTCTCTCCCCTTCTCTCTTTCTCTCTAAGCCCTACTCTCTTCTCTCTCACCACTACTCTCTTTTTCTCTCCCCCTCTTTTCTCTCTCCCCAACTCTTTTTCCTTTCTGCCCCTCCACTCACTCTCTCTTGCTCCACCCACTTTTTTCTGTCTTCTTCTCTTTACAACTCTTTCCTGTCTTTTTCTCTCTCCCCCTACTCTTTTCTTCCCCTTCAGATTTCTCTCTTTCCCTACACACTCTTATCTCTCTCCACACCATTTTCTCTCACTCTGTCTGCACTCTTTTTTAATCTTTCTCTTTCACCCCTACTCGTGTCTCTTGCTCTCTCTCCCCTCTCCTCTCCTTTCCCTCTCATGTGGGACTCCAGTTCATTCCCAAAAGGAAGTTGGGCAACAGGCAGGCAGCTTCGCTTCCCGCTAAGATCAGCGAACAGGAAGTAAGAGGTTTGAACTGCTCCCCCACCCCCTCTGTACCGCCCCCCACCCCCGCCAGCAACTCCCCCCTGTCTCTTTTTGTCCCGAACTTTACCATCTGTACAGCCTGTTAACGGCTTAGAGGAATCCTGTTAATCCTGGAAAGACTAGATTTGGTTAAAAAGCCGCCGCACATCTTCTGGAATTCTGCACTCCTGAAGATCCAGATGAAGCCAATAAAGAGGCTCCTAAAAGAGCCGGAATGATCCGGACAGTTATGAGTTCAATCTGAGTCGAATCTGAAGTCAACTTTGTGCTCTTCTGTTGGTCTAAGTCTAAGTCTTCCAGGTTCTGTCTATATATATATATATATATATATATATATATATATATATACATATATATATATATATATATATATATATATATATATAAAACCACCCCAAAGTACAACCAACGTTCATGTCTACAAACGTTCTGTTTGATCTGTACACTAAAGCTATCTTTGAAGATCTATCAGAGAAGAGAAGATTAAAGACAACCACATTACAGCACTCTGAACTCAAATCAAATAACTGTGTGGTGGCTAGAGACTCACACTCTTCACATTGTGATAAATATAAAAGATTAAGATGCAAACAAAGTTCATTGCGAGTGGTTTGGTGTGAAAATGCGGACTTTCTTTTTTATAAACAGGAAAATTCAAAAGCTACGTTACTGCAATGCTAAGAATCAACACATCATGAAACCGAGCACTGCTGAGTTTAACTGCTTGTACTAAATAAAGATGGAGAATAGAATTTTTTTAAATTCAGAACTATGTGTTGCACACAGAGAAATCTGACCTCTCATACACCCACATACCCACCCACACACACACCCACTAGGGGGCAGTAAAAAACACACACACACTAGGGGGCAGTGCAACACCCACACACACGCACTTCTTAATACAATAGCACTAGAGTGTAGTAAACATAAATACACACACACACTAGGGGGCAATGAACCATCAACCCACACACATTAGTGAACACACACACTAGGGGGCAGACTTGTTAACATACTAAAGAGTAGTGAAACACATACACACATACACATACACACACACACACACACTAGGGGGCAATATAACACCCACATACATACACACTCTAGAGAACACTCCTCTCCACCCACTTGACTCTGATGGGCTACATCCCTGAGACTGAAAACACTAAACAGCAGTCACCCTCCCCAGTTCTGGTAAACTACCTTCTAGCTTCAACCACAATGTACCACACCGGTTCCAGTGAATGAACTTCTTCAGAGGCAGACCTGCCAGCCTTGGGACAATATTTGGCGTAGCACAATAACATAACGCTGCTGCGTTTACATGTTTGCACCTTACTGAGGTCCGAGGCCAACGGCGGCATGAAGGCACATAAACGTTGGCTTGCTGCCAGTATTGTACGTGTAAATGGATGATGATCAGAGAAGCTTTGTCAGTGTGGGTTATTTTGGGTGGAGGAAGGCAGGTGGAGCTCTGTTCATGTTTTGCTGAATAACACTAGATTTTAGATTCCAGAGGCTCCCCCAAAAATGACCCCCCCCTAAAAAAAACCCCAAAAAACTCTTGATGGAGGGCTCCGCTCACCGCTGCAGTCTGAGGAACGCTGCTGGTTCCAGTTTCAGAAGGTGCAGCCCTTCACTACACTGGTGCACGATTCAAATCAGAAAGCAATAAATTCACAATACAGAGAGATGAAGGCCATGTAGGTGATAAAGACAGGACGTGAGTGTCTTCAGTTCTTCAGTGTGAAAGCAAAACTAACCGAATCAAACGTATGCAGTGTAACAAAAGCACAGTCCTTGTTCTGAAAACACCTCTAACCTGTGCTATAAGGTTTATGTTTGAAGTACAAATTGTGATCAGAGCTGAAGCGATGAGGCTAACGCTGCTTAATAAACAGGTTTCTGCAAAAACACATCACCAAATCTTCCTCCCAAGCCACTCAAACCACATCCTGCTCTTCATTAATGCTGTGAAGATGTGCTGATGTGACGTATGGGCTATAAATACAAACAAAACCACAGGCAGCCACAACATGGCCTGTATTCACATCAGCATTTCTGACTATGACTGTCACATATATGAACGATTCTGATTTAAGGTCAATCCAACCTTGTGAATTGCAGCGCAGCTGCTTGAACATGAACCACACAAACAGGTCCGTGCGACCCTAATGAAGAACAGGACGCGGTTTGGGTGGGTTGGTTTAGGGAAGTATTAGGGGTTGTATTTTAACCCCAACCCTAGATCCCAAACATGTGTCCACTGATCAACTACTTCCAGGGTGGAAAACTTGAAAAATTTGATATTTTCAGCAAACCAGTCCTTCCCAGTTACACTTAAAGGGAACTTTTGTCATTACAGTGCAGGGCTGCCTGTGTTTCAGGAACAAAAACGTTCACCAATACGGTAGCATGCTGCCTACGGAGGTCGCGCCACCACCAAAACTGGACATTGTGGGTGTGTCTCAAAACCTAGTGAGTGTCTATGTAGGCTGTCTAGGTAGTGAGTGTATAAGTAGGCTGTCTAGGTAGTGAGTGTGTAAGTAGGCTGTCTAGGTAGTGAGTGTGTAAGTAGGCTGTCTAGGTAGTGAGTGTGTAAGTAGGCTGTCTAGGTAGTGAGTGTGTAAGTAGGCTGTCTAGGTAGGGAGTGTGTAAGTAGGCTGTCTAGGTAGTGAGTGTGTAAGTAGGCTGTCTAGGTAGTGAGTGTGTAAGTAGCAGCGTTCTCTCCTCATCTCTCCTCATAAAACAGATTACTGAGACGCTCTAGTTAGAGAGAGACTGCGTCACGGTTTGTTCCGCCCACTGCAGCACGCCACCGTGGGTTCAGCTGGTTGATAAGTTACCAGCCGGCATCCAAAACAATAGCCCTAATGTCTGGAGTATAAAACTGCTAAATGGTGAAGGACTCGTTACAGAGTTGATAATAAAATACTGTTTTGTGTGATTATATGACCAGAAACACATTAAAACTCCAGAGAATCAAAATAACTCACATTTTAAAACCACTTCACTGCTCCTAGATTAGCCTGCATTGCTTCATGGGATTGTCTTACCGGCTGAGGAAGCGTTTGATGCTTCCTTAAAATCAGGCCTAAATAAGGTTCCTCAGTAGACAGTATGTTTAAGGTATGTAAGAATTGAGACAGCCTACATGTCAGGAGCGCATACTATGATGTAAAATGCGGTCTATGTAGACCCTCACTATGTTTTAAGACACACCCTGTGTACCATGAGAGCCCAGGTCAAGTGAAGCCCAATTTAGCTCAGAAGCAGTAACCACAATGCTTCTACACCACACCCCTGCCTGCTACCTGCGAATGTGGGAGCAAGCTTTCTGCGTTCAGTGCTGCAGTGTTGCATCCAGTCTTATGGACTTGGTACCAATGTTTGTAACATTCACTGAATTGTTCAATGTCACTGCTCTAGATCTGAGAGAATGCCTGACTGCTACACCCTGCATACCAAACAGCCTCTCTGGAGGTTCATAGAAAGTCTGCATTAACCCCTTTAAGGTCTACAGAAGTGGACCTTCTTGGTAAAGCATAGGGCTGGACAATATTATCATGATAATTTTTTTATATCTGTCGATATCTATATATATATCAATATAAATCAAATCATTATTATCTTTACGTGAGATATGAAGATATCAAAATTATTTTTTTTTCTTAAATTGTTTTTTATTTTCAGACAAATAAACAAATGTACTAGAAAACATTACACAACTGTATTAACCACACACACACAAACATCACATGATTCTGTTTTCGGTAGAAAACAACGTTTTCCTGCTCAGGTTTTTGGTTATAAAGTCAACTATCGAGGAAATGTTATTTTGCGATAATTATTGTTATCATTTTATTGCCCAGCCCTAGTAAAGCACATTAGGGGTGTTTCCACACTTGTCTCATGTACCTAAGGCCGCACTCCAGACCTATTCTAGGCTTGCTTGGGAGAAAGGTTTATTATCACACAGGTAGGTGAAGGTAGTGTTACAGTTTACCTGTACACAGATAGGTGTAGGTAGTATTACAGTTTACCTGTACACAGATAGGTGTAGGTAGTGTTACAGTTTACCTGTACACAGATAGGTGTAGGTAGTATTACAGTTTACCTGTACACAGGTAGGTGAAGGTAGTATTACAGTTTACCTGTACACAGATAGGTGTAGGTAGTATTACAGTTTACCTGTACACAGGTAGGTGAAGGTAGTATTACAGTTTACCTGTACACAGATAGGTGTAGGTAGTATTACAGTGTACCTGTACACAGGTAGGTGAAGGTAGTGTTTGGAGTCTTACCCAAGGACTCTTACCGGTATAGTGGATGGTGGTTACCCAGGTGGAGAATCAACCCCCAATCTATAGTATTAAGGGCAGCAGTGTAACTCACTACACTATAGTAACCACATAAATGTCATGTAATGTAGCCACACTACAAAATAAACCAATACTATGCCATACCCAGACACACACGCAGCAGACCGCACCACTGCAACCCCAGACCACCAAATTCCTAGACTGTTCCCGGCTCAAAAAAGCTTTCGCACTTGACCAAACACACCAGACTTGCCCATCAAGTGGTCTTGGGTTTGGAAAAGAGCTCAACATTATTTTTCACCGCCAGAAAAGAAAACATGCAAGTTAGTCTTAAGAGCTATAATGCTAATCCACATACTTACTGCTTAATATTCACTGCAGCTCAAAATCAGGGCACTTTTAAACACAAAGGTCGCCCCCATTAAGATACTTCAGCTCCTGGTGAAAAGAACCTCGGTTTATCTGACCAGCTTTTCACTTTAAATTCTAATTCCTCTTTGTACTGTCTTTTTTTAGACCACTTGTATTTTATTTGGTTGCTACTCTTCACGTCTATTTTGCAGAGCAATGCAAATGCGTAGTGTGATTGTGGCTTTTCGCCAAGATGTGCATCAAACAAACAAACAAATAAATATATAAATAAATAGCAAGTACATACTGTAACATCTCAAGTTTCCCTTTTTCCCAGCCACGTACAATGGACCCCATTCAACGTTCAATTATACTGTACATATGTTCCTTGACTGTAATCAGCCAGCAGTATCATTACTCTCAACTCACAATGCACATGATTATGGGAATGCAGGCAGATGACCGAGGCTCTGCCCCAAATAGCACAGAGAACTGACCAGGAAGAAGATCCATTAACCAACTGCTTTCCATAAAAACGCAACACTGGCTGAGCAGGCAGGACATTCAAACCACAGCTGAAATTATTCAGCACAAGTGAGGCCCACACAGCCCCTACCAGACCTGCTGAGGAGCAGATGTGAGCTTTTTTTTTTTTTTTTTTTTTTTTTTTAACCCAACCTGAAGGAAACTGCAGCTCGACTCAGCAAAATCCTGCGCCTGAGCTCGGCAAATCTGGCAGCTGGTCCCCGGCTCACCTCAGGCTTTGAACTGTACACTCACCTGCCTGAAGTCTCATTCAATTCCTGCCAACAAGCTGTCCTCCAGCAGACGGTTAAAGGGTCAATACTAAGGAAAAACACCAGGTTCCCCATTTAAAGAGTTTAATGTTGTACGTAGATGTTCCCTCGCCAGTCCACACCGTGCATGTATATATAAAAACTAATAATAACAACAACAATAATAATAATAACAACTAGAGATGCACCGATACCACTTTTTCCGATACCAATACCAATACCAGCTTTTCAGGTACTTGCCGATACCGAGTACCGATACCAACTCTGACTTAAATGCTTGATATATGGCTATAAATCCTGATATTTATAGTGTTCCACTTTTTATATGTTGTATTTTTTTTATGTCTTATCCTCTATAAGATATCATCTTGAAAGAACACCATTTACTGGTTGAGTAACTGCACATAAAAAGTTTCACAGCTAGGAAAAAATAATACTTGCCACAATGCAGAAACACGTGCAGCCATTTAGTCAATAAGCTTCATGGTATCGGCGCTGATACAGCATCGGTATCGGTATGAATGAGAACATCCATATCTAGCGAAAGACTCACGCCTATGCCGACTGGTGGAGATGCACAGTCAGGTCAAAATGCGCTCTACCAAATGATTAAGAAGAATGTTCTATGTTTAAAAACATTTTTAAACATATATTAAAAGTGAGTCTGAGCTCGACTGTCTAGTAAAAGCTGAACTGAGCTCCACAGTTTAGAAGCAGAAGAGCTGAAAGAGTCTCTCCAGGTTCTCTGTATGTTACTGAAGGTGTTTGTACAGAAGGTCAGTATCTGCAGATCTAAGATCAGCAGCTGGAACATAAACAGAGAGATGTAGCAGATCTTTTAGAGCTTCATAGACGAGTACAGAAGTTTAAAGTCTGTTCTAAATAAGCTACCGTTTAGAGGCCACTGTTTAGTGATGTCATGAAGACCAACTCAAATAAACAAATCGGTTTAGCCCCGCTCATTCACATTACAGTTAGAAGGAGTCCTGCAACCCGGACTGCTTTTTAAATAGGGCCAATAAGAGCAGAGGTCATTTACATATCACGTGCATTTCTAAGAAAACAAACTTCCTTGATTTTCAATACAATTGAATGTCACCAGACTTTTTGCTACCATGTAATTTTGGGCCATTTCTGTTGGTTCGTTCAGCATGACACGTTAACGTAACGCAAAAGGTAACTGAAGTTCATGGAGTTTATGGTTATGAAAAAAAATTATTGCAGCTGTTTGGTACAATAAAACACACATACGTCATTAGTGGAGAATAATAAACTGCAAATATTTAGGACGTATAACAAAAACAATGTAATAAAACAGAGGTTCTCAACCTGCTTGGACTTCAGTTGAGTTCAGTCACACAAACCGTGTAATGAGTCCTTAAAAATGTAACGTAATGTAAAAATGTAGTAAAAAAAGTTTCAGCGAGTGTTCAGGCCACATTTAGACTGATGTAATGTCAACTCTAGAACCTGCAGTCTGTTGTTTTAGGGTCGCACAACCTCCTTAAGGTCTTGTGCGTAACCCATCAAAGCAAAAACACGTTCAGTGATGTTATTATTTTCACTATTAATTCACTGCTGCTTAAGCTCTAGAGCCAAGACGATATTAGACCAGGCAGATTAGTAAAGCAGCTTTTTATAATTTGAGAAACTAAGAAAAACAGCTACAGCAGAGTTGATCGCTGTAATGGTCAGAGTTGATCACTGTAATGGTCAGAGTTGATCACTGTAATGGTCAGAGTTGATCACTGTAATAGTCAGAGTTGATCGCTGTAATGGTCAGAGTTGATCACTGTAATGGTCAGAGTTGATCACTGTAATAGTCAGAGTTGATCACTGTAATAGTCAGAGTTGATCACTAATGGTCAGAGTTGATCACTGTAATAGTCAGAGTTGATCACTGTAATGGTCAGAGTTGATCGCTGTAATGGTCAGAGTTGATCGCTGTAATGGTCAGAGTTGATCACTGTAATAATCAGAGTTGATCACTGTAATGGTCAGAGTTGATCGCTGTAATAGTCAGAGTTGATCGCTGTAATGGTCAGAGTTGATCGCTGTAATGGTCAGAGTTGATCGCTGTAATGGTCAGAGTTGATCGCTGTAATGGTCAGAGTTGATCACTGTAATAGTCAGAGTTGATCGCTGTAATAGTCAGAGTTGATCGCTGTAATAGTCAGAGTTGATCACTGTAATGGTCAGAGTTGATCACTGTAATGGTCAGAGTTGATCACTGTAATGGTCAGAGTTGATCACTGTAATGGTCAGAGTTGATCGCTGTAATAGTCAGAATTGATCGCTGTAATGGTCAGAGTTGATCACTGTAATGGTCTCTACCTGGAGTTCCTAAGAAAACAGTCCAGCTGGTCCAGATCGCAGCAGCTGGGATCCTAACAAACACTAAACAGATCTCAGATCAGTCCTGTTTTAAAGAGCTGCACTGACTACCTGTATCTTTTACAACAGACTTTAAACTTCTGTACTCGTCTATAAACTCTAAATAATCTAGAACCTGCTACATCACAGAATGTCTCTCTGTTTATGTTCCAGCTGCTGATCTTAGATCTGCAGATACTGACCTTCTGTACAAAACATACACTTTGACCTGACTGTGCATATCTACCAGTTGGCAGAGGTATGAGTCTTTCAATAGGTATGGCTTTACTGTTCTCATCCATAGAGGAAGCAACAAGTAAATCACTCCACACACAAGGATAATTAAAACAAATATTATAACCTCAAAAAAAAAAATTATATTGCCTTTATTTGTTCTTGGTACGTATAAACCTGATCTTCCAATAGTGGAAAAAGTGCTCTCTAAACAAAAATTATTATTATTATTATTATATTGATGCTACAGTGCTGACATGCACTGAAAGCAAACTACGACGTTGGTGAGGATCACTGTGAAAATGCATTCTAACTAGTAGTAAACTGGACCACTTGGAAGTGACCCAAGACTCCAGGAGAACGTTTCAGCTGCTGGGTGTGGACCTCAGTACAGGAGTACAGGAGGAACATTCACACCAACTGTCTAAAAAAAAAAGCAGTTAGAAAACACCAAAAGAAACTTCTCCATCTCCAGCTAGCTACGTGTCTGGATCGTGTGCCCCGGAGGTCTCAAGCTGAAGATGTTTATTTAAGCTGCGACTGTGATGTTTGTATCTGCTTCTACATGAGGATATTTTATGTTTATCTATTAAGTGATGTTTTTCAGAGCATATCAGCAACACTTACCGAACACTGACTGATTTCATGTTTTTTACAAAGTGAGCATAGTTAAACGTGTTTAACTGGGTTTAATAACGCTTCCTAAGCGCCTTCAATTGGAGACTATTCTCTGGATGCTTTTTATATACCACAACTACAAATTGCAACTGGTCGAGAAATCTAGATGATACAAGTCGACGTATAACACGATCTTTAACCTTTTACATGAGTAAATATCTCTGATGTTAAATACTTAATCTTACTTATTCTTGAAAAAAACATTTTTCTTGTTTTATTTTTCTTTATTATTTTATTTCTTTTATTATTTTATTTGATTTAATTAGTTTTTTTTATTAATTTTTTCTTATTTAATATTATTATTTTTTAAATGTTATTTAATTTTATTATTTTTTTGATTATTATTATATCTTGTTTTTCTCTTAAATTTCTTTTGAACTATTTTACTTTTTTTATTTGTAATCTTTTTTGTCTTAATTTCTTACTAATTAAATCTTAACTTTTATCAATTTTTTTTAGTATTATTTCTACTTTTATGTTCACTGTTGTTTTTAAAATTTCGTTTAATGTATATTAGTTACTTTCTTCTCAGTTTTTTTAATTAATTTAATTTTTTATTTAATTTATTTTTTATTTTATTTTCTTTATGTCAATCCCTGTACAGTAAATGCTCGGCTACATTGAAAATGAGGGTTGCCCTCGATGTACATCCAAGCTTAAATAAAGGTTGATTGATTAATTGATTGACTGATTGATTGATTAATTGATGTGCTCCTGTTAGACGTATGTGCTCTTTAACAGGCAGGAGAAGTATTTTCTGGATGCTTGTTTTCCTGTGTGGTGGGCGCGTCTATAAACAAGCCAGCGAACAGAGTGATATTGTATCTTCTAGTTAACCTTCTGGAACATACCACCTTCTGATGAGCATCCAAACGCTCCTCTCCACCCATGAGGTTTGTTCCAATCGTGGCTAAATAACTAACTTAACACAAAACGCACCACAGCCTCTACCAGACCGGGTCCACTCCATTTCCACTAGATTAGATTTCCTTTCTTTCTTTTCCTCTCTCTTTTCATTTCTTCCCCTTTCTTTCTCTCATTATCTCCATATCTTCCTCTCTCTATCTTACCCATTCTTTCTCTTCATTTTCCTTTCTATCTCTCTTTTCCTCTTTATATCTTTCTTTTTTTTTCTTTCCCTTTATTTCTCTCTCTCTTTGTCTTTCCCTTTATTTTTCTCTCTCTATCTTACCATTTCTTTCTCTCTCTCCCTATATTCCTCTTTTTCTTTCTGTTTTCCTTTCTATCCATCTTTCCCTCTTCATCCTTCATGTTATTTCTCTCTTTCTCCCTTTTTCTTTCCCATTTATTTCACTCTCTCCCCATCTTCCTCTTTTGCCTTCCATTTTCCTTTCTATCGCTCTTTTCCTCTTTACCTTTCACTTTTCATATCTTTCTATCCTTCCCTTTATTTTTCTCTTTTTCTTTTCTTCCCTTTCTCTCCCTTTATTTCTTTCTCTATTTTATCCTTTCTTTCTCTTTCTGTTTTCCTTTCTATTCCTCTTCATCTTTCTCTTTCCCTTTATTTCTCTCTCTGTCTTTCCCTTTATTTTGCTGTTTTTCTCTCTTTCCCTTTATTTCTCTCTTTTTCCTCTCTTTCCCTTTATTTCTCTCTTGCCCTTCATTTCGCTCCCTTCCCCTTTATTTCCTTCTCTTCTTATCTTTCTGTTTATTTTCCTTTATTGCTCTCTCTCTCCCTATCTTCCTCTCTTTTCCCCTCTCTCTTTTCCTCTTCCTAAGCTTAAAACTGGACAATGCAGCACAGCCTCTTCCAGAGGGGGGTCACAAGATTACAGAGCCCTGTAAGAGTTTTTAAGTGATGGAGCAGGCATGAAGCTCGATGGAGGTCATTATTCAAATCAAATTTAAACATATGTACCGTATTGTGGCCTCTGTACTGTGATATACACCGTATCATGAGGTTGCAGGCAACAACCAGGACTACTAGGGCCGAGTCTGGGCCTGCAGGCCACTCTAGGGGGCTTCACTGTCCACTTGTGGCCCACAGCCCAGCGGTTAAAAAGACCCTGTTATAAAGAATATATGTGTTTTAATAAACTGGATCCAAAGTGTGGGCCATAAGTCAGTCTCTTGTCCACCACCCTGCCACGGAAACCCTCTGATTTAGAATGAATCCACTTTGCCAACCTCTAAAATGCCACGCTGGGTGAGAGAGTGATGAACACATTAACACACAGGGAAACGGAGCGCTCGGCTAAAGTGGGCATCCAACAGCAATACTGGACGATATACGGTCCATTCAGTTATAGTACAATACTAAAAACAGCTCCTGTGTGTTTAAGCCCCGCCTACCAATAAACCCAGTGTGCTCTGATTGGTCAGCTCGCCCACTCTGCTCTGCTCTACTCTGACAGGTCAACCACCAGAGCAGCATCCTGCTTCACACCAACACCGGTTCTTCAGTTTTGGCATATTAGTTTGAGACAGAGTCCAATCCTGAAAGTCTGGTAGGACACGTTAGTAGGTCCACTTTCGCGAGCGGGACTGGAGCGGGACTGGAGCGGGACTGGAGCGGGACTGGAGCGGGACTGGAGCGGGACTGGAGCGGGACTGGAGCGGGACTGGAGCGGGACTTTTACTGTGAGTGAGGGAGTGCCAGACTGGGGCAATAAGGTCTGTGTTATGAGATGAGGATGGTGTCGCTGCCATGAGTCAAGTATAAACCTAGTTTAGCGTCTGGCTATTGGGCCACAGACTCAGGTCTCTTCACACTGACACAACATTCAATATGAAATATGAAATCTGGGCTCAGACAAGCACTGGATCTTCTGTGGTATCTCTTCTTCTTCATCATCATCATCCCCGCCTACGCAGCTAGTCAATCTCAGCAGCTCCTCTGGCAGCAGTCTCTGGTCTCTCTCTTTCTCTCTTACACACTCTCTGCCCCTCTCTCTTTCCCTTTCATTCTCTTTCACTCTTTCAGTCTTATACTCTCGCGCTCTTTCTCTTTTTTTCTGTGCCTCTCTCTTTCCCTTTCGTTCTCCCTCTTTTTCTTTCTCTCTCTCTATTTCCCTAACTTTCCCATTCTTTCTCTTTAACTCTCTAAGTCTCTTTTATCTTTCCTTATTTTTCTCTTTTTACTTCTCTTTCTCTATTTCCCCTCTCTTTCCCTTTCTCTCTCTCTATTTCCCTCTCTTTCATTCTCTCTCTCTCTCTCTCACTTTCTTTCTCTTTTTCCTCTTCCACTCTCCCTTTTCCTTTCTTTCTCTTTCTTTCCCTCTTTCTCTCTCTCACTATCTTTCTCTTTTTTTCTCTTTCTCTCTTTTCCTTTCTCTCTTTCCCTCTCACTCTCTCTTTCTCTCTCGCCCTATCTTTCTCTGTCTCTCTTTCCTTTCTTTCTCACTCTCTTTCTCCCCCTCTCTTTCTCTCCTTTTCTTTCTTTCTCGCTCTCTTTCCCTTTATTTCTCTCTCTTTCCCTCATTCGTTCCCTTTATCTCTCTCACTATCCTTCTCTTTTTCTTTCTTTCTCTCTCTTTTCCCTTTCTTTCTCTTTTGCTTTCTCACTCTCTTTCCCTTTATTTCTCTTGTCCTTTTTCTTTCTTTCCCTTATTTATCTCTCTCTCCCTCTTTTCTGCTTTCTTTCTCTCTTGCCCTCTCTCTTTCTCTTTTGCCCTATCTTTCTGTCTGTCTTTCCTTTTCTTTCTCACTCTCTTTCTCCCCCTCTCTTTCTCTCCTTTTCTTTCTTTCTCTCTCTTTCCCTCATTCGTTCCCTTTATATCTCTCACTATCCTTCTCTTTTTCTTTCTTTCTCCTTTTTCCCTTTCTTTCTCTTTTGCTTTCTCACACTCTTTCCCTTTATTTCTCTTGTCCTCTTTCTTTCTTTTCCTTATCTATCTCTCTCTCTCCCTCTTTTCTGCTCTTTCTTTCTCTCTCTCTCTCTTTCTGTCTTTCTCTTTCCCCTTTATTCCTCTTTTCCTATCTTTCTTGCCTTTATTCTCTCTCTCTCTGTATGCAAACAGTTCCACAACTACACTCAGCATCATATCCACTGTATGACTATCAGTCCCTGTTTATAAACAAACAAACTTAGTAGCCAATTATATCAGCCGGCCTTCGGACACGTTGACCAAACTAGAAATATCACTGGCTTTCATATCAGAAATCTGATCACCTTCATTTTAAAAGTAAATAAAAAGACTATATTTGGGTTCAGACCCCTGGTTTCCATGACCACCACTGTAAAGAGTCAGCAAATGTGTAGTTGTTGTTGGTTTTTTTATAATAAAGTATATAAACCCTTCTGTATGACTGTTTTCTGATTTGTTTACATCTGAGCTTCCGAATTAGGAAGAAATTCTGAAAAGTGGGTGGACCTCCCCCTTAGTTTTAAACATGGATGGGTCTCAAACTGATTCCGTTCCACCTTAAGAGGAGCAGCAGTAACATTCTGGCTGCACTATTTAAGGTGGAACGGAAAAATTCCATCAAGAGGCTGACGTGAGCTAAAAGTGCCCGGAATATAACATACAAACAAGCAGAGACGCTCAGAAAACACACTTTTAAACACTTTAAAGGCGAGAAATGACAACTTTAGCACCGTTTAGCTGCCGTTGCTACAGCAAAACACCACAGAAGAGGAGAAAAGTTAGGAGACCGACCTGGCTGGCTTTGTAAAACTGCTTCTTCAAGCCCGCGACCGACATCTTCAGGGCGTTATTCTCGACGGAGAGGCAGCAAAAAGTAGTTAAACGCTGTGTTGTTGCAAAAAAACCGCGATATTATTTCGCTAAAAGGTCCCAAACTCAGAGCTCCGGTGAACGTTAGCTACGACTCCGCGGCGCCGTAACGGTTAACCAGGGCGAGCTTCCAAAACGCTGCTGGTGAACGTTTTCTCCGGGACACACGCAGCTCCACAGCTCCGCAGCTCCTTCAAACCGTCCGACGTGGGCAGAAAAAAAGTCTAAATGAAGTTTTATCCACTTTCTGTACAAGTCCGTGTTGCTGCAACTGCGAGCGAGCAGCTAGCGGTCTCCCCTCACTGACTTGAGTAGCCAACGTTTCCTGCGCAACGCAGCAGCCACGTTCCCGAATTCCCTGCATGAGCTCTCGTCGCCCTCTGGCGGCCACTTACTGGTACTGCACGCCGCCGCCGCTTCAGTTCGCCCGCTGGCCACAAGAGGGCGACTAATGCTATGCGAATGCTAGGGGAGAAGGAGAGTGCGCACTTGCGCCGCCTGCTGGTGGCGCGCACAGTTGCACTTCATATTCATTCTATTTGAATATGAATCTACAGCTTTTCTCAGTCGATTTGGTTCATTTCTCAGATCAGAATTAGATCAGAATTTCTCAAAAGTATTAATTCAATCTCCACATCTCCTCGTCACTTGTGCACGCCTACTGAACAGCTTCTACCCACAGGCTGTCAGGCTCCTTAACAAACTGTGAGGCTGAAAGACCCCAATACCGTTCACTCGACCACTGATACATTATACACTTTATATTATTTATTCTGATATCGCTGCTATGGACAATATCATCATATCACTAAGTCACTTTAAATAGATATAGATATATCTACTCAGAACCTGCCTATGCAAAACTTTTCACAGATGTCCTCCTGTATATCCTATGTTTATATCTTGTGTATTGTATAGTCCTTTATATATTTCAGTTATAACTATATGTATATTTTTAGCTTATTTTTACTTTAATATTGTCTATTTATTGTATGTTTGTACTGTTTTATATATATAATGCTGCCCTGCTGTAGTTATATCTGAGCCTCACCCCAAACATTTCAATGCATGTTATGTCCTGACATGATGTGCAAATGACAAATAAACTTGAAACTTGAACTCGATAGCATTTCTCATTGTGTTTCACATTTTTGCAAATGTTTTTGTACATTCTTGTAAATGGTCGTGTACAATTGTCTGCTGATTTTTGCGTTATTAATTGCTTACGTTTATCAAAATACTGATTGTCTGTTGAATTGTCTTACCTTCCAAAACACTGTCTAGGTCATTACATGCAAAAGTGCTGAACATGTCATAATCTCTCAGGCAGAATTTCTATAAAAACTTTTGGTGCATTTTGGGAATTTACCCTAAATTGATTAAATTGTTGGTGAATCTTGGTTTTCAGTTAAGAAGGGGAATGTGTGAATGTTTAAATAAGCCAAACCTTACACTCACTGTACTGCTGTTTACAATACTGTTTACATTCACTACTCGCACAAAACATTATTGTTTATTATTCATTTGTAACTTGCAACTTGCACTTTATGGCTGCTGCTCTTCATACATGCACATAAAAGCACACATAACTTTTATATTTATTCTTTAACTATAAAAATATTTTTATCTACTTTAACTTATATTATTATACTTTGTATATTTTATATATATTTTTTATTATTTCTTTTATTTGTTATCTTTATCTATTGGTGAATGGAGGAGCAGCAAAGTAAGTATTTCATTGTACAGTGTAACTGTCTGTTCTGCTGTACATATGACAATAAAACTCTTGAATCTTGAAACAGCTCTCAACCATAGTTCAGAGGTGCATCTCATGAACCTTCAATTGACAAACATATATAGACACAAAACAATGCAGCGTCATGATGTCTCACAATGAAAAGACAAGGTTGTGCACAGTGGGACCAGCCAAGAAGAGAGGTGAGGCTGTGTGGTGTGAGAACTGTACCAAATCGACTGAGAAAAACTGTATTCTTTTACTGTATCGTTCGCTCTGCAATTTGTTGTCAAACAAAATCAGATAGAGATTTAAGAAAGACAGGCAACTGTTTGGCGGCACTCAATAACACAAAGAAAAACTAGACAATTAGAACCTTACTCTAAACATTCAAAACAACCTGAGACAAAACTTAAGGACTTAGAGAGCTTTCTTCCCCTGACGCTCCTCTCTGCAAAGCATACGATTAAATAACTTTTCAGAATTTATGTCAATGTGCAGCATTACAGCAGAGCACACGTTTCTGAATTACACACCAGTTTATCTATGAAACATTTAAACGATTGAAGACACAGTTGTTCTTCCAATATTCTGCTGCACCCAGTGACCAGCTTCAGCCACTCTAAGACCATGATTTACAACTCAGCCTTCCTCCAGGCAGCCTCACCCCTCTTCTTGGCTGTTCAGCCTGTACGCAGCCTTGTCTTTCCATTGTGCATTGTTTAGTGTCTGTATATTTTTGTCAATTGAAGGTTCATGAGATGCATCTCTGACTTATGGTTGAGAGCTGTTTGACCATTGGTTGATCTAAACCTTCACACATTCCAATTTAATCAATTTAGGATAAATTCCACAAAAAAGTACCAAAAATTTTTTTATAGAAATTCTGCCTGAGAGATTTTAACATGTTTAGCACTTTCGCATGTAATGAACTAGACAACGACCTGAAGCCTAACTGTTTTGGAAGGTTAGACAATTCAACAGAACATGTTTTGATAATCGTGACGTAAGCAATTGATGACCCAAAAAACAGCAGACAGGTGTACATGACCATTAGCAGGAAAAAAAGCATTTGCAAAAATATGTAACATAATGAGAAATGATATTATGATGTGCACAACTTGTGGAGATTAAATGAATAGTTTTGAGAAATTCAATTCTGATCTGAGAAATGAACTAAATCGACTGAGAAAAACTGTAATTGATGTGCCACAGAATGTGCAGTGTTCTTATAATCAAAATCTAGTTTCCATCAGAGTATACTTACACTGTACACGGTTACACTGACAACACAAAGTATTTCGACTAGCTTGTTCATAGCCAATCACAGACAGACTAGACATTCTGATGACACTGACTAATTGATTGACATAAATATTTACTTTTGAGGCAAAAACAAAGGATTCTGAGTGAGATACGTGCTTTTGCAGGTATTTCAGTGAGTTTTGCTGTTCGCTTGTTGTGATGCCAACGTAAATCATGATGTGAGAAACAAACCAAATCGAATGAGAAAAACTGTAAACAGAATTTTATATTTCGTGAAATAATTAAAACTACGATTAGAAAAAAAAGAATCAGTCAACATATTTAGTCAACTTAAACATAATACATACAGTTTTTCTCAGTTAATAATACATACAGTTTTTCTCAGTTAATAATACATACAGTTTTCTCAGTCAATTTGGTTAATTTCTCAGATCAGAATTAAATTTCTCAAAACTATTCGTTCAGTCTCCACGTCTCCTCGTCACTTGTGCACATCATAATAACGTTTCTCGTTGTGTTCCATATTTTTGCAAATGCTTTTGTACATTCCTGCTAATGGTCATGTACACCTGTCTGCTGTTTTTTGCATTATCAATTGCTTACATCACGTTTATCAAAATATGTTCTACTGATTGTCTGTTGAATTGTCTTACCTTCCAAAACATTTAGGTTTCAGGTCGTTGTCTAGCTCATTACATGCAAAAGTGCTGAAGATGTTGTCATAATCTCTCAGGCATCATTTGTACATTTCTAAAAAACCTTTGGTACATTTTGGGAATTTATACTAAATTGATTAAATTGTTCTCAGGAAATTCTTGGCTTTCAGTTAAGAAGAGGAATGTATGAAGGTTTAGATCAACCTTAGATCAAACAGCTCTCAACCATGAACAGACAAGGCCGTGTACAGGGTGAACAGCCAGTAAGAGAGGTAAGGCTGCGTGGTGGAAGGCTGCGGGGACAAAACAGAGGAAGACGTAGGACAGTTCCTGCACAGAGGTTTGTCCCAGATGAAATAAGGGCAACAATTGTGGACCATGTTGTAAATCCTGGTCTTACAGTGGCTGAAGCTGGTCGCCGGGTGCAGCCGAATATTGGAAGAACAACTGTGTCTTCAATCGTTTAAACATTTTGTAGATAAACAGGTGTGTAATTCAGAAACGTGTGCTCTGCTGTAACACTGCACACTGACATAAATTCTGAAAAGTTATTCAATCGTATGTTTTGCAGAGAGGAGCGTCAGGATGTATAGAAAAGAAAGCTCTCTAATTCCTTAAGTTTTTGTCTCAGGTTGTTTTGAATGTATAGAGTAAGTTTCTAATTGTGTTGTTTGTGTTATCAAGTGCTGCCAAACTGTCTTTCCTGAATTTCTATCTGATTTTATCAACAAATTGCTGTACGAACAATACAGTAAAAGAATATTACTGTATAAATTTGATTCCAGTTCAGTTTCCTGCTGTCAGTCTCCCACATACAGTCATGTGTAACGTTGTGTTGTGTGTAAGTCTGTATTTTGTTTGTAACACACACCGTTTTAACTAAGGATTCTGAGTGAGATACGTGCCTTTGCTGGTATTTTATTGAGTTCTGCTGTTTGCTCTGTTTTGAGAAATGTACTTGTTGTGATACCAACGTAAATCATGATGTGAGAAACGTGAGAGATTAGAAAAAACAAGTCAGTCAACAAATGGCACTTAAACATAGTAATTGTAACTTATTTTATTTATTGATATATGCATTTATTTATAAAATACTAAAAAAATAAATGGGACTAGAAAACTAGAAAAGTGCATTTCCTGAATATAACGCAGCTTAATCAGTTTTAAACAGCATAGATAGATAGATAGATAGATAGATAGATAGATAGATAGATAGATAGACAGACAGACAGACAGACAGACAGACAGACATACAGACAGACAGACAGACAGACAGACAGATAGACAGACAGACAGACAGACAGATAGACAGATAGATAGATAGATAGACAGATAGATAGATAGATAGATAGATAGATAGATAGATAGATAGATAGATAGATAGATCCGTTTACACACTTGTAAAAAACTCTTGAAGTTTGGATTTCTGGCACTTACTAACCGAATTTATTAACGAAGCGACACAACAGTAAATGCTATATACGCTTTAAACACAAATACATTCAGTGCGAACGGGTAATAATGAGCGTTAAAAGATATAAGATCAATACTGAATCCACAAGAATGAAAACGGGCGGTTCATTAGAATGAATTGGGGGAAAGTAATTAATAGTGAAAACTATTATCATTAGATCAACAAATATTACTATAGCAACTATTGCTGATGTCAAGAAACGGATTTAATACTCATTAGCGTTGTCATATTTTAACGGCTGCTGCAGTTCACCTGCTGACCACAAGAGGGCAGCAAGAGCTTTTTATTATATTGCTCGTTTAAACGAGGCGGACCGTAAAACGTGTTCAGGGGTTAATAATCATATATCAATAACAACCTTATAAAACAATATAATCAATTTACTTCACTATACAGCTCAATTCAGACACTTTATGATCTCATTTTAATGACACCGGAGTTCAGTTTGTATTTCTTCATTGCAGTGCACTGAGCATACAGATCCTGCAGACAGGATCTTACTAAGTCTTCATCTCAGATATTAATATATATAGATTATAATATTTTATTTTGTAAAAATAAACTTAGAAACTACCAGAGAATGACTAGGCCTAATATAAAACAATCTTTTTATGTTAAAACAATATAAAACAATCTTTTTTATGTTAAAACAATATAAAACAATCTTTTTTTAAATGTTTCTGCCACTGTACTGACTTGATTTGTTGCAGTGGTTTTATTTATGAAATTACACTCAATCAAATCCTCACAGCAATGTTCAACATCAGTACCAAACCTCACTAACACTCAATCAAATCCTCACAGCAATGTTCAACATCAGTACCTGACCTCACTAACACTCAATCAAATCCTCACAGCAATGTTCAACATCAGTACCTGACCTCACTAACACTCAATCAAATCCTCACAGCAATGTTCAACATCAGTACCTGACCTCACTAACACTCAATCAAATCCTCACAGTAATGTTTAACATCAGTACCTGACCTCACTAACACTCAATCAAATCCTCACAGCAATGTTAAACATCAGTACCAAACCTCACTAACACTCAATCAAATCCTCACAGCAATGTTCAACATCAGTACCTGACCTCACTAACACTCAATCAAATCCTCACAGCAATGTTCAACATCAGTACCTGACCTCACTAACTACTCAATCAAATCCTCACAGCAATGTTTCAACATCAGTACCTGACCTCACTAACACTCAATCAAATCCTCACAGCAATGTTTCAACATCAGTACCTGACCTCACTAACACTCAATCAAATCCTCACAGCAATGTTTCAACATCAGTACCTGACCTCACTAACACTCAATCAAATCCTCACAGCAATGTTCAACATCAGTACCTGACCTCACTAATACTCAATCAAATCCTCACAGCAATGTTCAACATCAGTACCTGACCTCACTAACACTCAATCAAATCCTCACAGCAATGTTCAACATCAGTACCTGACCTCACTAACACTCAATCAAATCCTCACAGCAATGTTCAACATCAGTACCTGACCTCACTAACACTCAATCAAATCCTCACAGCAATGTTTAACATCAGTACCTGACCTCACTAACACTCAATCAAATCCTCACAGCAATGTTCAACATCAGTACCTGACCTCACTAATACTCAATCAAATCCTCACAGCAATGTTCAACATCAGTACCTGACCTCACTAACACTCAATCAAATCCTCACAGCAATGTTCAACATCAGTACCTGACCTCACTAACACTCAATCAAATCCTCACAGCAGTGTTCAACATCAGTACCTGACCTCACTAACACTCAATCACATCCTCACAGCAATGTTCCAACATCAGTACCTGACCTCACTAACACTCAATCAAATCCTCACAGCAATGTTTAACGTCAGTACCTGACCTCACTAACACTCAATCAAATCCTCACAGCAATGTTTAACACCAGTACCTGACCTCACTAACACTCAATCAAATCCTCACAGCAGTGTTCAACGTCAGTACCTGACCTCACTAACACTCAATCAAATCCTCACAGCAAATTTCCAACATCAGTACCTGACCTCACTAACGCTCAATCAAATCCTCACAGCAATGTTCAACGTCAGTACCTGACCTCACTAACACTCAATCAAATCCTCACAGCAATGTTCAACATTAATACCTGACCTCACTAACACTCAATCAAATCCTCACAGCAATGTTCAACATTAATACCTGACCTCACTAACACTCAATCAAATCCTCACAGCAATGTTCAACATCAGTACCTGACCTCACTAACACTCAATCAAATCCTCACAGCAATGTTTAACATTAATACCTGACCTCACTAACACTCAATCAAATCCTCACAGCAATGTTCAACATCAGTACCTGACCTCACTAACACTCAATCAAATCCTCACAGCAATGTTCAACGTCAGTACCTGACCTCACTAACACTCAATCAAATCCTCACAGCAATGTTCAACATTAATACCTGACCTCACTAACACTCAATCAAATCCTCACAGCAATGTTCAACATTAATACCTGACCTCACTAACACTCAATCAAATCCTCACAGCAATGTTCAACGTCAGTACCTGACCTCACTAACACTCAATCAAATCCTCACAGCAATGTTCAACATTAATACCTGACCTCACTAACACTCAATCAAATCCTCACAGCAATGTTTAACAACAGTACCTGACCTCACTAACACTCAATCAAATCCTCACAGCAATGTTCAACATCAGTACCTGACCTCACTAACACTCAATCAAATCCTCACAGCAGTGTTCAACGTCAGTACCTACCTCACTAACACTCAATCAAATCCTCACAGCAATGTTCAACATTAATACCTGACCTCACTAACACTCAATCAAATCCTCACAGCAATGTTCAACGTCAGTACCTGACCTCACTAACACTCAATCAAATCCTCACAGCAATGTTTAACACCAGTACCTGACCTCACTAACACTCAATCAAATCCTCACAGCCATGTTTAACACCAGTACCTGACCTCACTAACACTCAATCAAATCCTCACAGCCATGTTTAACACCAGTACCTGACCTCACTAACGCTCAATCAAATCCTCACAGCAATGTTCAACGTCAGTACCTGACCTAATACTCAATCAAATCCTCACAGCCATGTTTAACACCAGTACCTGACCTCACTAACGCTCAATCAAATCCTCACAGCAATGTTCAACGTCAGTACCTGACCTAATACTCAATCAAATCCTCACAGCAATGTTTAACACCAGTAACTGACCTCACTAATACTCTCCAACTCTATTATATCTCTATAACAGCTCCAGCTGGTTCCTGTTATGTGAACAGATCAGTTTTAGGTCGTATGTCTTGAACTGAACTGAATTTTATCAAAAGTGCTGAATTTTTTTTGGTTCTCCCCCAAAATTTGACGGCAAAGACCAGCAGATTTTTGTAAAAAGAACTTTATTACATTCTTAATCCATATATAGTATTCCCAATGTACAGCAACGCTTCATCATGTTTATCTTTTAAACCTGCGTATTCATAATAAGTCATAAATTACAGTCATTAAAATCTATGTGATCAATCAACTCAGAAGGAAACACAGAAGGATGGTGACTGAACAGAACTTCGAGAACGCTCTTAAAAAAATAGAGTTACGATGACGTGAAGGACACTACGTGGGTGAGGAGAGAGAAGAGATCGTACAGACACCAATGAGCAAGGAGAAAGATCACAAAAACAAGATGACAATCTTTATATTTATATATTTATAGATTTCATCGTATACTGAGATCCTAGTTTTCTTCTGCAGATGAGGCCGTGAACTCCTGCACTAGTGATGATGGTAGGACGGGGAGGGAAGTCAGGTTCTCCTGGCGAGGAACACCGAGGAGAACCGAGACCCACAGTGACAAGGGTTGCATTTGCCCCAAGAAGAAGACGTTACAGGACCGAGAGCCCAGCTAACTCCCTGAGTGAGTGTGTGTAAACGCGACTGCACACACCGAGCACCGCTCCACAAAACACACACCATCTGAACAGGTATCTGGGGAAAGCTCACAGGGGAATCCCACCAATTTTCCAAAATTCCTCCATAATTTAGCTGCTAAGATGCACACAGAGTGATTCAGAGTTTGGCGTGTCTAGAGAAACTTGCAGCGTCACAGTGGTGGTGAATGGAACCAGACGTCCAGCTCTAAAAGCTCCCTCACATGAAAGTTATTACAGTAAATGGTTATGGATATGTTGCCTGAGAGGTTGTTGCTGATAGTTTTGAGAAGGTTTCTACTCTAAAATCCATTCCTGGTGGAGGGATACATGCAGGACGCTGTGAAGTTAGTCCCCCAAAGAAAACTTATTGTTTTCAGATTTTCCCAACGTCAGCATTCCAGATACACAGCAAATTAAAAAAAATGTGTTAATTAGTGCTGCAGACCTGGTGACCCCTGGTTCCCTTCACCACCACCACCACTGCAAACAACATCTCACACCAAACCCTCTCACAGTCACTCTGTACACACCTCAATGGACCCACCCGTCGTTCGCCCCCCCGTTCCCTGAAGTCGTTCTCGGCCTCAGTTAATCAGTTAATACTAGACGTGTGTGCAGGTTGTGTGAGGTTCTAGAAGGAATTCTGCTGCCTCTCGTACGAGGTGAGGAGGTGTTAACGGATGAGTTCTGGAGTGTTTGTGAAATCCCACCCCCCGCCACTGCTGGGGACGGGGGGTGTCATGTTTGCCGTAACGGGGCACAGGCTAACTATTGCACAGTCCCATTATGACACTGTCTTTGAGGACTATTCCAATGTTTCTTACTCCAACATCATATCTGTCCACGTTTCAGTCTAGGACAACGTATCAATGCTTCTTGGTGCTGAAATACATGCTTCTGCTGTAGTGAAGGACAAGGCAGTGCATAGCTTCACAGGTTTCCATGGGCATGTGTTACGATAGACAGATAGATTGATAGATAGACAGGCGGACAGACATATTTAAGTATGACTAGGGGTGCGTCCGAAATCGCCTACTTGCCTACTACCCAGTAGTGAAGTCAATAATATCGCCAACATTTTTAAATATCGTAAACAATATTATACCCTGAAATATCGAGCCATATCACCCATCACTAATTATCACACCAGGTACTACTTTTACTGTTTTTAGAAAAATAAACATTCACACTTTTCTCATTTCCCATTATAAATCTACTAGAGACCAGAGATTTTATCTCCAGTATCATTCACTTTACTTCAGTCCTGGATATATGGAGATATTTGGAGTGCATTATTTAGTATCATGACATTCTGGATCATTGACTTCTGTTACAATCTGATGAGAATTCTTGTATTTTTTAATATCTCAGTTAGGGGTGCCATATTATATCATATGCAATAATAAAATTTAATTTTCATTTTGTTGCAGTAGTGCATCCTTGAAATATTTTTTTAAATTTAGTGTTTTGTCATATCACCAAGAGTATTGTTATTACAAAAATACCATGAAATATCGTGATATTATTGTAGGGCCGTATCGCCTAAATCGCTAAATCTGTCAGTAAACAAGCTTTTAATGAATAGCAGGACTTTTACGGTGGTGGTCTGTTGTCTTGCGTCACAGGACGCTGGTAATATGGCGGACGTGGTACGTCTGAGCTTGTGTAGCTACTAAAACTCACCTACTGAAACTATTCTACTAGTCCACCCCTCGAGCAGCACGTACTGACTCTAATCTAGTACCTACTGACTAGTAGGCGATTTTAGACACACCCTAAAATAGCTTTTCTTTCACTTGTCAAAATAAAAGTCCCCGTTCTCAACTGTATTAATTGCCTTACCTATTGAAATACGACCAGCATACGACTACGTACCAAACTGCTTACAAATATGAACTTGAACGTGAACATCCATCCATATAACAGCAAGTGTTTAAACAGCTTAATGGAATATTATGGAATATATAAGTATGACGGTATGTGTGTTCACATTAACAAGCCTCGGTGTTCAGATCAGATTTTTTGCTTGGATCCCATTCGGCCGTTCACATTCATATCTGCATGTCAATCTGTCTGGCCGTTTACGTTCATGTCACAATTCCCACGACTCGGATACGTATCCGGTTTAGGATCGCATCAGAAAGTGAGTCACTTCAGCTTAGTAATGTGAACACAGCCAACATTTTTAAGACAATCTATAATTTATAGATATATATTTCCAGTTCACCTGGAACTGGAATTAAACATGTGCTACCGTTAGAGCTACTTTATTTAGAGCTACGTTTTTGGGGTTTAGTCTACCTACGACACATGGAACTGCTTTAAAATGGTCTTGCACAGCATCTAGTGGCTTAACTGTGTGAATTAAGAACGAGGCCCGACAGTAATAGCAGCTTTTAGCTCAAGAGCGAGCGCTCTTGTGCGAATAGCTTTGGTTTATTGGTTCCTCTGGTTCTTTGAAAGGGAGGAAACTGGCATTTGCTAAACGAATAGAAATGGAGGCATTGGGTTTTGTTTTTTTTGGGGCTTACAAGCTCCGTTGAAGAATTTTAGGCCTCTGCTTTAGCCGTCTATTAACTATTCCTCTCTCTCTCTCGCTCGCTCTGCCCTGTGGAAAGCTGTAAGAAGTCGTTTCTGCACCGTGCCGGGTTTTAGAAGCATGTACTCCTCGAAAGACGACAGTGAAAACTGGAACAATACACTGGGAAAACATTGGAATACTCCTTTACGCATGCAGAGATGTGTTGTAGAACCAACAAAGTTACATATGCATATAAATGTTACAGGAAAGTTGAGTCTGGACTGAGGCCGGCACTGTTCCAGCAGTGCGGACACGCGGCAGAAGTGAAATGTTTCTGCTGAATGCTATAACGGCTACGGCGGCAGAAGCAGTCAGCTTCTCAGACTGACCTGTTTGTACAATGTTACAGAAAAAAAATAATAAAATAAAATAATATACAACAACGACAACAACAACAACAACAAACAAAACAATGAAGTGGGGTCTGGGCGGCAGGGCTCTTCGGATAGAAGAGCTTTTCCGGCCACACCAAGCTCCCCAGAGTTTGATGCTAATCTGCTACAGCGAGTACGGACTTCCTGCCTTCGCTCGAAGACGAGCAGACGGAAGCGTGAGCTACTTGTCCCGCCCTGCCGGACCTCTCCTTCCTCCGGAGTGGAAAAATACATCTGCGCAAAATAGACCTTCGTCCTTTTCGGTGCGCACGGCAAACGTAAGAAAAACAGAGTACACGCTCAACCGTGGTAGCCCCTTACTCAGGGGTGGCGGCTGCTGGCTTCGGTATGCCACAGCTGTGCTGACACAGTGGCCGCCCTGGGGAAAGCTGGGAGAGTGGACGGGGGGGGGGGAGGTCAAAGCAGGTCAGGAGAGGGTCAAATCCCAGCCGAGCATCCTCATCTGGAGCATCTCCGCAGGGATGAGGGGAACAGGCCGGACACTGATGAAGGAAACTCCCATTTCCGCTTCGTCCGCGTCCGCCCGTGCCCCGCCCTCGGCTGCGCGGTTCAGCTCGGGACGCTTGTCTCTCGTATCGCTGGGTTCCTCCCTTCCGCTTCCTCTCTGTAATCTCCACGGTGATTTTAAAATATCCCCCCAGCTGCCGCCCAAGCCGCCCAAGCCCACACTGAGCCAAGCAATGCACTGAATTCACTTCATTCAGACGCGTACCATCAACGCAATGACTGGCAAAATAGCAATCCGAGCTCAGTCAATACTGGATTACTGATCTTATTTGATACTTATCAAGTTCTGGTGCCCTTAAAAAAATTTGCAATGAAAATTGATAGTTTCAGTATTATATTATATTGTATCGTCTCTGTCCAAAGCAAAACGAGTATCTCCAAAACTGTACCTTCACAGGAGAGAACAACGACGATACACTACAATAAAGTCTATTATTTTAGCATTGGGGTGCCTACAGCATAGGCCACGCCCCTTCCCGCAACCTTTACTATAGGGATGAAAGACTACGTTAACATATCGCGAGTGCGAGGCGGCTGCAGACCTTCCACGAACTGCGTGAGCCGAGAAACGACTTGATGACGACAGAGCTTAATCCTCATTGGTCAGAAGCTTCGTGGACACCACTGACGTTGGACTCTTTTTACTGTAAAATATAAAATATTTCATCTAAAACTCTTAAAAGACCTACATTTACACTAATACTATCATATCTAGCAGGACAGTTCATGTTCAAGCAGTATTCAACATATTTCTATTTTTATAATTAGTATTTTAGATCATGAAGAGGCTCCAGTGCTGTAGATTGTGTCTTTAAAAGCACTACATCACTATCCATCCGAGTTGAGGCTCTATTCTAACCAAGGCCAGACGCAGCCGTATCTCGAACACGTCTTTTGACTTAGTAAACCCAGATTTGATCACGAACAAGACGATACTGCTCCAAACTGACCAGTTATGATTATCATAACTCGCTTTTTGTACCAGCTACTTTGTTCTCCATTGTAGATACTAGTGATGTAGCTGGGTTAGCTGGTAGCTGAGATGGGACAGAGATAAACGTTGTGGTTGATGGCAGCAACACAAAGAGCTGCTGATACTATATAATAACTTTATAATGATTCTTTTCTGCTGACGCATGTAAATTTAAAGAAAAATTTTATAAACGCATGTACGGAGACACATCATGGGTGCTGTAACACCTTTAGAGGGCGCCGGTGAGCAATGTTTGTTTACTTAAGCTCGATAGACAGAGCACGATAAGCCGATTAGCCAATCTGGGCATGGTAGTCTTATACTTTAGGTGTTGTACTCAATGGAATTATTTCTATCGTATCTCTAAAATATCTCCAACTGAACAGGAGAGGACAAAAACTGTCTTTACTTTCAATGTAAGTCAATGGAACCAGAATTACTTCCATTATTTTTGGAGCATTTCTATTGGCCGGTACGTCAAATCAATGGCAAACAATGGAGGTACACATTTTCTCTAGACAGCCAGAATATGTCGATGGAACGTTTTGCCAACGTTCAAGTTTAAATCATTCAATTTCATTCACATAGACTTGACGTACGCGCTCGAATCAAGTAAAATCAATGCAGCTTCCAGTGCGACGGCTATGACAGACACTTGCGGAGCGGGCAGTCCAGCTTTCTCACAGCACTGTCCAGTTTTTGGTGAACCGAGTGTACAACTGTGGAGTCTTTCCATCCTGGGCGACGTATAGGTTGAAGGAAGAGCCAGTTCAGATGGTCAGGTTCACAGATCTGTGGAGGTCCATGAGTCCGTAAGTGGAAATCCAAAGCTTTCCTAAAACTGCGGCAGGGTGTTCATTATAAACCTTTATAAACAAAACAAAAGAAAACTAGAACCAGGCAGTCTATGAGGGGTGTTGAGAACATTCAGTCTTTCATGGTGCATCTTTCTCGCTCTCTCAATAGGTCCTTCTTTCTTTCTGTCTAGCTATGATCTTTATTCACGGCATATAAATATAGATTGAAAAACTTTCTATTAGTCTAAATAAATCTCTGCTTTAATTACAGGAAAATATTAATAAAATACTCCTAGAGTGGCATTCGCGGGTGAAGGGTGGCGGGACTAAGGGTCTGTTTTTATTAAATTTATAATATAAAATAATAATAAAAGGTCCTTGGAGACGCTGGCTGCACACGGCCCTGTATTCCGGTGCATTGCTGTACGCTACACAGGGACAAGTGCTGCGGGTACGAGGGACCCTGGTCGTGCTAACAGTGACTATGAAGTGTCCTGGCTGTTGGTCCCTCTGGTGTGGTGGGTGACGGGCTGCTGAACTTATGAACGGGGTTTTAAACTCACACGAATAAAAAAAAAAAAACCGGACAAACACACATAATACATTCTGTCTCGTTCCTGAGGCGGCGCCACGTGTCCACTACATTCATTTAAGATTCTCTAAAGGGAACTGAGGCGGCGGTCGTGTCCCGATCCGCTGCGCCGGGTGCTTCATCTTTAGGGAGGCTCGAGCTCCGATAAACATTAAGTACTTTCTCCTGACGCTCGGTCAAAACAGGCGTGCGTGCGACTCGGAGTCGCTTTCCGTGTGCACAGAACAACGCAGGGCCTGTTTACGCACTAGTGCCAGTGACCCCTGTGCGGAGGGAGCCTGAAGAAAGGGATCGTGGGATTTGGAGTTCTAAAGTGTTGCGTGCAAGATTGTCAGTGAGCTGCTGGTCTGCCTACGACGCTTCAAATCTACCACCCCTCTCTCGTTTCGTCCCTACGCCCTTCTCTTTCTTTCTTTTTCTCTATATATTCCTAACTTTCTTCACTCTCTCTCTCTCTCTCTAGCACCAGTCAGAGGGCCGGCCTGGCTCTAGCCCTCGGTGGAGTCGGGGAAGGTGATTTCGCTGCCGAACACCTCGCGGTACAGCGGGGGGAAGCTGTAGGCTGTTTCGGGGTGAAGCAGGCGGAAAAACTCCAGCTTGTCGATGTGAAGGTTGCAGATCGACTTCATCATGGGCAGCTTAGCCACCATCTACAGGAGAGGAGAGAGAGAGAGAGAGAGAGAGAGAGAGAGAGAGAGAGAGAGAGAGAGAGAGAGAGAGAGAGAGAGAGAGAAATGGAGGAAGGAGAACAGAGGAATGTTAGTTCCTGTACACACGCTCAGTTTTTCCAGATTTATATTTAGTCCTGGACTCTAAGTAGGTCAGCACTTCTGTTCCTCACCCGCATAACTACAGAACTTACAGATTAGTTACATACTAAATAATTCATACTAGATACTCAATAATTCACAGTAGATGCTGAATAATTAATAGTAGTACTAAATACTCCATAATAGTACTGATCCATTCATAGTGGTACTGAATAATTCATGGTAGATGCTGAAAAATTCATAGTAGATATTAAATCATTCATAGTAGTACTGAATAATTAATAGTCGTACTAAATAATTCATAATAGATACTGAATAACTCATAGTAGTACTGAATAATTAATAGTAGTACTGAATAATTCATAGTAGTACTGAACCATTTATAGTGGTACTGAATAATTCATAGTAGATACTGAATAATTCATAGTAGTACTGAATAATTAATAGTCGCACTGAATAATTCATAGTAGATACTGAATCATTTATAGTGGTACTAAATAATTCCTAGTCGTACTGAATAATTCATAGTGGTACTAAATAATTCATAATAGATACTGAATAATCTATAGTAGTACGGAATAATTAAAAGTAATACTGAATAATCCATAGTAGTACAGAATAATTAAAAGTAGTACTGAATAATCCATAGTAGATATTACATAATTCACAGTAGATGCTGAATAATTCATAGTAGTACTGAACCATCCATAGTAGTACTGAATAATTCATAGTAGATATTACATAATTCACAGTAGATGCTGAATAATTCATAGTAGTACTGAACCATCCATAGTAGTACTAAATAATTCATAGTAGATATTACATAATTCACAGTAGATGCTGAATAATTCATAGTAGTACTGAACCATTCATAATGGTACTGAATAATTTATAGTACTGAACCATTCACAGTGGTACTGAATCATTCATAGTCAAACTAAATAATTCATAGTAGTCACTAAATAATTAATAGTAGATTCTGAACCATTAATAGTAGTACAGAATGATTAACAGTAGTACTGAATAATCCATAGCAGATATTGGATAATTCACAGTAATTACTGAATAATTCATAGTAGTACTGAATATTTAGAATTGTGTAAACTGAATATAAATGTGTATTATGAATATAAATCAGTGCAGTCTGCTTCACCTTGGTCAGTTTCTCTTCTGAGGTGCCGCCTCTGTTGAGGCAGTGCTGCAGTGCCAGGTAGACTTTCTCCTGAAGCCTCTGCACCCGCTGGCTGTCTGTGAGCCACAGTCGGTCTGTAGCAGAACACATCCAGAACACACCCTTTACTCTGACTGTAGCATCAGGACACTCACTGTTCAACTGTGACTCTGTTCTGGCATAACAACAACAACAAAAACAATAATAATAATAATAATAATGTAAGTGCATGAACTAAGATGAAGGACCTGGAGAGAGGAGGACAGCGGCGCTGAAGAGAGCCATCTCCTCCTCAGTGAGCTGAAGACGGCTCATGGACTTGGCCAGTTCGAACACGGCGTTCACCAGGTCATCACAGCCTGCAGAACAAAGTGGACATCACACAAATAAGGTCACTGCTGAGCTCTCAGGCATGTACTACCAACTGACTCAGCTTATCAGCCAATCGACACCTCTTGATTCAGATCTAACCTGGAAAAAAAAAAACATGGCTAGAAAATGAGAGGAAGGCGGCTCGACTGGCACTGAGTAGCACAGCTCTAATTGGGCAGCGGCTGGGGGGACGCCAATTACTCCTTTACCTGCTCATGTATTTGATATATATATATATATATATATATACGTACAAGTTGTCCAGGGTTACAACTGACAACGGACTGCACAGAAAACTAAGGTGTTGACGCACAAACAGCGCTACACAAATACCATTCTCAGCACTGCAGTGACACTGACGTGGTGCTTAGGGCTGTGTATTTGCAGGAACCTAGAGATACAACATTGTGATACAGCGTTCAAGATTCAATATATCACAATATATATATCGCGATACTGCAAGCAAAGCAATATTACTATTAAAACACACCACTACTGAACAGGTTTGCAAATGTGTACAATAGCATTGCGCCCTTGTGCTGCTTGTTAATGTTGGAGTAGAGCTGAAAGTGGATTACAACACTGCCATCTAGTGGTCAGAGGTTTAAACACAATACAAACTGACTGTCTGCCAGGAATCGGTGTATCAATACTGTGTTTTTGAGAATCGATACAGTATCACTAAACATAATATCACAATATTCAATATTTTTGATATTTTCTATATTTTCTTACACCCCTAGTGGAGGTGCTGTGTTAGTGTGTGCTGTGCTGGTGTTTCTCTGCTGGACTGAGAATAGTCCACCAACCAAAACTATCCAGACAGCAGTGTCCTGTGGGTGGCGTCTTGTGTCCACTGATGATGAAGAACTAGAGGAACACAAACTGTGCAGCAGCAGATGAGCTACTGTCTCTGACTTTCCATCTACAAGGTGGACCAGCAAGTAGTAGGAGTGTCTAATAGAGTGGACAGTGAGTGGACACAGTGTTTGAGCGTAAACGAGACTTTAAAGGAGCCACAGCAGAGGAGTTAATGAGTCATAGGCGAAAGAAAGGAGAGGAAAGGAAGGCCAGTGTCTCTAGCCTAGTGTGGAGGCCAGCCAGCCAAGAGCGAGCTTTGCTTATGGTGGTCCTTTCAGCCAGCTCCTTCAGGCGATGCTGCGGTCTCAGCCTACAAGCCAAGCGGCTCTGCAGCGTCTTAACTAAATCTGATACCGTGAACGGCCTGCACGTCTGGCACCCACAGATTAGAGCTTGAGCTTAAGAGACACACATATGAGACGAATGACATTCAGCGTATCATCAGAAAGTTACTGGTCTCATACAGAACCACCCACTCAACTGATCTGACCCCGGCTCTGTGGCTATGTCCCCTCATTACACTAAACAAGTTCAACGTAAGTGCCTCATAATTGAGACGCCCGTCATCTCTGAGTGTCTTACCGAGCGCTTTAAAGATCTGAGGGCTCGCAAACTTCCCATCAAACAGCAGGGTGTGGTTGAGGGGGTTATAGGCTCGACACATCCGGATCAGCAACACATCCAGACAGCCTGCATACAGCACACAGAGCAGGAGAGAGAGAGAGAGAGAGAGAGAGAGAGAGAGAGTCCCATCAGCCATGCATACAAATGGGATTCAAAAACGTCAACATATTCAAATAACTGTGATAATAATGGCGATAGTGGTTTCAGAGGAAACGAGACAAGCGGGTTTTGTTTTCATTTCAATGTGAAATTGGGTAAAACGCGCCGCACACAATACACAAAGAGAGACGGAGGGATGGAGAGGGGAGAAAACAAGAAAAGCGACTGTTAGCATAAAAACAATGAATAATGCACACTGTTCTGCTGTAGTGGCTGATTAAACCAGCCCTCTGCTACTCCTCGGTTAAGGACGTAATGCATTTGCAAGTGACTGAAAGGATATGAGTGCACTGAGACTGTATATCGTCGCTGCCCAAAGAAAAAAACAAGTAAATTATAATTTACAGGAGAGGCCAAAATATGTATTTACTTTCAATGCAAGTCAATGGAACTGGAATAATTTTGAAGCTATTTTGGGGCATTGCTATTGGTCCAATCATAATAAAAATTTCACAAAATGTAAACGACAGCTGTTAAGTACAAATGATGTAGAAAAAAAAATTGAGATATATATTAGATATATGGGCCGCGATGATACTGGAGTCTATATTTTGTATTACATGGTTCTGATGTATTACAAATCTGAACAGGTTTCAGATTTCAGGTTAGTAATTAACAAGAAGCTAAGAATAACGATATAGAAACATGAAAGGTGTCAAGTAACGAATTAGAAATTTTGTTTATTTATACTTTACTAGAGTAATTATTTTTACTTCTACTCCTTACATTTACACTCCATTATCAGTACTTTCTACTCCTTACATTTACACTCCATTATCAGTACTTTCTACTCCTTACATTTACACTCCATTATCAGTACTTTCTACTCCTTACATTTACACACCATTATCAGTACTTTCTACTCCTTACATTTACACACCATTATCAGTACTTTCTACTCCTTACATTTACACTCCATTATCAGTACTTTCTACTCCTTACATTTACACTCCATTATCAGTACTTTCTACTCCTTACATTTACACACCATTATCAGTACTTTCTACTCCTTACATTTACACTCCATTATCAGTACTTTCTACTCCTTACATTTACACACCATTATCAGTACTTTCTACTCCTTACATTTACACACCATTATCAGTACTTTCTACTCCTTACATTTACACTCCATTATCTGTACTTTCTACTCCTTACATTTACACTCCATTATCAGTACTTTCTACTCCTTACATTTACACTCCATTATCAGTACTTTCTACACCTTACATTTACACTCCATTATCTGTACTTTCTACCCCTTACATTTACACTCCATTATCAGTACTTTCTACTCCTTACATTTACACTCCATTATCAGTACTTTCTACTCCTTACATTTACACTCCATTATCAGTACTTTCTACTCCTTACATTTACACTCCATTATCTGTACTTTCTACTCCTTACATTTACACTCCATTATCAGTACTTTCTACTCCTTACATTTACACTCCATTATCAGTACTTTCTACTCCTTACATTTAAACTCCATTATCAGTACTTTCTACTACTTTCTACTCCTTACATTTACACTTCATTATCAGTACTTTATACTCCTTACATTTACACTCCATTATCAGTACTTTCTACTCCTTACATTTTAAACATAGTCTCGTTACTCGTTATTGCATTTCAGCTTGTTTTCATTCATGTACATTTACATTCCAGTAAAGATTATTGATAACATGTCTTTGAAGTTTGACTTCATTACAATACTTATAGACGAGTAGTCATCATATCTTCTGCTCCATGAAACACATGTTAATGTTCAGTAGTGACAGATATGCTTCTTTAATATATTTACATTGTACTAAACTACATTCATGTTTAATGGGCGTATATGAGCTGAAACAGGAAGCCTAGCGCATCCCAAATTTATCAACATTAACATTTTAATATAACATTATAGTCATTATGGCTTTTAGAAGAATGGGGTTTTTGGGGAGGTGGGCTAGTGCACTATAGACCCCTGTGGTGCGACCTAAGCTTTTATCCTTAATAGCATTTTTTCCTTACGTTACTTTTACTTTTCTACTTTAAGTAGTTCTGAAAGCAGTACTTTTACTGGAGTAAAACGCTTCAGTTGATACTTCAACTTCTACAGAAGTATTTTAAACCCTAGTATCTATACTTCTACCTGAGTAATGAATGTAAATACTTTTGACACCTTTGTATACCGTATATACAATATACAACCTTTAAGACGACCAGTGACTGCCAACGTTTTTGAGAGGCAGAGAGAATCACACATGGTGGTGCTTCTCGTGGTGATGAGTGGTGCTGACCTGCTTTGAGGAGGATGATCTGGTCGTTCTGACACAGGTCCATGAATCCGGTGATGCGCTTGGCGAACTCCACCACGTACTGGATGGCGTTGGTGAGGTGAACCGCACACTGCTGCCACATCCCCTCTGTCAGCTGTGTGAACGAGGGGAACAAGGGTCTTAGGCACCTAAGCTCATCATTTAAAAGCCTAGATACAAAAAGCATAAATACAATACAAAGTAACATGAATATGTTATTGTGAGAGAAGTAGATCAGATCTTGATCCAGTTTGAAGAACAAAGTTAGGTTCCAGATTTCTCCTGGACGCCCCAGACATTGTATGAATTTGTTCAGTTCCTTCAGCAGCAAATCTTGATTTAGCTTAATGAAGTACTGAGCAGGTATTAGATGAGAACTGATAATAATACTGGGTTGTTTCCACAAGGAGAAGCTTGGAAAGGGTTCAATAACGTATGTAAAGGCTCTACTTACTCTATTAATACTGTTTAATATTTACATAATAAAGTGTTTACTGAGTAAATTAAAGCTTCCTCTATTAAATACACTCCAACATTAACAAGCAGCACAAGGGTGCAGTGCTATTGAAAGACTAGGCAAACCTGTTCATACAGTGGTGTGTTTAATAGTAGGATTTTAAAATTCACAGTATTTTTCACAGTACTTTGCTTGCAGTATCGTAATATATCAAGATATATTGAATCGTGACCGCTGTATCACGCATTGTATTGCCACGTTCTTGCCAATACACAGCCCTACTGCTCATGTCTCAGTAGGTTACTGTGGCCCCTTTGCACCACTCTACATATTCTCAGTACCATATACTGTATATATATTCATTCCTTTTCATATTTACTGTATGTCTTGGTACTTATTGCACTATTTGTCTGCATTGTGTGTAAACTGTATTGTTTTGTGGTTTGGGTTGCAGCATATGATCCTGGAGGAACGTTCAATGTGTAAATAGGAATCTAACCACGTGGACGCCTCAGAGAAGACAGCGGGTGAGGAGCCTGGTGTTGTCAAGGGTCGTATGTTCACTGCGTCATCAGCCTTTGCTCAACATATATCTGTAGATCATGCAACCCCTACTAGACTTACCGTTCATGCCAACACCATGAAAACGATCTACCTGCATTAAAATACTAGTATATCACAGCGTCAGTACTAGTGTATTAATAACTACTCTATTTATTACTGGAGAGTTTGGGGTCAGTACCTTGTTCTGGTAGTTGCGGGTCTCCTCAGCTGTGTAGAGGTTCCAGATGAGCCGTTTCAGTTCCTCTGGACTGTATTGACTCGTCTCAATATGGGACTTCACCACACTCTGGGTGATGCGCTCTGCAAACAGTACACAAACACATCAACAACCACAAACCTCCTGCTGAGAAGGCAATGAATAATCATTACTGGTGTTGACTTACATTGGGAACCCTTTAAGTAACACTTGTAAGCCTTAATATGGTGTCATGTCTCTAAATTGTTAAGACGTGTTGTAAAAAATCACAAAAGCAGCTGATTTATTTATAAATTAACACTTTTATTCTAAATATTTAACATACGGACGCAGCCATTATTTCTGATGCGCAATGCCTGCTGGGTAGATGAGGTCAGATGGTTTCAGGTCTGAACTGGACTGTGGTGTGAAGAAGTGAATGTTAGTTACTAACCTAGCTTAAAGAAAACCATGTACATTGTGTTGTTGATGTAGTTTCAGTGAAAGGCAGTGTGAAGACTGATATTAGTCTAAACAGCTTCACAAACATAAACAAGGAGAATAGTTAGTGAAGCAGCGTGTGGACCAACACAGCTACCCAAAGACCCCCGCTCTGCTCTCCTCACTTCAGTCTGGATGAGTTTGAGTGGTTCAGTAGACCACCACTGGTGAGAGACTTGACGGAGGCTGTTGGTTTTAAGCGTAGACTAAAACACAATGCAGTGCCACAGTTTCCCCACACAGGAAGTCCAAAAGCTCCAGATTCTGGAGAACCGCGAGAAGAACCGTGAACGTGAACATGCGCTGGACTCTCTCCTGAGAACGTTTTAGCGTTTAGCGTCAGCTGCTTCTCCTCGTTTGTGGATCCTGAAGGTGAAAGTCCAGTCTTAGTAGTGAACATACTACTTCACTAATAAAGGAGTGTGAAGCTCAGAGACACTCCCGTTCAGTGTATCGAGCTGTTTACTGAGTGTGAATGTTTCCTGCTAGAAAGCGGAGCTCCTTTAACAGACACTCTCCTTCTCCGTCAACACCAACACACAGCTTCACAACAACTCCAGCACTGTGTCACTCTCTCCTCCACCCTCTCTGTTCACCATTTACACTAACGTGGTGTGTGATGTCACCGCTGATGTCAGAAATGTTGAATTCTAGCTCAAACTGTAAAGACTGAACAGTAGCATGTTTAGTAGCTAGCTGTGCTCAAGCGTGACGGCTGGTTACTGCAACCATTTGACGTCACTACCCGCTGATCACGTCAGTAGATACAACAATGGAGACCCACGTGCAGCAGATTTTACACAAAATCTAATAAATCTGATACTTTTTGTGATTTTTATAACGTGTCTTAATAATTTTGAGTCATTACATCATATTAAGGCTTACAAGTGTTACCAGTCAGGGTTCCCTTTAAAACAACTCTATTATTATTAATATTAAAATCTCATAAAACAGATTTTACAAGGCCATAAAAGATTTGATATGTACTACAACACAGTGCCCTAAGGATGTATCTGCTCTGTAAGAAGCTGTAGAGAAAAGCTCAGTGCTGTAATTCCTTACATCTGCAGCCGACGTCTGACTCAGCAGAACGTATGGAAGCTGGTGTGTTGCTGCGAGCCGTCAGCTCATACAGTGTGTTATTGTTTTGGAATGACGGCTCTGCTTTGCATGGAAGTCATGCAGGGCACGAATTATGTAAAGTCCTACAGTCAGACCCTTCACAGCACATGCCTCTATTTGAAATGCAGCCTGATATCCATACACGGCTGGTGTAAACAGATTTTATTCTAATTACCTTGTGATTATAATTCTTTAGAAAACAATACACTGACGCTCAGTTCATCTTCATTTAGATTATTTCCGTATGAGTCAGAACAGGACAAGGCAACTCACAGATCACAGAATGTTAAATATCTCTGCACTTTATTCCACTACCTCATGTTTAGGTAATGAGTGCTGCGTCAGTGCTGCACTGTCCTGTCTGTTTACTGTGTCTAATGTCTGTTTAATTTATTATATTTATTGTTAGTTGTTTGCAGTATGTACTCTTTGCTCAGTGTTGCACCATGTTGTTCTGGAGGAACGTGATTTCACTCCACTGTGTACTTGAACGTAGGGGTGGGCGATATGGCCCTACAATAATATCACGATATTTCATGCTATTTTTTGTGATAATGTACACAATAATATCGCCAACATTTTTGAATATGGTAAACGATATTATACCCTGAAATATCGTGCCATATCACCCATCACTAATTATCACATCAGGTACTACTTTTACTGTTTTTAGCAAAAGAAAAATTCACATTTTTCTCATTTCCCATTATATATCCCATTATATACTTCAGTCCTGGATATATGGAGATATTTGGAGTGCATTATTTATTATCGTGACATTCTGGATCATTGACTTCTGTTACAATCTGATGAAAATTCTTGTATTTTTTAATATCTCAGTTAGGGGTGTGCCATATATCGTATGCAATAATAAAATTTAATTTTCATTTTGTTGCAGTAGTGTATTCTTTAAATATTTTTTTTAATTCAATGTTTTGTCATATCACCAAGAGTATCGTTCTCGCAAAAATACCCTGAAATATCGTGATATTATTGTAGGGCCATATCGCCCACCCCTAAATCACAGATCAGATTTTTTTAAACGCTCACTATGATGGTGCAGATTTGTTGTGACAGTAGTAATTACTGCTCCATACAATTCACACAGTGAGAATGAAAACAGTGGTCGTGACTTCCAACGCTACATTTCCGCCAATCTACTTCTGTCACTACGCGGCTTTTGATTGGTTAATCTGCAACATCACAGTGTGTGGTGCGGCGGAGCTTTGAGACTGACCTATCTCCAGCAGGGAGCACCCGTCAGGCTGGCTGTTGAGCGGAGAGTGAGTGTACAAGCCGGCCTCGTGGAGCAGCTGGTACTCGTGCTTGATGTGAGGCGTGTCGCTGAACTCCTGGCCGCTCTGTTCGGGGGAGCTCTGAGAGGAGGAGCTGCTGCCCCTGCTGCCTCCCAGCAGCTCCAGGCTGCAGTACTCTCCGGCGCCCTCCGGCGTCAGCGGCAGGTCGAACAGCAGGCTGTCCGGCAGCGCTCCGATGTCGTCCAGGTCGCTGAGGCCCGTGCTGGAGCTGCTGCGGCTGTACGCTCGTCCGTGCCCGCCGTTGCCGTTCTCTCCGGGTTCGTCTCCCCCGCGGGGGGGCAAGGGGACGGATCCGGCGCCCCCGGCCCGCTCCTGAGACTGCTGGTGCTTCTGCACCTCGGCGTAGAGGCTGTCCCGCTGCTTTTTGGACATGCGGCCGAACTTCACAGCTGAGGAGGAGAAAGAAAGGAGATCTAGGGTTAGGTTTAGCCGCTGGTGGTCTCAGAACAATAGAACGACCACCCCCGAGTCTAAAACCTCAGTTCTGCTCAGTGTGTTTGTGGTCACCTGGATCTTGAGAGGCAGGAAATGGTAAACCAACTTCCAAGACTGAACTTTAGAGGTGTGAAAAAACAGGGTTGGGCAATGTGGCTGTTTTTGAATTAGTACTGAGATAAATTATGCAGTACTCAGTATATTGCCAGTACTCTGAACCACATGTTTTATAACACATTTATTACCATGAATAGGCCATGAACTGCATTCAGAGCAGCACAGTTGCTCTAAACAGTACAATAAAAATCACTTCTGGTCTAATTTTGTCCGTTCCAGCTTATTAAACCTGAGAAAATATAAATATCATGATATTTTGTGTATCATGAAAAGATCTTCATGTATCGTGATATCATATTTCAGCCATATCGCCGAACCCTACAGGATAATATTCCTGCAGATAAAAACTAAAGCTGTAATGAAGGTGGACAGTGGACACAATGAATGCTCCAACACCTGATATTATATTTATATTATTATATTTATTTATTGGAACGAACTTCCACTGGCTGTCCGAACAGCGAACTCTCTCGCGGCCTTCAAACGTAGACTGAAGACCACCATCTCTTTGTGAAGCGCTTATAAGCGCTAATCAGGGCGATATTTTTTTTTCATATCAGTCAATATCGATATATATCACGATATAAATCAAGAAGCTATTGCCTTTTTACTTTGATTTTTTGATTTACTTTGATGTATTTTGTTAAATTTTGTTAAATTGTTTTTATCCTCTGATTTAATTTCAGAAGTTGTACTATAGAACATTACACAACTGTATTTCAAATAAATAAAACACACACACACATATATATATATATATATATATATATATATATGACGCATGCAGTAACCAAATTACTAGTGCGTCTACACTCTGCACTGTGTGCTTCAATAAAACATGAAATGGCTGGAACTCTAGTTCAGCCACCCGATTGGTTTGGGGGCAGCGCTATTCTCATTCTCATTGGCTGTTGGTGTTGTCCTAGCGCTTATCTACTGAAGCATTGGTATAAACCGTAATAGCACTTGATCTTCTAGGAACACTGGATAAGTACAGCACCGATACTGTATGTAGTCTGTATTTATTCTCTTTTCTGTAGGTGTTCCAGTCTTGCTAGGTGTTGCTCTGTGTCTAATCTTATATTTTGTGGTCTTCTTTCTAGCTATCAGCTCTGGCACTTGTTTATGGCAGTGTTTGAGCTCAAGAGTAGTTTAGACTGAAGCCTGTTTGTACTAGATAGAGATTCATACTCTGACTGATGACACAGCACTTTTGTAAGTCACTCTGGATAAGAGCTTCGGCTAAAGGCCGTAAATGTAAATGTATTATTAAATAAATGTTTAAATAAATGAAGTGTGGTCTCTGACTTATGCACAGTACAATAGGGCTGCAATTATTACTGATCCTACTAGTTATTATTATACCAACTATTATATGACAGACTATGACCGTTCCTCTCCTGCTGCTGTTGTATGCAGGTTGTTCGTTGGACATGTGACCAAATGGACGGGAGGACGGAGACAGAATGATTACACTAGATCAGATCAGGTCAGTGGAGATGGACGACGAGAGCTAGGAAGAGTGTCCAGGTTTATATAAGAAGTGCGAGAGGTTGAAACTGAAACTAATTTCATGTCTGGCTGGGTTTCTCCCTGGCAGTCTGCCAACATTTCAATGCCAAATTCTTCTCTCTCTCTCTCTAATGAATCTCTAGGAGGCCACGCTTCTGTCTGGAGAAGTTCAAGCCTGGGGCGTAGCTACAGGTGGGCACTGGCGTGCACAGAGCCCCTCCATACAAACTGCCTGTAAAAATATAAACTGGGAGGACCATTCTTTCCTTCCAAGCTACATGTTGAACGTCTGACAAAGTCTAAGCACATATTTACATCACATTCCGAAAATGATACCAGAACATCAGAGTCAGCAGATTGTTAAAATAAAGCGTTACAGAGATTCTTTTGTAGTCAGTTTGTTCTTTTATTATTATTATTACTATTATTATTAATATTAGTCTTTAAATGTGTTTGCACCTTTATACTTTATAGTTTTTATATTTAACCTCTGCATGGTGTTCAGGCCTGTGGGGCTTTTAACTGCCCACACTGTATTAATATTAGTTTGTATATATATATATATATATATATATATATATATATATATATATATATATATATATATATATATATATATATATATATATATATATATATATTTATTTATTTTATTTTTTTTTTTGAAGGTAGTCATGGGCTGGAAGTTGGGGAACCAGCCTTATTTGTGATCCCTAAATAAGTGCCCTTGATCAAGACACATAAGCCCCAACTGCTCCCCAGGTACTGTGGACAAAGCTGCCCACCACTCCGGATAAGTATGCTTACTGCCCCCTAATGTGTGTGTGTGTTAACTGGTGTGTGTGTATGTGTGCATTTCATTGCCCCCTAGTGTGTGTGTTCACTAGTGTGTGTGTATGTGGGTTTTTCACTGCCCTCTATTGTGTGTGTGTGTGTTTATGTGGATTTTTCATTGCCCCCTAGTGTGTGTGTTCACTTGTGTGTGTGTGTTTGTGTGTGTATGTGGGTTTTTCACTGCCTCCTAGTCTGTGTTCACTAGAGTGTGTGTATGTTTTACTGCCCCCTAATGTGTGTGTATATGTGTTTGCATTTCATTGTCCCCTAATGTGTGTGTTCACTAGTGTGTGTGAGTATGTGTGTGCTCACTAGTGTGTGTGTATGTGGGTTTTTCACTGCCTCCTAGTTTGTGTTCACTAGAGTGGGTGTGTGCATTTCATTGCCCTCTAGTGTGTGTGTTTACTAGTGTGTGTGCCTGAAAGTCAGCAAAAAGGTATTTACTGTCCTGTGAAAGGTTCTTGGCTGCATTGAGGAATGATAAACACAGACCATAAACTTACACCACACTCCTAAAAGGACGGTTCTATTTAGAACCCATGTTCTATTTAGAACTGTTATGCTGTGGGTTATGAGAACGTGTTATAATATTCTATATGGCACCAAAAATGGTTCTCCATCAGTTTGAAGGACCATCTCAATACGCAAAGAACATTTTGGTTCTGTATGGCACCATAAAGGGTTCTCCTACTGTTACAAACCTGCATAATGAGAACCAAATGGTTCCTTGCATGGTGAAATGGTTCTAATATTGCAACAATGTCAAGCTTGGCACCACACTGAACCGTATACAACACCACCAATCTGAAGATCACTGTGTAAAGGACCATTCAAGCATGAGATGGTTCTACATAGAACTCCAGGTTCTAAATAAAAGCATTGTCTTTACTAAAAACACTTGGAAGCATCTTTAAATGTGTTGTCTTTTCAATATACAGCTTCTACAATCTCCATAGGAGCAGCTGCACATGAGCGTGGGCTAGAGGGGTATACAACCCCCCCCCCTGCATTCTCTGGAGTGATGCAGCTCCATCAAATACCGCTGGGATAAACTGGAATGGCGTTCGTGATCCAGAACTAATTAAGTAACTAAACGTTCCGACGTCTAGTGTAAAGTCTTCCCAGAAGAGTATTAATACTCTTCGTTTCAGAGGGTGGCAGGTGTCTTTGGGGTCAGCGGCGGGTCACTCACCGTCACGGCTCATGCCGAGTGCCAGACACTTCTGCAGGCGGCAGTGCTGGCAGCGGTTGCGGTTGGTGCGGTCGATCAGGCAGTTCCTCTGCCGAGAGCAGGAGTACATGGCGTTGTTCTGCTGACTGCGGCGGAAGAAACCCTGCAGGAACACACACACACACACGGCGGGCTCAAACACTCGGCCGGCGCGGGGTCACACTGACCACAAACGACAGCTCCTAACTAACGGGGTCAGGGCGGAGGAGGGCGAGAGGATGAGTGTTTATTTTTAAGGCCACCCCGTCTGGGATTTAAATGGAACTGAGAAAACATTTGGTCCTGTTTGTCGTTTCATAACGCAGAAGAAATCACTTCATTCGGCCCCTGAGGGCCAAACCGGTGGAAACCGGTGATTCAGAGGGATCGGATTATGATAGAATTCCCAACAGCACTCCGAACTGAAAGGGAAAAACACTCTTCATTCAACTCTTAACAGAATAACAGAGCACTGCGTCCCTGCAGGCAGCCCACGCTGGACATTAGGTCACCTGGAGACAATGTGGACCAGACAGGGGGCCTTTAAAGGCCGGACACTGTCCTATTACTGTTCTGTTCTGTTCACAATATAGTAATAACAGTGTAATTAAGTACAGTAGTATAGGCTACACTTAAAAATAAATCATGATCACATTCAAAACAATATTTTTAAATATTTCATGTTTAAGTATTTTGTGAACAATAACGAAAAAAGTTGCTATTAAAGTTATTTAACTTATTAATTGTATTAAAATGTTCTTCTGGATATAAATCGTGTTAGAATTTAATTCTGGGTATTAACTTTATGGTAGCCTTCTTGCTACTTAATTCTATATATTGTATTAGAACTTTATTAAGTTTATTGGTTTCATGATCATTTTCATTCTCAAACTGGTTATTAATGTTATTACATCAAGTTTTAGCTTATTATCAACAATTAGAATCACTTCATCATTTCAGAAAAACAGATGGAACAACAGACGAGACTGGCGTTACCTTGCAGCCCTCACAGGTGATCACTCCATAATGAATACCTGACGATTTATCCCCGCAGATCTTGCAAGGTATCACCTCGATTTGAGCTGCAAGAGAGAGAGAGAGAGAGAGAGAGAGAGAGAGAGAGAGAGAGAGAGAGAGAGAAAGATGACAGAGAGAGAAAAGGAGGAAGAGCGAGACAGAGAGGCAGAGAGAGACAGAGAGAGAGAGGAGAGAGAGAGAAAAGGAGGAAGAGCGAGACAGAGAGGCAGAGAGAGAGAGAGAGAGAGAGAGAGAGACAGAGAGACAGAGAGGCAGAGAGAGAGAGACAGAGAGACAGAAACAGAGAAAGTGGAGAGAGAAAAAAGAGAAGAGAGAGAGAGAAAAAGAGAGAAAGAGAGACAGAGACAGAGAAGGAGGGAGAGCAAGAGAGAGAAAAGAGACCGAGACAGAGAGAGAGGGAGAGAGAGAGAGACAGACAGAGAAGGAGGGAGAGTGAGACAGAGAGAAAGAGGAGAGAGACAGAAACAGAGACAGAGAGAGAAAGAGACAGAGAGAGAGAGACAGACAGTGAGAGAGAGACAGAGAGAGAGCAAGAGAGATAGAGTGAGGGGCAGAGAGAGAGAGAGGGGCAGAGAGAGAGAGAGAGAGAGAGAGAGAGAGAGAGAGAGAGAGAGAGAGAGAGAAAGAGAGAAAGAGAGAGAGAGAGAGAGAGAGAAAGAGAGAGAGAGAGAGAGAGAGAAAGAGAGAGAGAGAGAGAGAGAGAGAAAGAGAGAAAGAGAGAAAGAGAGAGAGAGAGAGAGAGAGAGAGAAAGAGAGAGAGAGAAAGAGAGAGAGAGAGAGAGAGAGAAAGAGAGACAGAGAGACGTTATTAACGTGGTAGTGACACAGTTCCACTCAACAGCTCCATATAACCTACACCAGCGTTACAGCTCTAGCGAGAGAGTTGAAGAGGGACGCAGATGACCTCTGTTTGACCGATTGATCTGAGCACCGGTTCAATAACCGACTGATATGTAGGCCAGAACACTGCTGCAGGGACCGCCGCCACCGAAGCAGTGGAATGTTTTTTCCAGCAGCTTTCTTTTTCCAGATGTTACTGTTTTAATCGGAAAGACAAAGCGGCAGACTTCAAATTCCACTTTCTAAAACTCTGATCTGCAATATTTCATAACGACGTCATGAAACCAGAGACCGAGTGTGAAAAAAGAAAGAAAACATCACGAGGAGTTCCTCTGCTTTCTATTAGCAATGTTGATTCAGACGTCAGCAGGTTGGAGAAGAGTTTAAATCTCCAGCACATACACATGAATATCGTCTTTGTTAATCTGGGGTGAAAAGTCGGTCAGCCAAACACTAAAACCAGCACCTCGTATTTACACACACTGTCCACTATATCAGCTCCACTGACCACATAGGAGCTACACTTACAGACTGTAGTTCATCTGATTCTCTGTATACTTTATTACTCTGTTCTTTAATGACCAGGACCCCTGATATATATATATATATATATATATATATATAAACATTTATTAAACCACAGGTGATGTCAAGACACCAGACACATCACTTCTTGTACCATGTCTACTCCTCACCTGAGATGCATCACCTAATGCTCTTTTCCTTGTATTCCATAGGATGCTACGCTCCAGGAGGGGGAGGGACATCCAGGGTATAAGGAGTATGGAGAGAACAGGCCATGTGTGCGGTATGTGGTAACCATAGCTTGGGGCTAGCTAGTTGGCCTATGTTGGTACGGCAGCCACGGTTATTTCTTCAAGAGGCTGCTAGGAGCCTTCTGTTGTTTTTTATTAGAGATGGAAGAATCGATCGGCTATGTATCGGTTATTGGACGATTTTTAATCAAAATATGTGATCAGTGATCGACCGATATTTCTCCAATTTAGCCGATCTCGAGAGCCGATCGATGGTGTTAAACAAATGAGCCTAATTTCTGTATTTCCAGCTAGCGTTTCATCCTGGAAGAGGAGCCCTCCGGCCAGCTCCCTGCAATTCCTATCTGAACCACTAGGTGGAAATACACACCCTTTCATTTTCCACAGCTAGCACAAAACAAATAACCCAGAACACCATGCAGACCAGATCTGACCGGTACGAACAGAACAGCAGCAGCAATTCAATATTCTACATTTAATGATTACAGATTTAGTTTAAAATAACAGAGTCTGAGTTTAATGACTGCAGTTTTTACTGTATTCATTTAATTCACTTTTTTAGTTTTAAATTAAGGGTCTAAATGTAATGATTGCAGTATTTGGGGATATTTGTTTGATTTACTTTGTTTATTTACTGTTATTTTGTTAAAAATATTATGCTGTTTCATATGAGCTGGTTTAAAATGGTAATAAACCAGTTTAAACCATGTTAAATTACTTGCTTGAGCTAAAAATTGCATGTAGCCCTGCCGTGGCATATACCCCGCCCTCTATCGGCTATCGGCCGATTGCGTTGAAAGGTGATCGGAATCGACCTAAAAAAAACGCTGGTCGGTCCGTCTCTAATATATATATATATATATATATATATATATATATATATATATATATATATATATATATATATTAAACATTTATTAAACCACAGGTGATGTCAAGAGACACATCACTTCTTGTACCATGCTACTCCACACCTGAGATGCATCACCTAATGCTCTTTTCCTCTTTTGTATCCCATAGGATGGTACATAAGGAGTATGGAGAGAACAGGCCATGTGAGCAGTGTGTGGTAACCATAGCTTGGGGCTAGCTAGTTGGCCTATGTTTTCTAGGTTTTAGCTGAGATGAAGATGGAAAGAGAGGAAGAGGGGCGAACAGCAGAAGCCACGCACAGAGGAAAGCCTGAACTGATGAACCAGACCAGAAGACCACAAGAGGAGCTTATCTTATGGAGTATAAGAATGTAGAAGAGCAGACAGACACTGCGTTCTGTCACTGGTGGTCAGTACAGCTGATGAAGGATGGAGTGATATAGCGGTTACTATGACACTGGGGCTGAGGGTGTAGAGTTTTAGAAAGTAAAACACAGAGAACTGCAATAATCGAACCTAGATGTCATCAAAGCAGCACCATGATCTCAGCATCTTTCAAGAAAACTCAAGACAGTACTGAGGATGGTGGGAATCCTCCAGTGGGTTAAGATAAATCTGAGAGTCATCAGTATTACCGTGGAATCTGAGTTTACTGGAAGGATAATATCTCCTAAAGTCAATACGTAGAAGATAAATAAATGGGGGATCAAGAACTGAGTCCTATAACACAACAGTGCTGAAACATCTACAACACTGGCTGCTCCTTCAGTCAGCGGCTCTGAAAGCTAGTGTCCAGGAGCAGCAGGTCAGCAGGAGGTTATAGGATTACATCTCAGCAGGTTCTTCTCGAATCTACGAGAGTGAAACTCTGTTAAAGAGAGCCGGAGCGCGAGCACGGAGAGTTCCAGGTGACGCTGTTTGTTAGCCACAATTTTTCACCCCTTATTAGCCTCGCACGGTGACGCACTCCGTTAGATAACACATCGTTTAATGTGACAGAGAGAGAGGACGGTTTGAGGGGTAATCAACACCCACCCCAGCAAAGGAAGGGGGCTTTTCGCGTGCGTCACACAAAAGAGAGAGAGTGAGAGAGAGAGACAGAGAAGAGAGAGGCAGAGAGTGAGTGCAAGAGATAGAGAGAAAGAGTAAGAGAGAGGGTAAGAGAGAGAGAGAAGAAAAAGAGAGAGAGTGCAAGAGATAGAGATAGAGAGAGAGGAAAAGGGGAGAGAGAAGGAGTGAGAAAGAAAAAGAAAGAGAGTAAGAAGGGGAAAGAGAGAAAGGAAACGGGGAAAGAGAGAGAAAAGAAAGAGAAAGAGAGGGAGAGAGAGAGAGAGACAGACAGAGAAGAGAGAGGGAGAGAGAGAAGAGAGAGAAAGAGAGAGAGACAGACAGAGAAGAGAGAGGAAGAGAGAGAGTGCAAGAGATCGAGATAGACAGAGAGAGAGGAAAAGGGGAAAGAGAAGGAGTGAGAAAGAAAAAGAGAGAGTAAGAAGGAGAAAGTGAGAAAGGAAACGGGGAAAGAGAGAGAAAAGAAAGAGGAGAGGGAGAGAGTGCAAGAGATAGATAAGAGAGAGTGTGTAAGAGAGAGAGTAAGAGAGAGAGAGAGAGAGGAAAAGGGGAGAGAGGTGTGAGAAAGAAAAAAAGAGTAGGAAAAAGAAAGAGAGAAAGGAAAAGGGGGGAGAGAGAGAGAGAAAGCAAGAGAGAGAGAGAGGAAAAGGGGAGAGAGACAGAGAGACAAAGACAGAGAGCAGAGAGAGAGAGAAAGAGAACAAGTGTAAGAGAGAGAGAGATTGAAAGAGAGAGAGAGATGGATGGAAAAAGAGAGACAGAGCGAGAGAGAGAGAGAGATTGAAAGAGAGAGAGAGATGGATGGAAAAAGAGAGACAGAGCGAGAGAGAGAGAGAGAGAGAGAGAGAGAGAGAGAGAGCTGGAGTGTGTAATGATTCAGCAGAAAGTCCTCTGAGAGAAGTCCAGGCGTGACGTACAGTGTAAATCACGTCTCCCGGCGATAAAACGAGTGAAATCATACAGAATATGCACCGACTGTGAAAAAAACAAGTTTCACTCGTTCATTTCTTTCTCTTTTTTATGAATCTCTCGTTCACTACCCCCGCCTCCACTCCCGTTCACCCCCTCCCTCCTCCTGTTATATAACCGCCGTCTGGCCACGTTCCACGAATGCTCTCATTCAGGGGGAGGTGGCCATAGCAACAGGATGACGAGCATCTCCCAGTCCCGCCTGCTCCCGTCTCCACGTTGGCTCCTGACAGAATAGCCTGGTCTCTGATTGGTCAGCGCGCGTGCAGCTCAGAGCGGTCAGGATGAAGTGAACGAGCTGCTCTACTGACACACTTTTGTCCTAATCTGGAGGAGGAGCCTTCGAGAACCAGAGCAAAGCCTTTTAATCTGATTGTTTCTCTCTTTTTTTTCTTCTCCTCTTTTCTCTTTTCCAGCTTCGGTCACTTGTTTAATTGCATAAACTTTATTTATTACATAAAGTGTTTTTACTCTGACGAACCCACGCGGTGGAAATAATGAATAATTCACAGTAATTATTCGATTATTCATATCTGATACAAAATAGTAGATACTGAACTCACAGTTGATATTGAATAATTCATAGTAATAATTTACTTATTTATAACCAATACGGAATAATTCACAGTGGACACTGAATAACTCATAGTAGATACTGAACTCAGTTGATACTGAATAATTTATAGTAAATACTGAATCATTCACAGATACTAAATAAATCATAATAAATGCCAAACTGAAGTTTTATAAACAATACTAAATAATTCATAGTGGACACTGAATAATTCATAGTATTATTCAAAACTGATACTTAATAATTTAGAGTAGATACTGAATAATTTGCAGTAGTTACTGAACAATTTACATTGGATACTGAATGTTTACTGGACAATTCATTGTAATTACTAAATAATTCATTATAGTTACTGAATATTTCATAGTGGATACTAAATGTTTACTGGATAATTCATTGTAGTAACAGAATAATTCATAGTGGATCCTGAATAATTCATAGTGGATACTAAATAATTTAGATTAGTTACTGAATAATTAATTGTAGTTACTGAATAATTCATAGTAGTTACTGAATAATTCATTGTAGTTACTGAATAATTCATAGTGGATACTGAATGTTTACTGGATAATTCATTGTATTTACTGAACAATTCATAGTGGATACTGAATGTTTATGGATAAGTTTTTGTACTTACTGAATAATTCATAGTGGATAATAAATAATTTAGAGTAGATACTGAATAATTCATAGCGGATACTGAATGTTTACTGAATAATTCATAATAGAAAAATAACAATAATTACTAAAAAATTCAAAGTGGACACTGAACAATTTAGAGTAAATGCTAAATAATTGATAGTAGATACTGAATAATTCATACTGGATACTGAATGTTTACTGGATAATTTCTGGAAGTCACTGCTTTTATAGCAGATACTGAGCAAAAAAAAACAATAGAAAGTAAAACATTGTATTGATTAATGAATTGATTGGTTGATTGAATTAAACTAGACTATTGAAAGAACTATTAAGTTTCTTCTGCTTCAAAGAATTAAGCCATTTCAGAGAGAATACTAATGTCTGAACATCAAAACATCACAAATGATCACTTTCATGATTCATAACAAAGATCAAAGAAGAATTCACATATACACGTCCTATCTTTCCATACAACAGCAGAAGGATCGAGATGGAGAAGATCAGCTCGGTCCTAAAGGGGTTCAGTAACTGACACTTGCTCCTGGCTTGTGGCAGCATGTCAAGAATCTGTGGGTCTGTGGCGGACGACTCGGAGCCCTCTCATAAAACTATTTTTAGGGTCCGGCAGGGTCCGGCGGGGTCCAGCCTGAACAGGCAGCGGTCTGAAGCCGTTACACTTTAACTCGGGGTGTAATTTAACTTGGGCTGAGTTTTGGTGCAGTTTTGGTCATATGATACACTGCGCTGGTTGTGGAACTCCATGTGTCGTTGTTAACTGGACACAGATGTGCTAAAAACGAACACATGCTGCTTTAACACGTCCGTCCTGAGTGTGAAAACACAAACAACAAACCACAACAGGCTGCGGATGAGCGTGTACTCTATCTGTCCAAAAGTATGTGGACGGTGCTTCCAATGACTAATGGCAGCTAATTTTGCTGACACAGCTTGTATAATCTCTATAAACACACTGACCAATAAAAGGAGATCTGAGGTGAACCTAAGGGTCACCATGCCTAACGCCCACTATGGGCTAAAAGGGGTACAAAGCCCCCCAGCACTGGTCTGTGGTGCAGTAGAACTGTGTTCTCTGAAGTGATGGGAGCTTCAACCAGTATCTGTGGGACTGTAACTTTACAGGCTACCTGTACACAGGTAGGTGAAGGTGGTGTTACAGTTTACCTGTACACAGGTAGGTGGAGGTGGTGTTACAGTTTACCTGTACACAGGTAGGTGGAGGTAGTGTTACAGTTTATCTGTACACAGGTAGGTGAAGGTAGTGTTACAGTTTACCTGTACACAGGTAGGTGGAGGTAGTGTTACAGTTTACCTGTACACAGGTAGGTGAAGGTAGTGTTACAGTTTATCTGTACACAGGTAGGTGACGGTAGTGCTACAGTTTACCTGTACACAGGTGAGTGAAGGTAGTGTTAGAGTTTACCTGTACACAGGTAGGTGAAGGTAGTGTTACAGTTTACCTGTACACAGGTAGGTGAAGGTAGTTTTTACAGCTTACCTGTACACAGGTAGGTGAAGGTAGTGTTACAGTTTACCTGTACACAGGTAGGTGAAGGTAGTGTTACAGTTTACCTGTACACAGGTAGATGAAGGTGGTGTTACAGTTTACCTGTACACAGGTAGATGAAGGTGGTGTTACAGTTTACCTGTACACAGGTAGATGAAGGTGGTGTTACAGTTTACAGTGTAACACTTATTAATAAAAACACCTCAGTATAAACTGTCAGCTACCCTCCCTATAAAATCGGTGTCGGCCACGAAGTGTGTATATCGCTCTCGGCCTAGTTTCAGGTTTCACTCGACTGTCTGAAGACTGCACGCCCTGACTATCCTCGGAGATCAAAAGAACATCTCCAGCCCTGATAAACCTGCGGCGCAGCGTCTGAGAGGCTGAACTCGCAGGTAGTTATGTGAGCATATTTTCTATTCATATGCGTCTCTACGTTAGCCGCTAGCGTGAACATGTCTTTGTGATGACGTGTTTTTGCCTGACTGCCCTGCCCTGCCCTACCTGTGCCCTTCTAGTGGTCATGCCCTCGAAACCCAACTCTGCAGATGTTTGGCATAGCAGAGATGCCTCAGGTGTGAACATCCCTCTCTCTTCTCCAGTTCCTCAAAGTCTCTTTCCAGGATCTATGAGTGACACCCTGGGGCTAGTCAACCTGTCCGAAAACTTAAAACAACAAAAACATGACAAACACACTATCAGAAAGAGAATAGTGGACTACTGTTGGCCCCCCAAAGACAAAGCCGGTGGCCCCCTGGCTCTGGATAAGCAGGCTATTCGACAAAATCCCAGTTTTCTTTGCTCGATTTCACACTCAGATGTTGCTGTTTTTATGTGCTGCCCAGCTAAAGCTAAGACAGCTAGCCTAGATAGCTTTCTCCACCTGAGTTAGACAGCTAGCTGCCTTTGTCAGCCCTTGTCTAACCGACAAGTAGGGCTGTGTATTGGCAAGAACCTGCTGATACAATACATATAGTGATACAGCGGTCACGATTCAATATATCACAATATATTGCGATACTGCAAGTGATATATTGAGATTTTTCAAATCCTACTTTTAAAACACACCACTGTATGAACAGGTTTATCAATACTTACAATAGCACTGCGTCCTTGTGCTGCTTGTTAATGTTGGAGTGGAGCTGAAAGTGGATTACAGCACTGCCTTCTAGTGGTCAGAGGTTTAAACACAACACACAATGATTCACTGTCTGCCAGGAATCTGTGTATCGATACTGTGTTTTTGAGAATCGATACAGTATCACTAAACAAAATATCCTGATATTCGATATTTTGATAATTTCTTACACCCCTACCTACAAGCCTGACAACCTTTGTAGTGAGAAACACTGTTTAAAACCCTATACTTCATATCAGCAGATCCACAAAGGGCCAGTTTAGTATTGCCAGTTGGTGCTAACGTTAGCCAGATTAGCGAGCTAACTAACTGCCATTAAACTTAGTTTTTTTTCATTGGCATAAAAATTTGAATCACCCTATAAAACCCTATCAAGGAAAGTTCTAGAATTATAAACGAGTGATTAGTCATTGCAGTAGAGGCTCAAACGGGACGTGAAGGTCGATACGTCTCGGCTTAACGTGTGTTGACTCAGAAAGTGGGCTAAACGTTCTAACTCCAGTTTATTTCTTTTTAATAATGAAATATGTTTTTTATATGTGTGCTTTCCTTTGAGCTGCCAAGCTTCGAGCGATCTGAGCTCAAAGTTTGGCCGACGTGGCGACGGTAACCAAGCGAGGCAAGCCAGCTTTGCCAGCTCTCCATGCTGTTGGTGTAATGCAAATCATGCACGCCTGAATCGAGTCGTCGCCTGTGACGCTCGGCTCACGTTGCAGGTCCTGAAGCGGGTCATTCTTTGTTTCTCTAATTCAGCCACAGTGAGGTCTAATCAAACCCAGGCTGTTTGATTTAGCACGCCGTCATTCCGGAGAAAACTAATTAAGGCCAGATTTATTAGAGCGCCGTGCTTATCAGGCAAGGAGCTGTAAGCAATCTAGATTTCCTTATCTCATCTCTCTGTATGTCAGTCAGTCAGTGTGTCAGCAGCATGTCCAGCCGCCGTGCTGTAAAAAAAAAAAAAGAAAAAAAAAGAAAGAAAGAAAAAGAGCCAGGGACTTTGGCCTCTTATCGTGTTTTAATCAAACAAACCAGCGCAGCTTCAAAGGTCCTGTTTACCTCGCACTTTGGATTTGCATAACAGAGTGCAGGGTTTAACCTATATCCACTAAAGCTGGACAGCAGGGCTGGACAACAGGGCTGTGCGCGGGCAAGAACCTGAAGATACTTCAGATATCATGATCCAGGGGCTACGATTCAATATGTTGTGATATATTGCGATTTTTTTAAATCTAGTTTTTAGTTTTATCTAGTTCATAGTATGAAAACCACACTATCAAATGTATAGAATTTCTAATGCTAACTTTAGTGTTGCATATTTAGGTTACTTGTTTACATTGGAGTTCAATGGTGAAACACCGCCATCTAGTTTCAGAGGTTTAAACACAACACACAAAAATATATACTTATATTGCATTTTGGGGAATCGATTCTTGTAACTCTAGTGGACAATAATAATAATAATAATAATAATAATAATAATAATAATAATAATAATAATAATAATAACAATAACATGGCCAGTACCTTTTTATAAAAACCATATAAAATGTGTTATAATATTATAGGTCGCAAGATTCAAATATACAGAGTGATTTCATGTTTTATCGTGGTTTTAATGGTAATTTAGTTTAATAATCACTACTGACTACTGATAAACTCATTTACACCATCAAACATCCTCAGTATTCTTTTAATGTTCATTCAGTTCAGTACTCAGTTTAATAATCACTACTGACTACTGATAAACTCATTTACACCATCAAACATCCTCATTATTCTATTAATGTTCATTCAGTTCAGTACTCAGTTTAATAATCACTACTGACTACTGATAAACTCATTTACACCATCAAACATCCTCATTATTCTTTTAATGTTCATTCAGTTCAGTACTCAGTTTAATAATCACTACTGATAAACTCATTTACACCATCAAACCTCCTCATTATTCTTTTAATTTTTATTTTTTTTTCTTTTAATTTTATTAATTTTATTTTTTTACAGTCTTCATTTTAGCTTCCTATTTGCCATCTTTTGCTTCAAATGTTGCTGGTCCACCTTAAATGAGTCGTTGCGATAATATAAATCATCAAATGGTGCGCCATTTAAGGTGGAATGGGAACAGTCAAACAAGAAGCTGATGCACCTAAAAGTAAGTCCAGGACCATTTAAGGTGGAATGGGAAAATCTGAACAAGAAGCTGATGCACCTAAAAGTAAGTCCAGGACCATTTAAGGTGGAATGGGAAAATCTGAACAAGAAGCTGAGGTGCCAGAATGTAACTGCTGCATTATTTAAGGTGGAATAGGAAAATTCGAACAGGGAGCGGATGGGCTTGGGTGTTAGTACTGCACAATTTAAGGTGGAACAGGAACATTTTAAAAAGCTGAGGTGCCAAAATGTAACTGCTGCACCATTTAAGGTTTCACAGAAGTTTGCTAGGTCAGCAATGTTCGCCCTGACAATACGCGTCCATGAATTTTGGGGGACGGAGCTTCTGAAGGACCACCGAAAGCACTTACTGCACCTTTAAAGGTCATGACGTCTTAACAGCACCACAGTAGCCATACTTGCTATAGGCAAGGTTGTTTTTCATACAAGCAGCACACAGCGAGCCGCGGTTACACACATCAGCCGCAGCCTTCACGGCTTAAATCACAGCTGCTGCGAGGACGGTTTAGCTCCCTCCACCCCACCCCCCCACAAACCCACCCAACCCAGTGTGAACATGTGGACAGATGTTGGTTTGATCTGTGCAGTGCTGGCAGTTCAGTTCAGTACAAATGTAAGGACCTCAAACTAATTTTAATAATGTGTCAAACCTGCTTGTTGCCATAAAATCTGCCTCAGCTTTATAGAAACCTAAGCTCTGTGAGCTGCACCTGCAGCGTATGGTCGGTTATCATGGACAATATTTCCACTGTGTTTCCCTGTACTTGGTAAAATGACTACAAACTCTAGAACAGAAGGCAAAATAAAGAGTCTGTTGTGACATAAACACCAACAAAGTTGTTAAATCAGCCAAAAAGTTTCCACAAAGTCATGAAAAACATGTATTTACATATATCTCCAAATTTAGCCTACAGCAGTTTAGTCCCGCCCCATTACTCCTGAATGAGCTTCAATACAAGGCAGCCAGTTAGAACACAGCTCATGTGCATGTCAGTCTTAAGGGTTAAAGGAGCAATATGTAAGATGAGAATCAAGATTTTTAGTTTAAAATGTTCCAGAATTAACTAAAATGATCAGAATGTGGGGAAATAGCAATGTTGATGATGTGCCAGACATGTCTAGGTATTACGCTGCAGAGATATCTACTTAAGTTAGCATGCTACCCAGTTAGCCCCAGCCCATCCTGTCTTATTGTACTTAAAGAGGTGATAGTGAGTCACTGTAGTACCACTTTGTACGAGTCACTGTACAGTGAGTCACTGTAGTACCACTTTGTATCTGAAGAGGTGATAGTGAGTCACTGTAGTACCACTTTGTATCTGAAGAGGTGATAGTGAGTCACTGTAGTACCACTTTGAACCTGAAGAGGTGATACTGAGTCCCTGTAATACCACTTTGCACCTGAAGAGGTGATAGTGAGTCACTGTAGTAACACTTTGTACCTAAAGAGGTGATAGTGAGTCACCGTAGTACCACTTTGTACCTGAAAAGGTGAGTGACTGTTATACCACTTTGTACCTGAAGAGGTGATAGTGAGTCACTGTAGGACCACTTTGCACCTGAAGAGGTGATAGTGAGTCACTGTAGTGCCACTTTGTACCTGAAGCGGTGATAGTGAGTCACTGTAGTGTAGAGTGGAATCAGTCCAACATGTGAGGATGAGGAAGTAGTGCCGCTGCCCTAAGGCCGCATACTAACCTCTTGTCAATCATGTTAGATAATTTAAGAACAGGCAGCCAATGAAAGAACAGTAAACACAACAACGGCTGAAGCTCTTGGTGAGCGACCGCATCAACAAAAGAAGTGATAACAATAGAAGCAGAACAAGAGAGAACATTGGAGCTGTTTCACCAACAAAGACGCTCTCGGAGAGGAAAGAGATGAAGTTCTAGACAGGAGCGAAAAGCAAGGAGCTGAATTATGTCATATTATGATGTTAGAAGTGGACATAAAAATAAAAAAAATGTTTATGGGCCCTTTAAAATAAAGAAATAAATAAAATACAGGCCTTTTAATATACGACACAGGCATTCTTGCCAGGATCTGGAAGCCCATCTTCAGAGTCTGTTTTCAGAACAGGTTAAGGACCAGTCGTAACTTGGTTTTTCCACTTTTCTCTTCCAACAGAAGTAAGACAAGAGCTTGATAAACATCAGCCACATCAGCTTCAGCCGCTGAGCCGCTTTACTACAGATTCAGCCACAGAAACACTTTATACCAACAAAGCACTGGTACAGGGAAACTCCACCAATTTTCACAAAATTTATAAACAATTCAGTGGTTGGAATGCAAAAAGAGATTTTGTAACACTGTAACACTACCTTCACCTACCTGTGTACAGGTAAACTGTAACACTACCTTCACCTACCTGTGTACAGGTAAACTGTAACACTACCTTCACCTACCTGTGTACAGGTAAACTATAACACTACCTTCACCTACCTGTGTACAGGTAAACTATAACACTACCTTCACCTACCTGTGTACAGGTACACTGTAACACTACCTCCACCTACCTGTGTACAGGTAAACTGTAACACTACCTTCACCTACCTGTGTACAGGTAAACTGTAACACTACCTTCACCTACCTGTGTACAGGTAAACTGTAACACTACCTTCACCTACCTGTGTACAGGTAAACTGTAACACTACCTTCACCTACCTGTGTACAGGTAAACTGTAACACTACCTTCACCTACCTGTGTACAGGTAAACTGTAACACTACCTTCACCTACCTGTGTACAGGTAAACTATAACACTACCTTCACCTACCTGTGTACAGGTAAACTATAACACTACCTTCACCTACCTGTGTACAGGTACACTGTAACACTACCTCCACCTACCTGTGTACAGGTAAACTGTAACACTACCTTCACCTACCTGTGTACAGGTAAACTGTAACACTACCTTCACCTACCTGTGTACAGGTAAACTGTAACACTACCTTCACCTACCTGTGTACAGGTAAACTGTAACACTACCTTCACCTACCTGTGTACAGATAAACTGTAACACTACCTTCTCCTAACTGTGTACAGGTAAACTGTAACACTACCTTCACCTACCTGTGTACAGGTAAACTGTAACACTACCTTCACCTACCTGTGTACATGTTTAATCCATAACAGGCAATGGATGTGAGCTAGCTTAGTGCTAACACACTATTGAAATTACATAGGGATGCTAGCAGTGATTAGGATCATCATATGTGTTTTCTTATTTTTCGGTTACATCTGTGGCTCAATCTAAAGGTTGAGCTAATAATAGCCACAGTTGACCACCGCTACCGCCAAAGAGTAGACCGCACAACTGACCCGGCCTGTGTTTGGTAAAGTGAGCCGGAGGAATGACACCGCAGGTTCTTTAAATATGCACAGAGGGATTAAGTAATTGTTCAGTATACGTAACACCGCTGAATTACAGCCCCGGATCAGGTGGTATAAGGTGGCCGCTGATGGTTGTTGATTATCTTGATGTGCGGTGGCGTTGGGTGGCAGCCACAGACTACCTGCAAAACCCCTCTCCACTAATGAAATCTGTCCGATCCATTTACCCCCGACTGATTTTCTCTCCGTCACTCAGCTGATAATGTAGAGCTGCTCCACAAAATGAAGGAGCGCCGTCTGATAACCATCTGAGCAACGATTTTATACGAGCTCACAGCAGATACGGAACCACTCATGGCGGTAACTGAACAATACGTCTAAAGATTAATCAGTAATTAATAACTAAGGCTACAGGTTACGGGTTTAAAGAACACATCACAAACGAAAGCCCTTTGCCTGTAAGAGCGATCATAAACAACAGCTAACCTGGAACACAGCCTAGAAACAGATTAGAGCCTTTTAAGGCCGCATTTGGCACTTGCTTATAAAAATATAAGAATTTATATCGCCCCCTACGTTTCCTGTAGTGTATTACAGTCTGTCAGAATGACCGTTGCCCCCTACGTTTCCTGTAGTGTATTACAGTCTGTCAGAATGACCGTCGCCCCCTACGCTTCCTGTACTGTATTACAGTCTGTCAGAACGACTGTCACCCCCTACGCTTCCTGTAGTGTATTACAGTCTGTCAGAATGACCGTCGCCCCCTACGCTTCCTGTAGTGTATTACAGTCTGTCAGAATGACCGTCGCCCCCTACGCTTCCTGTAGTGTATTACAGTCTGTCAGAATGACCGTCGCCCCCTACGCTTCCTGTAGTGTATTACAATCTGTCAGAATGTCCGTCGCCCCCTACGCTTCCTGTAGCGTATTACAGTCTGTCAGAATGACCGTCGCCCCCTACGCTTCCTGTAGTGTATTACAGTCTATCAGAATGACCGTCGCCCCCTACGCTTCCTGTAGTGTATTACAATCTGTCAGAATGACCGTTGCCCCCTATGCTTCTTGTAGTGTATTACAGTCTGTCAGAATGACCGTCGCCCCCTACGTTTCTGGTAGCGTATTACAGTCTGTCAGAATGACCGTCGCCCCCTACGCTTCCTGTAGTGTATTACAATCTGTCAGAATGTCCGTCGCCCCCTACGCTTCCTGTAGTGTATTACAATCTGTCAGAATGTCCGTCGCCCCCTACGCTTCCTGTAGTGTATTACAGTCTATCAGAATGACCGTCGCCCCCTACGCTTCCTGTAGTGTATTACAATCTGTCAGAATGTCCGTCGCCCCCTACGCTTCCTGTAGTGTATTACAGTCTATCAGAATGACCGTCGCCCCCTACGCTTCCTGTAGTGTATTACAATCTGTCAGAATGTCCGTCGCCCCCTACGCTTCCTGTAGTGTATTACAGTCTATCAGAATGACCGTCGCCCCCTACGCTTCCTGTAGTGTATTACAATCTGTCAGAATGACCGTCGCCCCCTACGCTTCCTGTAGTGTATTACAGTCTATCAGAATGACCGTCGCCCCCTACGCTTCCTGTAGTGTATTACAATCTGTCAGAATCACCGTCGCCCCCTACGCTTCCTGTGGTGTATTACAGTCTGTCAGAATGACTGTGTGGATCATAGAATCAATATTTTAAATATAACTATAGAAGTCATATTGCCCCCTACTCTTTCTGTAGTGTACTGCAGTCTGTCAGAATGACTGTGTGAATTATAGGAAAATCCCAGAACGTTTTTGTTAAATATTGACTTTGCCAAACTACTGGCTCACTGCAGTCCTTTTGCAAATAACCGTGTAAGCATGCTGTACTCATTCCCGAAGTGTTAAATCACAGGCCTATCCAACTTAAGCCAAAACGAGTGTCCTCAAGCGTGTGTTTGTAATGGAAAAAAGAGCAGGAGCCAGAGCCGGTTGAGTGGCTTAGCCCACATAAACCTCTGCCAACAGCTCAGGCCCAAGCAGCTCAATGGGAACAAGAGCAGGTGTCAGAACACCTTAACGAAGCCTGCGCAACATTCCTGGACATTTATAGACTACACAGAGCTCTCAGCATGGCCATTCAACTGGGTTAGCTGCTCTAAGACTGAAAGACTGGGAAAAAAATACAAGGCCTTTCCAGTGGACCATGGACCAGAGAAAAGCAAATAAGGACCAAGTGACCTTGATTACAGAACCTTACACTGTTAACCATCACCTTGATTTTGGTGAGAGGGCACATTACGTGACATTATCGAGGATAATATAAAAAAAAGGCTGATGCCAGCATAACATGCCCGGGCTTTCTGGGCTTGATGAAGTTCTGTTATGCAATCCAAACAAACTAGTCAGCTGCCACAGTTTTGACTACAGTGGTCTTTTCCAACTCTGTTCCCATAATCTAGTCGCTTGGAACAATTCTGTACTTTCCAGCACAAACAGACCTGCTTTAATAGACCAAGATGGACTTATGGTGTGACTTAAACAGCCCTGAGTTATGAGCTGTACAGTCTGTTAATGCTGGCCTTGCTTAAGGGTGTACGATATGACAACATGTTATTGTTATTGAAATAAACTGCATCAAGAAGAGCTCTTCTGAGTATACCACGAGTACCACAATTTTATTTATTATCTGAAATGACCACTGACCATGCACAGTTCTAGATAGATAGATAGTTAAAAAAAAAAAAAAAAAATTATAATTATATATATATATATATATATATATATATATATATATATAGATAGATAGATAGATAGATAGATAATATCTATCTGTGCAAAAAACTGATGTGCAACAAGACAAAGTGCCATTAAAATGAGGATAAAGTGACTTGACTTGCATAGTGAGGTGGACATACAGACATATTCACATGCAAGTACAAGTGTATATATACATACATATACACACATAACGACCTACATTTATCTACCAAAGCATTAATCTACTAAAGCAGTGGCTGGGGTGGCCAGCACTCCAACCCCCCTTAAATCTGACTGTACACCGCAGATGACATCCCAAAATTTCTGTCACGTCATTGGTTTGGGTGTCTGTGCCTTTAAGCCTCACCCACCCAGTGAAACATCTTTACTCCTCGCTTGAGTTTTCTGATGACAAGCAGTTTCTGTGACCGACTTGTGGCACCACTGTGTTGTTGGTAAATTTTAGAACATCTAGCTTCTTCATAAACCTCAGAAAAGCCAAATATCGCAATGCATTCGGCACGAAAATCGTCATCGTGATATTCCCCAGCCCCTCCAACCATATCGGCAAACACTTAATATCGCTTAATGAACCCACTGCTGCAGTGACGCCTTTTCGCCAGCGTGGCGCTGTTTCGCCGCTTCACTTTCCACCGGCTAGTTTTTATTCAGCGCTTATTATGAAAAGAAGGCGTTTGTCACTTTTATCGCTTTTTTAAAACACTTAAACAGTTATGACAGTGCAGCAACAGCACGTCCCCGGTCACCTCGGACCCACTGCCCCTCTATTGTGCCCATAGTTTAATTCCCCGTGACAGAAGTAGGTCAATAGAGCAGCGAGTGAGTGCCCCACTCTCTCGGGGCGGCCATAGCCGAGGCGAGGAAAAATAATAACAACCGGACACTTTCCTGCCTTAAAACTCCTTCCAAAACCCAGCGACACTCAATAAACCGTCTCAGTTTTTCAAGCAAATGCTTGTCACGAGTATTAAGGCGCTGTAATCTCAGAAACAGGCGCCCAAAAAAGTCTTAAGAAGCTCAAAACAACAACAACATGGCGGTTTACGTCAAGTTAGCACCCGATGCTAACAAAATTTAGTCCAGAGCAGCGCTAACGTTGTGATAATGGACATGAAGTGAAGTTGGGGCACTAAAATATCGGATTTCTGGTTGAATGCTGGGCGAAAACTGTGTCAGTGGGTGTCTAAATATAGTTTTAATCGCCCGGCTTGTCTCTTACATAATCCAAGTTGGCGCTTGTGCGCTTCCAAAACTTCCCGTTCGCCACCGTCTAGTTGGAATTTTCCCGTTCCACCTTAAACGGTGCAGCAGTTACTTTCAGAACGTACATACAGAACGTAACTGCTGCACCATTTAAGGTGGACCGGGAAAATTCCCACAAAACGCGGACCTTCGTCAGCAACAATACCAAAACATTAGGAGGTTGTTATATATTTAAGGTGGAAATGTGGATCTGGTTAACTTAATGCAGATGTCATGTGTCTTTTAGTACACAAAGTATATCAACAAGAGTGAAAAAGCAATAAAAATGTCAAAACGTACCTCTCATCTTGAAGCCAGGTCTATATTATCTGCGAACAATGCAGCTCCAGCACATCTGAACGCCGAGCGAGTGAATCAGGTGAAACAGTCGGAGCTCCAACTAAGCGGAGCCGTGCAGCCGAGACAGCGAAGCAACTGAAGCGCATAAGTTTTCCTGATGCTTGTCCAGGTTTCTTTCTGGTTTTATCCCGATGCACTCAAATGGTCGTCGTCGCTGCCGTTGTTGTTGTTGTTTTTCTTTCGTTTGTTTGTTTTTTTTCTTGCATTTGGTGCACGCGGTGCAGCGGTTGCAATAAAGTAAATGCACTTCTCCTCTTCGACGGCTTTGCCTCCCTCTCTCTCTCTCTCTCTCTCTCTAACCTACTTTCGGCGCGTGGACTCTCACATGATCTCGCGCTCGGCCGGCCCGCCTCGTGCCCCCGGGTGTGTGTGTGTGTGTGTGTGTATGTGTGAGAAACTATGGCAGTGTGTCACCACCGCAAGCACTGTGGGAATGCGCGCGCGCGCCCCTCTCCGCTTCGGTGGTAGCTCCTCGCGCCTCGGTTTGCCACCCTCGAGACGCTCAGCCGGCACAAGATGAGGTCAAAAGCGAAAATGAAAGGAGGTCAAAAGGTCAAACGCACTTGACCTAGTAATAAACCGTTTATGCACATTAGCCGTTGTTGTTGTTGTTGGGAACCTTTGGTCTGGTCGGGAATGTTCGGTCTGGTCGGGAATGTTCGGTCTGGTCGGGAATGTTCGGTCTGGTAGGGAATGTTTGGTCTGGTCGGGAATGTTCGTTCTGGCCGGGAATGTTCGGTCTGGTAGGGAATGTTTGGTCTGGTCGGGAATGTTCGTTCTGGCCGGGAATGTTCGTTCTGGCCGGGAATGTTCGGTCTGGTCGGGAATGTTTGGTCTGGTCGGGAATGTTCGTTCTGGCCGGGAATGTTCGTTCTGGCCGGGAATGTTCGGTCTGGTAGGGAATGTTTGGTCTGGTCGGGAATGTTGGGTCTGGTCGGGAATGTTCGTTCTGGCCGGGAATGTTCCGGTCTGGTCGGGAATGTTTGGTCTGGTCGGGAATGTTGGGTCTCATCGGGAATGTTCGTTCTAGCCGAGAATGTTGGGTCTGGTCGGGAATGTTGGATCTGGTCGTGAATGTTCGGTCTGGTCGGGAATGTTGTGTCTGGTCGGGAATGTTAGGTCTGGCCGGGAATGTTCGTTCTGGCCGGGAATGTTGGGTCTGGTCGGGAATGTTGGGTCTGGTCGGGATTTTTTGTTTCCCAAACTTGTGCACCCAGTTTATCTTGTGTTGTTACAAGTCAATTAACAACACCCTATTAACCATGCGGGGGACCATAGCAATCACCTAACAACACCCTAGCAACCACCTGGGACATGTTCACCAACACCGTAGCAAGTGCTAACCACTAACCAGCTAACCAGTAACAACCTAGCAGAAGCTAACTGTTTGGCAATATCATAGCAACCATCCAGCAACACCCTAGCAAACACCTGGAATACAATGGCAACCCCCTAGCAAACACCTGGAACACCCTAGCAATTACCTGGGACATGAGGAGAGGAGAGCAAGAGAAGCAGAAACAAAAGAGAGGGAAAGAAGAGAAAGAGAGAAAAAATAGAGAGGGAGAAAGAATAAGAGTGAGAAGAGAGTGAGAGCAAATGAGATACAGAGAGTAGTTGGAAAAAATAAAAGAAGAGAGAGCAAAAGAAGTGATAGAAGGAGAAGAGATGGAGAAAGAGAAGAGAAAGAGAGGCAAAGAAACAGGTATAAACAAAAAGAGGAGAGAGCGGAAAAGCAGAAAGGGAATGGGGATAAAGAGAGAAAAAAAAGAGAGTGATAGAAGTGAAAGGAGAAGGGGGATGAAAAAAGATATATAGAAAAGAGAGAGAAATAAAACACTTAAAGGAGTAAAGAAGAAAAGTCCAGGTTGGCTATATAAATAAAGTCTATTCTCTTTCAAAACAATAACATCAAAAATCAATAATAATAATAACAACAGAGCGAGGCAGTGGATGGAAATAGTTGGGCGGATGTGTGTGTGTGTGTGTGTGTGAGCGAGGGGTGGATGGACGGAGGGAGGAAGGAAAGATGGAGGGCCTATGATGTAACCTGGGAGTCTCTCTATTACGAAAGGAGGAGAGGAGAGATTATAGTAAGTAGGTTAGTGGAACAAGACTGGAACTGAGAGGGCTTTGTCACCCTCCTCCCTCTCTCCCTCTCCCTCTCTCTCCCTCTCTCTCCCTCTCTCTCTCTCTCTCTTTATTCCCTTCTTCCGCACCCCCGCCCTCGTCCGCTGCTTTGTTTACGCCGGGCATCCTGTGCCTGTTGTCTTTTGTTTCTTGTTTGTTTTTTTCCCCTTCGCTCTTCCTCCATATAACTCACACCGTCCCTCTCTGGGATACGGGTTTCTCCTTTGTGTGTACGGCCTCTTATCCCTGTTATAACCCACACCTTGGGCTTTATTTTCCCTTCCTCTCCCACCTCATTTCACCCGTCTGGCCGGTGTTTGGAAAGGCCTCCGGGCGCTGGATGGAAAAATGAGGAGATTTGAGGAAATTAGGAGTGAAGCCTGAGCAGAAGCTCAACACTGTGTGTGTGTGTGTGTGTGTGTGTGAGAGAGAGCCTTTATTTCTCTCTTCATTCATCTGTATTATTCTTCCTCTTTCAGAGGCTCTCTTCCGAATCCCACTTACTCATCCTCTCTCTTCCTCTCTCTTCCTCTCTCTCTCTGTGTCTCTCTCTGACTCCGTGCTCCTATTTCTCTGTCACTTACTCCGACACGAACACTCACATGCAGCGTCACTGACCTGCTGACCTTCTATCTTATATAACTTCTGTGGCACAGTGTTCCTAACTGGAGCTCGGAGAAGGGAGGGGCTGCACTCTGTGAGGCACGTAGGCCATTCAGCGGATTACACACCAGAGAGAGAGAGAGAGAGAGACAGAGAGAGAGAGAGAGAGAGTGAGACAGAGAGAGAGAGAGAGAGAGTGAGACAGAGAGAGAGAGAGAGTGAGAGAGAGACAAAGACAGAGAGAGAGAGAGAGACAGAGACAGAGAGAGAGAGAGAGTGAGAGAGAGACAGAGAGAGAGAGAGAGAGAGAGTGAGAGAGAGACAGAGAGAGAAAGAGAGAGTGAGACAGAGAGAGAGAGAGAGAGAGAGAGTGAGAGAGAGACAGAGAGAGAAAGAGAGAGTGAGACAGAGAGAGAGAGAGAGTGAGATTTATTAAATCATGTTATGATTACTTTGATTTAATGTTGCTGCTGTCAAATTTCCTAACTTCCAAAATGAGAACTGTACAGAATTCAGTGGAATCACACATTTTTCCCAATTCATTTTTGTATTGGCATTGTTGGAAGTACTGGAAATTTTGGGATTAATGGGAAAGTAAGAGTGTTGAGAATGTTGGAAGTCTGTGGAGTGTTGGGAGTATTGTAAGTGAAACACCAGAATTGTATGACGTTTTGGGAAAGATGGTAGTATTGGAAATATTGGCAATACTTGAAGTATTGGGAGTGTTAGAAGTGTAGGGACTGTTGGAAATGCTTGGAGTGTTGGGAATGCTGTGAGTATTTTGTTCTCTGAGAGTACTGAGAGTGCCTATATGTTGGGAGTTTTGGAAATATTGGGAATGTTAGAAAAGTACTGGGAGCATTGGGAAACCTGAGCATATTAGGAATGCTGAGAGTGTTGGGAATGTTGTGAGTATTTTGTTCAGAGTACTGGGAGTGCCTATATGTTGGGAGTATTGGAAATATTGGGAATGTTAGAAAAGTACTGGAAGTATTAAGAAACCTGACCATATTAGGAGTGCTGAGAGAGTTTGGAATGTTGTGAGTATTTTGTCGTGTTGGGAGCACTGACAGTGCCTATATGTTGGGAGTGTTGGAAATATTGGGAATGTTAGAAAAGCACTGGCAGGATTAGGAAACCTGAGCAATTTAGGAGTGCTGAGAGTGTTGGGAATGTTGTGAGTATTTTGTAGTGTTGGGAGTACTGACAGTGCCTATATGTTTGGAATGTTGTAAATATTGGGGATGTTGGAAAAGTAATGGGAGCATTAGGAAATCTGAGCATTTTTGGGGTGCTGAAAGTGTTGGGAATGTTGGGAATTGTTTGTGGTGTTGAGAGTACTGAGAGTGCCTATATGTTGGGAGTGTAGGAAAAGTACTGGGAGCATTAGGGACCTGAGCATTTTAGGAGATTTGAGAGTGTTGGTGTTGTTGACAAATTGGAAGTCCTGAAAATATTGTTTTGGGAACGTTGTTGATTAGATGTATAAGGAGTGCTGAATAGTTATTGGGGTGTTTGGGGATAAAATTAGTACAAATGGAATACTCAGAGTACTGGAAGGAATCATGAGCACTGGGAGCATTGTTGAGAATTTTGGTTGAATGTGCGGAAAAGGCTGATGAAGGAATACACGGAACGCTCCTGCTCTCCCAGCGTTGGATAAAATGCAAGGTTTTCTTTTTTGCCTGAGAGGATTATTTTAGACTTTGGCTCTCATGGCTGTAATCCCTCCCCTCCCCTCGCTCTTATCCCGTTAATCTGCTGCCTCCCCTCTCCATTCCCTCCCGGCTCTGGATAATCCCTTTGCCGAGATTTCATCTCACTCATGCTCTCCTCCTCTCCTTTCATCCGTCCTGCCTATCCGCACTCCTCTTTCCATTTCTCTTCATCCAAACCTCTCACATCTGCACAGTTCAGCCAATTCCGGTTTATTTCTACGGCCATGTTTAGTCACAGATTATCAAACCATCACAGAAATAACTCTGAACTGATTTTGGACTTTAAACTAAAATCCTTTGAGCTCTGAGTGACTCTGTGTCTTAATTATGTTTATTGTATTGAAATGAATGACTGAATGTTTTATTTACCTTGGTTACTATCAAAACAAACATAACGTCATCTTTACTGAATGTTTCAGTGCTGAGTGTTTCAGTGATGACAGCTTTAAACAGCTGCACACACAAAATCATATATCAAATATTTATTTTAATTAAAACTCAAAATTACTGAGAATCTGTTTTTCGGTAGCGATAGTTCATAACCTTGTTCATGCAAGTGTGTAGTGTTACTGCTGCTACAGAGGTTAGTGTAGAGTCGGCTGTGTGTGTAGTGTTACTGCTGCTACAGAGGTTAGTGTAGAGTCGGCTGTGTGTGTGTAGGGTTACTGCTGCTACAGAGGTTAGTGTAGAGTCGGCTGTGTGTGTGTAGTGTTACTGCTACAGAGGTTAGTGTAGAGTCGGCTGTGTGTGTGTAGTGTTTACTGCTACAGAGGTTAGTGTAGAGTCGGCTGTGTGTGTAGGTGTTACTGCTACAGAGGTTAGTGTAGAGTCGGCTGTGTGTGTGTAGTGTTACTGCTACAGAGGTTAGTGTAGAGTCGGCTGTGTGTGTAGTGTTACTGCTGCTACAGAGGTTAGTGTAGAGTCGGCTGTGGGGTGTGTAGTGTTACTGCTGCTACAGAGGTTAGTGTAGGAGTTGGCTGGTGTGTGTAGTGTTACTGCTACAGAGGTTAGTGTAGAGTCGGCTGTGTGTGTGTAGTGTTACTGCTGCTACAGAGGTTAGTGTAGAGTCGGCTGTGTGTGTGTAGTGTTACTGCTGCTACAGAGGTTAGTGTAGAGTCGGCTGTGTGTGTGTAGTGTTACTGCTACAGAGGTTAGTGTAGAGTCGGCTGTGTGTGTGTAGTGTTACTGCTACAGAGGTTAGTGTAGAGTTGGCTGTGTGTGTGTAGTGTTACTGCTACAGAGGTTAGTGAAGAGTCGGCTGTGTGTGTGTAGTTTTTTTCTGCTACAGAGGTTAGTGTAGAGTCGGCTGTGTGTGTGTAGTGTTACTGCTGCTACAGAGGTTAGTGTAGAGTCGGCTGTGTGTGTGTAGTGTTACTGCTACAGAGGTTAGTGTAGAGTCGGCTGTGTGTGTGTAGTGTTACTGCTACAGAGGTTAGTGGAGAGTCGGCTGTGTGTGTAGTGTTACTGCTGCTACAGAGGTTAGTGTAGAGTCGGCTGTGTGTGTGTAGTGTTACTGCTGCTACAGAGGTTAGTGTAGAGTTGGCTGTGTGTGTGTAGTGTTACTGCTGCTACAGAGGTTAGTGTAGAGTCGGCTGTGTGTGTAGTGTTACTGCTGCTACAGAGGTTAGTGTAGAGTCGGCTGTGTGTGTGTAGTGTTACTGCTACAGAGGTTAGTGTAGAGTCGGCTGTGTGGGTGTAGTGTTACTGCTACAGAGGTTAGTGTAGAGTCGGCTGTGTGTGTGTAGTGTTACTGCTACAGAGGTTAGTGTAGAGTCGGCTGTGTGGGTGTAGTGTTACTGCTACAGAGGTTAGTGTAGAGTCGGCTGTGTGTGTGTAGTGTTACTGCTGCTACAGAGGTTAGTGTAGAGTCGGCTGTGTGTGTGTAGTGTTAACTGCTGCTACAGAGGTTAGTGTAGAGTCGGCTGTGTGTGTGTAGTGTTACTGCTACAGAGGTTAGTGTAGAGTCGGCTGTGTGGGTGTAGTGTGACTGCTACAGAGGTTAGTGTAGAGTTGGCTGTGTGTGTGTAGTGTACTGCTGCTACAGAGGTTAGTGGAGAGTCGGCTGTGTGTGTGTAGTGTTACTAGCTGCTACAGAGGGTTAGTGGAAGAGTCGGCTGTGTGTGGTGTAGTGGTACTGCTACAGAGGTTAGTGGAGAGTCGGCTGTGTGTGTGTGTAGTGTTACTGCTACAGAGGTTAGTGTAGAGTCGGCTGTGTGTGTGTAGTGTTACTGCTACAGAGGTTAGTGTAGAGTCTGCTGTGTGTATGTAGTGTTACTGCTACAGAGGTTAGTGTAGAGTCGGCTGTGTGTGTGTAGTGTTACTGCTGCTACAGAGGTTAGTGTAGAGTCGGCTGTGTGTGTGTAGTGTTACTGCTACAGAGGTTAGTGGAGAGTCGGCTGTGTGTGTGTAGTGTTACTGCCTACAGAGGTTAGTGTAGAGTCGGCTGTGTGTGTGTGTAGTGTTACTGCTACAGAGGTTAGTGTAGAGTCGGCTGTGTGTGTGTGTAGTGTTACTGCTACAGAGGTTAGTGTAGAGTCGGCTGTGTGTGTGTAGTGTTGCTGCTACAGAGGTTAGTGTAGAGTCGGCTGTGTGTGTGTAGTGTTACTGCTACAGAGGTTAGTGTAGAGTCGGCTGTGTGTGTGTGTAGTGTTACTGCTACAGAGGTTAGTGTAGAGTCGGCTGTGTGTGTGTAGTGTTACTGCTACAGAGGTTAGTGTAGAGTCGGCTGTGTGTGTGTAGTGTTACTGCTACAGAGGTTAGTGTAGAGTGGGCTGTGTGTGTGTAGTGTTACTGCTACAGAGGTTAGTGTAGAGTCGGCTGTGTGTGTGTAGTAGTTAAGTGTTACTGCTACAGAGGTTAGTGTAGAGTCGGGCTGTGTGTGTGTGTAGTGTTACTGCTACAGAGGTTAGTGTAGAGTCGGCTGTGTGTGTGTAGTGTTACTGCTACAGAGGTTAGTTGTAGAGTCGGGCTGTGTGTGTGTGTAGTGTTTACTGCTACAGAGGTTAGTGTAGAGTCGGCTGTGTGTGTGTGTAGTGTTACTGCTACAGAGGTTAGTGTAGAGTCGGCTGTGTGTGTGTAGTGTTGCTGCTACAGAGGTTAGTGTAGAGTCGGCTGTGTGTGTGTAGTGTTACTGCTACAGAGGTTAGTGTAGAGTCGGCTGTGTGTGTGTGTAGTGTTTACTGCTACAGAGGTTAGTGTAGAGTCGGCTGTGTGTGTGTAGTGTTACTGCTACAGGAGGTTAGTGTAGAGTCGGCTGTGTGTGTGTAGTGTTACTGCTACAGAGGTTAGTGTAGAGTGGGCTGTGGTGTGTGTAGTGTTACTGCTACAGAGGTTAGTGTAGAGTCGGCTGTGTGTGTGTAGTGTTACTGCTACAGAGGTTAGTGTAGAGTCGCTGTGTGTGTGTGTAGTGTTAGCTGCTACAGAGGTTAGTGTAGAGTCGGGCTGTGTGTGTGTAGTGTTACTGCTACAGAGGTTAGTGTAGAGTCGGCTGTGTGTGTGTGTAGTGTTACTGCTACAGAGGTTAGTGTAGAGTCGGCTGTGTGTGTGTAGTGTTACTGCTACAGAGGTTAGTGTAGAGTCGGCTGTGTGTGTGTGTAGTGTTACTGCTACAGAAGTTAGCAGCAAGCGTGTTCCATTTAAACAATCCGCTCCTCCCTGTTGCTTCTGTTCTCCTGCTGTAAGTGGCCACTTGTGTAATGTGGGTCTGACGCACATCCGAGTGGTGAGTCAAAGTGTGTAAGTTAAAAAATAAAAAATGAAATGGGCTTTTTTTATCTTTTGTTTGTGAGATGAAAACGTGGGGCATCTCACAAACAAAACTGTGTGTGTTTGTATGATGTGTGATGGAGTCCTGTGTATGATGTGTGTGTATGATTCTATCTGTGTTCACCTTCAAGAAGCAAAAATGCTTCTCTTATATCAACAGAGAGGAGAGTCTATTGTTGGGCTGGGGTCCTTCACAATCTTCCTGACCTTGGTCCAGTACCGTTTGCAGTAGATAGTCAGCATGATGCGCTCCACTGAACGCACCACTCTCTGTAGAGCCCATCGGCCCTGCTTTGTCTTGTTCCCAAACCAGGTTGTGATGTTTCCAATGAGGATGCTATCGATGGTGTAGGTGTAGAAGTTCCGCAGCACCTTGTTGGGCAGTCTGACAGCCGTTAGACCCTGACAAACCTTCTTCATCAGGTAGTTGATGTGGCAGGACCATGACCTCCAAGGTACTTAAAACTGCCTACTCTTTCCACTGCAGCTCCATTGATCCAGACATAGTGGTAGCTTCTCACCTGCTTCTTGCTGCAGTCCACTATCAGCTTCCTTGTCTTGCTGATGTTAAGGAGGGGGCTATTATCCTGGCTTCAGTTCTCCAGGTGTTTAATTTCCTCCAGGTAGACCCTCTCATCATCATCAGATCAGACCCACCATAACAATGGCGGTACAGATAAGTGGCCACACAGTCATAGGTCTACAGTAAGTACAGCAGGGATCTCAGGACACAACCTTTGGGGGCTCCAGTGATGAGGGTGGGTGAGACGTGTTTGCCTACCTGCACTGCTTGTGGTCTCTCCGACAGGAAGTTGGAGATCCAGTGATACATGGATGGATGAAGTCATCATTCAACTTGGTGGTTTGGAGGGGATAGTGGTGTTAAATGCTGAGCTGTAGTCAACAAACAGCATTTTGACCAAGTTACCCTTCGGAGTCTCCAAATGAGTCAGTGCTGTGTGGAGCAGATATTTGATGCCATCATCTGTGGAAAGGAAGGTTGTGGCGCGATGCAAACTGCAGAAGGTCCATAGAGTCCGACAATGAAGGTGATAACGCCTCTGCCCAGCCTTTGTTTGAATCTTGACTGGTGTGAGGGCTCCTGGGCGATGCTTATTAAAGTTGGCTGGCTGGAGTTTCTTTGGACCAGAAAGATTATGGATTGTTTAAAGCATGCACTCCTGGCACTGTTAGTACTGGTAGCAGTACTGGCTGCAGCCTTGAATCTATCATAAAAAATGTCCAGACTGTTCGCCAGACTTGTCAACACTTACCAATCCAGAGCTTTTGTGGGCTTTTTTGTGGGCTTTTGTAAACCATCATCATCCACAGCCCCTGCCACAGGGTTCTACAGCCACTTTGCTAGAAATTTTACTCTAGTTTTCACTCATTAAACTGCTTCGCCTCCCTCACCGCCATGCATACTTCATAAGCTGTCGCCTTGAACCCCCCCATGTTCCCGCTGATGAGCCCCATGTTGGAGGAAGCAGTGTGACAGTTTAGAGCATATCAGATGGTTTTCTCCAGTCATTTTCAGTCCACCAGTTTCCCAACAAATCCAACGACTAGTGCACAACCTTCCTCTTTGTTCATATTTTGGTGTCAGGATGGTGGCGGCATGGCCCGACTTTCCTAACAATGGATGAGATTGTGCCTTGACCAACTACTTTGGGAGAGCTTCATGGAGTTCACATGTTGCCGTATCCACATTTGCCTGAGGTGGTATATAGACAATGCTGACTATGATTGAAGTGAACTCCTGAGGAAAGTATGAAGGATGAAACTTGAGGGCGAGCAGCTCCAGGTTGAGTCTGCAGGAGCGTGTGGGAGTAGCAGCTGATGGTAACAACACTGGCATCGTCAAAGCAGGTGCTGTTCACCATCACTCACACTCCACCTCCCCTCGACTTCCCCGATTCCACTGTGCTGTTCATGTGGTATACCAAGAGGACAGCTTAGTACTGCTGGGCTCAGCCATGATTTGGTGAAGCAGAGGAGATCACAATCCCAAATATTCCTCTGGAACTTGCTCCTGGCCAAGAGGTCAACAACAACATGTTCTCCATAGTCTGGACGTTGGCTAGCAGAATACTAGGCAGGGGTGCTTGGTGTCCTTGAGCCCTCAGCCTGTTCCTGATGCCGTCTCGCTTTCCCTGGGGCTGCCACTTCATGTGGCATTGTTTGTTCTCCCTTACAGCTGTTCAGTAAAAGAGCACTCTATTGCAATATTTCCTGTGTCTTACTGTATGCCAATGACACACTGGTGTTAAATATCGCCACCTAGAGACCTGAAGAGGAATGGTGCTTCCACAAACTCAAAGGCAGATGATGGAAAGGACTGAGCCCAGCAGACAACCACAGGGGGACCAGCGCTGAACACAACAGAAAAGCTAAGAGCTAAGCTCCGGTCCTCTCTTACTGCTGTTCAATAAAAGAGCATTGACCTTTATAGGACAGTGATGCCACAGTGGTGTCAGAAGTGATCCTGGAAAGGAGTGGTGTTTCCACAAACTCGAAGGCAGACAGACAAGGTGAAAGGAACCACCGGTGCCACCGTCAG
>CM038710.1:45213124-45230624 GCA_021613375.1 Megaleporinus macrocephalus | reverse complement strand
CTACCTCTCTCTCTCTCTTTCAATCATTCTCTCTATCTCTTTCTCTCTCACTCATTCCCCCTTTCTCTCTCTCTGAATCTCAATCATTCTCTCTCACTCATTCCCTCTTTCTCTCTCTCCACCTCTCTCCCTCTCTCAATCATTCTCTCTCATTCGTTCCCTCTTTCTCTCTCTCTCTACCTCTCTCTCTCTCTTTCAATCATTCTCTCTATCTCTTTCTCTCTCACTCATTCCCCCTTTCTCTCTCTCTGAATCTCAATCATTCTCTCTCACTCATTCCCTCTTTCTCTCTCTCCACCTCTCTCCCTCTCTCAATCATTCTCTTTCACTCATTCCCTCTTTCTCTCTTCACCTCTCTCCCTCTCTCTATCATTCTCTTTCACTCATTCCCTGTTTCTCTCTCTCTCCACCTCTCTCCCTCTCTCAATCATTCTCTTTCACTCATTCCGTCTTTCTCTCTCTCTCCACCGCTCTCCCTCTCTCAATCATTCTCTTTCACTCATTCCCTCTTTCTCTCTCTCTCCACCTCTTTCCCTCTCTCAATCATTCTCTCTCACTCATTCTTTCTCTATCTCTTTCTCTCTCACTCATTCCCTCTTTTTCTCTCCACCTCTGTCTCTCTCTCAATCATTCTCTCTCATTCTCTCTCCATCTCTCTCTGTCTCTTTCTTTCTCTCATTCTCTCTCTCTTATTCCCTCTTTCTCTCTCCACCTCTCTCTCTCTCTCTCTCAATCATTCACTCTCACTCATTCTCTCTCCATCTCTCTCTCACTCATTCCCTCTTTCTCTCTCAACTTCTCTCTGTCTCTCTCTATCTCTCTCTCCATATCTTTCTTACTCGTTCTCTCTTTCTCTCTTTCTCTGTCATTTTCTCTCCATCTCTTTCTCTAACTCTTTCTCTCCCCATCTCTCTCTTTCTCTTTCTTGCTCAATAATTCACTCTCCATGTCTCTCTCTCTCACTCATTCTCTCTCCATCTCTATCTCACTCTCCATCTCTGTCTCTCTTTCACTCATTCTCTCTCCATCTCTCTCTTTCTCTCTCTCTCACTCATTCTCTTTTTCTCACTGTCATTTCCCTTTACTCTCCCATTCTCTCTCTTACACTTTTTTCTTTTATCACTCTCGATCTCACTTTCTTTTATCACTCACTTTTGTCTTTTTTGTCTGTCTCTCAGTCTTTCTTACTCTATCTTGCTCTCTCTGTCTTCCTGTCTTTCTTTTTTTCTCCTTCCTCTTGCCCTCATTTTTGTCTCTTTCTCCCTGTTTCTCTGTCTCTCCCACCTTTTTACTCTCTCTCTTACACACATTCTCTCAATCACTCGTTTTGTTTCCTCTTTCTCTCTCCCTTTTTCTCAGTCTCGTCTCCTGGAGACCTGCTGTCTCTCCTGCACTGTTTTTCTTCCGCACTTTTCTCTCAGCCATTGTCTTTTCTCTCCGTCTCTCCAAATCTCCTCTATCTCTCTCTCCCTTTCTCTCTGCTGGCCGTCACGGTAACCACGGAGACAGCTGACCAGGAGAACTGTAGTAGTAATGAATTGTCTCTCTTGAAGGTCACATACACACATTCACACTCTCTATTGCACACTCTCTATTGCACACACTCTCTCTCACACACTCTCTCTCTCTCACACACACACACACACACACACACACACACACACACACACACTCTTCTCTCAGCTGTGTTGGAGGTTGTGTGTGCTTCTACTGAGCACTTAGAGATTCAAACACAGTCAGTTTCTAATAAACAGCAGCCGCTTGTGTACAGCCATCCAGACCCGCCCAGGTACCGAGTACCTTACAGAACCGTGGTGGAACCTCTCACATGTACCATCATAGGAACCGGAACAGCCACATGACCTTAATGACCTTCATGAATTGGTTCATAAGGTTTTGGTGGGCATACATTTATAGAAATGATTCAGCTACTTTGGGTGACTATTGAGTTCTAGTGTTTGTTAGCCACGTTAGCCTCGCTAGCTCCAGTTCAGAAGAAGCAGTATTTGAACTTTAGGTCTGTCTTGGTTGGCCGTCTATTTAAGTTGCGAATGGAAAATTACGTACGGTAGATTTTTCCCAGAGCCTGATAACGTAATCGAGTGCGTGTAACTAGGGTTATTAGGGATATTTTCTGTAATTTTGTCGATAATGATAATAAATGATATTCTGTATTAATTAAAAATGTGTTTGTAAGAGTCTTATATTTTACTAGCTCTGTCTACTGGTTCTTCAAGGGTAGATAGATAAATAAATAGTTCTAGATAGAGATGGATAGATACTTTATAGATCCCAAAGGGAAATTCAAGATCTCAAATAGATCATAAATACACACACACTAGTGAACAGGCACACTAGGGGCAGTGAGCTCACTTGCCCAGAGCGGTGGGCAGCCCTACCACAGCGCCCGGGGAGCAGTCAGGGGTTAGGTACCTTGCTCAAAGGATCTTCAGTCGTGTCGGTTCACGGTCACAAGGCCGGTTCCCTAACCTCCAGCCCACGACTGCCTTTAAATAGAACCATGAACACTCAAACAACCCATATCTTGCATCATGAAACATTATTGATGGAAAATGTGCTGTAGACGTTGTTCACAGAACTATATAGCACCAAAAGGGTTCCTCTAATATTACAATGTCAAGCTTGTAACAATAGGGGAACCCTTTTGGTGCTACATAGAACCCTTTTAAAAAAGGTTCTCTATAGATGCATCTACAGCACACTTCCTATGAAAATGAAGAACAATTGTCTTTCATCAGGAACCCCTGAAGAACCATCTTTCCAAGTGTGTATGATGAGTTGGATCCCTACTAAACAAGACTGCCTAGCCTAGATTAGACAGTTCATCATTCTCGCTGTTCTAAAATACCCAGCCCATTCATAATGTTCCAATCCAAATAATTGGAATGTTCTTAATCATTTACACTGCTCTAGAATTCTCTTCCCATTCACATTGTTCTAGAATGGTCTCCCTGTTTATACTCTTCCTGAATGTTCTGCCTCTGTAGAATGTTATGCCCATTTGCAGTGTTCTAGAGCATTCTTCATCAAAATTGTTTGATTGTTTCATTTTTCAAAGCACTCTAGAATGATATCCATATTCAGACTCTTCTATAATGTTCTCCATGATTCACACTGTTCCTCAGAGCTCTTTATCTTTTGCTATGTTCTAGAATGTTAACCCGTTCATACTGTTCTAGAATGTTCATTGTCCATTGTTCACACTGTCTTAGAACATTGTTCCTTGTTTACACTGTTCTAAAATACTGTGCCTTGTTCACACTGTCCTAGAATATCTCCCTTTTTGACAATGTCCTAGAATATGTCCCTTGTTCACACTGTCCTGTAATACTGTCCTTCGTTCACACTGTCCTAGAATATTTTCCCTTTTTCACACTGTCCTAGAACATTGTCCCTTGTTCACACTGTCCTAGAACATTGTCCCTTGTTCACACTGTCTAAGAATATTGTCTCTTGTTCACACTGTCCTAGAACATTGTCCATTGTTCACACTGTCCTAGAACATTGTCCCTTGTTCACACTGTCCTATAACATTGTCCCTTGTTCACATTGTCCTATAACATTGTCCCTTGTTCACTCTGTCCTAGAACATTGTCCCTTGTTCACACTGTCCTAGAACATTGTCCCTTGTTCACACTGTCCTAGAACATTGTCAGTTGTTCACACTATCCTATAACATTGTCCCTTGTTCACACTGTCCTAGAACATTGTCCCTTGTTCACTCTGTCCTAGAACATTGTCCCTTGTTCACACTGTCCTAGAACATTGTCCATTGTTCACACTGTCCTAGAACATTGTCCATTGTTCACACTGTCTCAGAACATTGTCCCTTGTTCACACTGTCCTAGAACATTGTCCCTTGTTCACACTGTCCTAGAACATTGTCCCTTGTTCACTCTGTCCTAGAACATTGTCCCTTGTTCACACTGTCCTAGAACATTGTCCCTTGTTCACACTGTCCTAGAACATTGTCCCTTGTTCACACTGTTTTAGACTATTGTCCCTTGTTCACACTGTCCTAGAACATTTTCCATTGTTCATACTGTCTCAGAACATTGTCCCTTGTTCACACTGTCCTAGAACATTGTTAATTGTTCACTCTGTCCTAGAACATTGTCCCTTGTTCACACTATCCTAGAACATTGTCCCTTGTTCACACTGTCCTATAACATTGTCCCTTGTTCACACTGTCCTTTAACATTGTCCCTTGTTCACTCTGTCCTAGAACATTGTCCCTTGTTCACACTGTCCTAGAACATTGTCCCTTGTTCACACTGTCCTAGAACATTGTCCCTTGTTCACTCTGTCCTAGAACATTGTCCCTTGTTCACACTGTCCTAGAACATTGTCCCTTGTTCACACTGTCCTAGAACATTGTCCCTTGTTCACACTGTCCTAGAACATTGTCCCTTGTTCACTCTATTCTAGAATGGTTTCCCTCATGGTTCCTGCAGACTGTTGGTTCTGTTGCTGAACGTAAGCCAATCCCCAGCATTAGTATCGCTGTTAGTCAGCGTCGGGCAGTGACGGCTCATATTTGCTCAGTTTTATGTACTTTACGTAAAGCTTTACCAGATTTGGACTTTCTGAGTGTTTTTCAATTCTATTCTCTTTCATTCTTTTCTATTTTATCACTTCTCTTTTTACTGCTGATCTCGACCAAAAGCTTCCTAAGTCTTAGTCTAACAAACTCCAGGTCTGATGCTGATAGACTCTGGATGTGTGGATCTACAGGAGAGCTCAGTGTTGGACTCCTTCTGTTCCACTTGCAGCTACTCTTATTTTTATTTGGCTCATGATTCCACCGAATTAAGGATGACGGGTGCTGGACGGAGAAGACTGAATCAGTGTGTCCTGAACTGAGACACACCCTTAATGGACAGGCTTTAAGCTTTAAGTGAAAAAGGTTTACCTTCTTTTCTCTCACCTATCTGAGTAATGCTACTCAGACAATGAGCAATCACACCTAGCGCAGGCACACACAGGTTTGTATGGGTACACTTCACTTGAACCCAGCCACATACCATAACAGTGCCATACCCACGTCGAGGCAGATGATCTCATTTGGTTCAGGAATATAACATGTTGCTATTTACTGGTCAGTGTCATGAGAGCCACATGCTAATTTATGCTGTGTTGAAATATTAGCTATGTTAGTCGGATAAACCGTTAATAATCCAGCTAATAGCTCAGTTGGAGTGGAAAGCATCCATGTGTACAGTCCGAATATAGTTTCTATCTAAGCGAATGAGGTGTGTAAATAATAGCCCTATACATGCGACTACATTCCCATGTTCATGGGATCGTATGTTGGATGATTGGACTTTATATAGATTAGATGCATGAAGAACAAGAAAGCTCAACGGATAAAAAACAAGGGTCTCCAATAACAATCAAAAGCTACAGAGAAAACGGAAATCCTAACAACCACCTGGAAGAGCTGGTAAACCCACCAACACTGGCCTCCCATCCGATGAACAACACCTTCATCTCTGAGAGAGAGGAGAACATCAAGTTCTCCACAGGTGTTTCTGTCCATCCTTCCTCTGTGTGAAGACACCTCAACACTGTGGAGTCTGAAAGGATGTGTAGCTGTTCAAGAAGCTCCTCACTGAGAAAAAAGAACATTTCCTTGTTTAAAAAAAGAAGGTTCTACCAGGGTTCTTTAGTAAGGGAACAGGTTTTGGGTGTCATATGGAGCCATATACATTCTCCAACAACCATTTAACCAGGAGAAGAATCACGTAAGCATGAAATGATTCTACATAAAACTCTTGGCCTAGGTAGAACTTGAACATACAGAACTGGATATCTGAGATGAGAAGAAAGGTTTCATGCTAAACCAGCTTCCCCCACAGTCTCCACTCACTGTGTCCACTCACTGTCCACTCTGTTAGACACTCCTACCTTGTTGGACCTCCTTGTAGATATAAAGACAGAAACAGTAGCTCATCTGCTGCTGCACAGTTTGTGATCTCAAGTCCTTCATCAGTGGACACAGGACGCTGCCCACATGGCTCTGATCCACTCACACCAACACAACACATACTAACACTACCATCACCATGTCAGTGTCACTGCAGTGCTGAAAATGACCCACCTCCCTAATAGTAGCTGCTCTGTGGTGGTCCTGTGGGGGTCCTGATCATTAAAGAACAGAGTAATAAAGTATACAGAGAATGAGATGAACTACAGTCTGTAAGTGGAGCTCCTGTATGGTCAGTGGAGCTGATACAGTGGACAGTGAGTGGAGATATAAGGAGATGGGTTTAATGTTATGGCTGATCGCTCTGTGTGTGTATATACACTACCGCTCATAAGTTTGGGATCACAGTGAAATGTTCTTGTTTTAATGGAGTATCTTCTTCTTTAACACAACAATGAACTGACGGGTCTCTAAAGAAAGTTGTTTCTTTCTGGTCATTGTGAGTCGGTCAGCAAGCCATCAACTGCTGATCTTCAGATACTAAACTAACCTAGAATGTTGTTCCCTTTTATACTCACTTATTAGTAGAATGTTTTTCAGCTGTGCATCACAATTGAGCAAGAGTGTCCTAACAACCAATTAGTCCAATAACATCCTTAACTTGGATTGGCGGCCGTACCAGGAGATTTAGACAGAGGACTGAGAATTACTGATAATAGAACTATATGTAAAATAAGTCTCTATACAAAAATAGACTTTAATACAAACATTTATATTCTTTAAAAATCATCTGATACACTTACATTAATTGTGAAATGGACAATATTGTTTGTGAATTGCATGAAAATTGCATGAAATGAAATTTGCAAGTGATCCTAAACTTTTGAGCGGTAGTGTATATAAACAAAGAGCTCTTGTTAAGAGAACCGAGGTGCTTTTAACACGTACTGAACACGTACTGAACACGTACAAAGACATTTAATTCCCGTCTGAATGGGATCAGAAACGAACGCTACCTGCCTAGACTCGGTTCTCTTATGTCACATCCCTTTTATGATGCCTAAAGGTGACTCCGCCGCCAGGTCAGCAACATTACTGTAAAGCCTTAAACAACCCTGGACTCCAGCTCAGGGACACGCCCTGCTTTCACACAGGTACAGCAGGCTGACGGTAACAGGGATGTAATGAGGAAACGTAATCGCACTGCAATATGGCTTTAGATAAGCCCGCACACTTTGACCTCACGTGAATTTTCCCCATTTCATATCTGGAGAACAACTGGCACCATAAAGATGGACCCGCAGCGTGCTGTGCTACAGCGCAGCCTGGAATCAATACCAACTAACGCGGGCGCGATGAGGTTGGATCCTTGGATGACACAATAGATCGGCCGATGAGGGTAGAGTTACCGTAGATGTTTACATAAGCTAAACAAGGTCTCGATTCGCCGTGACATATCTTTGTAAACATCATAAGCGTGGTGGATCTTTCCAGATGTTTGTTAGGTCTGCCGTGTGTTTGTTGTGCTATTGTTGGACTGGAGGTGGTGGGCAGCGCGGTGTTGCTGCCGTAACAACCGGGATTTGTTTATCTCTGGTGATTCAGCACGATATGCCATGGATGACTGACCTACTTACTAAAATGACACACATACGCCGGTCACTCCACCTCACACACACTCACACGCACATATAGACTCACAATACACTCACAATTACAGATACGGGCACACCTAGACCAAACCTGCACTACACATATACACACACAATACACACAAATCCGCACTACACATATACATATACAATATACACAAATCCACACTACACATATACATATACACATACAATACACACAAATCCGCACTACACATATACATATACAATATACACAAATCCACACTACACATATACATATACACATACAATATACACAAATCCACACTACACATATACACACACAATATACACAAATCCACACTACACATATACACATACACATACAATATACACAAATCCACACTACACATATACACACACAATATACACAAATCCACACTACACATATACACATACACATACAATATACACAAATCCACACTACACATATACACACACACAATATACACAAATCCACACTACACATATACATATACAATATACACAAATCCACACTACACATATACATATACACATACAATATACACAAATCCACACTACACATATACATATACACATACAATATACACAAATCCACACTACACATATACATATACACATACAATATACACAAATCCACACTACACATATACATATACACATACAATATTCACAAATCCGCACTACACATATACACACACAATATACACAAATCCGCACTACACATATACATATACACATACAATATACACAAATCCGCACTACACATATACATATACACACACAATATACACAAATCCGCACTACACATATACATATACAATATACACAAATCCGCACTACACATATACATATACACATACAATATACACAAATCCACACTACACATATACATATACAATATACACAAATCCACACTACACATATACATATACACATACAATATACACAAATCCACACTACACATATACATATACACATACAATATACACAAATCCACACTACACATATACATATACAATATACACAAATCCACACTACACATATACATATACACATACAATATACACAAATCCACACTACACATATACATATACACATACAATATACACAAATCCACACTACACATATACACACACACAATATACACAAATCCACACTACACATATACACATACACATACAATATACACAAATCCACACTACACATATACACACACAATATACACAAATCTACACTACACATATACACACACAATATACACAAATCCACACTACACATATACATATACACATACAATATACACAAATCCGCACTACACATATACATATACACATACAATATACACAAATCCACACTACACATATACACACACAATATACACAAATCCGCACTACACATATACATATACAATATACACAAATCCACACTACACATATACATATACACATACAATATACACAAATCCACACTACACATATACACATACAATATACACAAATCCGCACTACACATATACATATACACATACAATATACACAAATCCACACTACACATATACACATACAATATCCGCACTACACATATACATATACACATACAATATACACAAATCCACACTACACATATACACACAAAACTACACTAAACATATACATCTACAATAAAGCCAAACCTGTGCTACATGCATACACATACACATATACACAAACCTGCACTACACATATACACATACTATATGCACAAATCCGCACTACACATATACACATACAATACACACAAACCTGCACTACACATATACATGCTATATACCCAAACCCACACCACTCAAAACTACACTAAACATATACATCTACAATAAAGTCACACCTGTGCTACACATATACACATACAATACACACAAACCTGCAGTACACATATACACATGCAATTTACACAAACCTGCACTACACATATACACATACTATATACTAAAACCTGCACTACACATATACACACAAAACTATACTAAACATATACATCTACAATAAAGCCAGACATGCACTACACATATACACATACAATACACACAGACCTGCACTAAAAAAGCCAAATCTACGCTATATTGTACAGACATACAATATACCTAAACCTGTACTACACATACACATGTAATACACACACCTGCTCTGCACATATACACATACAGATTCACATACTAGATAGCCACGCCCACACTACACATATTCACACAAAACTACACTAAACATATGCACATACAATGCAGCCAAACCCATACTACTCATATACACAAACACATACTATACACACAAATCTGCACTTCACATATACACATACTATATACACAAACCTGCACTTTACATATACACATACTATATACACAAACCTGCACTACACATATACACATACTATATACACAAACCTGCACTTTACATATACACATACTATATACACAAACCTGCACTACACATATATATGCTAATACCCAAACCCACACCACTCAAAACTACACTAAACATATACATCTACAATAAAGTCAAACCTGTGCTACACATATACACATACAATACACACAAACCTGCACTACACATATACACATACAATATACACAGACCTGCACTACACATATACACATACAATGTACACAAACCTGCACTACACATATACACATACAATATACACAGACCTGCACTACACATATACACATGCAATATACACAGACCTGCACTATACATATACACATGCAATATACACAGACCTGCACTTCACATATACACAGAACAAAAAACAGTAAAGACACAGAGTAAAAGCCAAATCTACGCTATATTGTACAGACATACAATATACCTAAACCTGTACTACACATACACATGTAATACACACACCTGCTCTGCACATATACACATACAGATTCACATACTAGATAGCCACGCCCACACTACACATATTCACACAAAACTACACTAAACATATGCACATACATTGCAGCCAAACCCATACTACTCATATACACAAACACATACTATACACACAAATCTGCACTTCACATATACACATACTATATACACAAACCTGCACTACACATATACACATACTATATACACAAACCTGCACTACACATATACACATACTATATACACAAACCTGCACTTTACATATACACATACTATATACACAAACCTGCACTACACATATATACATACTATATACAGAAACCTGCACTTCACATATACACACTAAACATGAACACATACAGCCAAACGTGTGCTACGTATATACACAAACCTGCACTACACATAAACACACAAACATGCACCACACATATACTTACAAACCTTCCCATATTCTACAGTTTCCTTATATACATCCTAACCTACACCACACATATATACACAAACTTACTCTGTACATACATACGCACATACAACACTACACATATACACACAAAATAAAAAAAATAATTTTTTAATTTTTAATAAAAAAATAAAAGAAAAATTGCAAACATGTTTTGTCATATTAATTCCCTCATATAACAGTCAAATTTATTATCATACTACATACTATTTATACATTTATAATATTTGACTCTGTTGTATTGGGAGTTTAAAATGTCTTCAACTTAAAATGCAATGGTTTACATTGTTGTAGTCTATGCAGGGCAGAAAGGACCCCCCAGCATCAGTGTATAAACAGGTCTTGGTTTGCACAACGTGGCATAAACCTGGTACACTCCCACACACACCCACACTCTCGCACACACACCGACTCCTGACGTGCTGGCAGACACGCAGCTGGAGAGGAATGCTGTTTTGTCAGAATCAGCTAAACATAATCATAACATCATAACATCAGTGTGTGTGTTTCAGTGCACGACACACACTGTAAGACTTCATCGTCCATAAAACATCACAGCTACATTAAATCCTTATTCTTTAGTAACAACTATCAATTGTTCTGCATAATTTATGAATGGTTTATTATCTGCTCTGAATTAGAATAACTATATAAGTTTTAAAACATGGCGACCACTCCTCAGTCCATATAGCACATAGTGGTCATATTTACTAGGTGCAGGTGTGGCTGCAGACCAGTGTGGTTGTACCATCCCAAAGGTGTTCTACTGGATTCAGATCAGATGACTGGGACGGGCGCTGAAGAACACTCAACTTATTGTCATGTTCATAAAACTAGTTCCAGATGAACTTGACTATTTTCACATGGTTAGGGTTTGCCACTTTAAATGTAAACAAATAAGCAATGCCCAATTGCAATTTCACCACCCACCATACAACTCCAATGCCAACCTCCAAACCCACAACCCACTCTAAAACCCCACTGCCCATCTCTCAACACTTACCACCCACCCTACAACTCCAATGCCAACCTCCCAACCCACAACTCACTCTAAAACCCTACTGCCCATCTCTCAACACTTACCACCCACCCTACAACTCCAATGCCAACCTCCCAACCCACAACTCACTCTAAAACCCTACTGCCCATCTCTCAACACTTACCACCCACCCTACAACTCCAATGCCAACCTCCCAACCCACAACTCACTCTAAAACCCTACTGCCCATCTCTCAACACTCACCACCCACTCTACAACACCACTGCCCATCTCTCAACACTCACCGCCCACCACCCACCATACAACTCCACTGCCCATCTCTCAACACTCACCACCCACTCTACAACACCACTGCCCATCTCTCAACACTCACCGCCCACCACCCACCATACAACTTCACTGCCCATCTCTCAACACTCACCACCCACCATACAACTCCACTGCCCATCTCTCAACACTTACCACTCACCATACAACTCCACTGCCAACCTCCCAACCCACAACCCACTCTAAAAGCCTACTGCCCATCTCTCAACACTCACCACCCACCCTACAACCCCACTGCCCATCTCTCAACACTCACCGCCCACCACCCACCATACAATTCCACTGCCCATCTCTCAACACTTACCACTCACCATACAACTCCACTGCCAACCTCCCAACCCACAACCCACTCTAAAAGCCTACTGCCCATCTTTCAACACTCACCACCCACTCTACAACCCCACTGCCTATCTCTCAACACTCACCACCCACCCTACAACTCCACTGCCAACCTCTCAACCCACAACTCACTCTAAAACCCCACTGCCCATCTCTCAACACCCATGCTACAACACCAGTGTCAACCTACAAACATTCCCACCCAAGCTGCAACCCCACTGCCCATCTCCCAGCAGTCACCACCCACCCTGCAACACCACTACCAACCTCCCAACTCACGACCCAGCCAAAAACCCCACTGCCTATCTCTCAACACTTACCACCTACCCTACAATGCCACTGGCAACCTCCAAAACCTTCCACCCACCCTACCACCCCACTGCCACCCCCCAAAAACTCCCAATCACCCTACAACCCCACTTTCAACCTCCAAACAATCCCACCTACCCTTCAATGCCACTGGCAACCTCTGAAACCTTCCACCCTACTGCACCAATGCCGCCCTTCAAAAACTTCCACGCACCCTATAACCCCGCTTTAAACCTCCAAACAATCCTACCCACCCTATAACCCCACTGCCACCCAACAAACCCACCCACAAACGCTTACCAGTTTTGGGGAGCCTGTGTCCACTGCAGCCTCAGCTTTCTGTTCCTACTGTAGTCTTCTGCTGTTGTAGCCTCAGGCTTAGACATGAGAGATGATTTACTAGTCACCACACATTAACAGAGTGGTTATCTGAATGGAGTGTAGCCTTTCTCTCAGTTCAGACCAGTCTGGCCATTCTCCACTGACCTCCTCTCTAATCAACAAGGTGTTGACTTCGCTCACTGGATGTTCGCTCTGCGTATGAAGATCAGAGGAGATCAGCAGCAAATCTGGCACCAACAATACAGTACATTTTGTCTTCATTCTGATGGTGGATGTAAAGGTGCTGCATAATTTACTGCACTGCACTGGCTGATTAGATAATTGTCAATTAATCTGATCAATAAGTGTATTTTCACCAGTAATAACATCAGATATCATTAGAACAGATAAATACAGTTCACAGTAACATGAATATGTTATTGTGAGAGAAGTAGATCAGATCTTGAGCTCCAGTTTGAGGAACAAAGTTAGGTTCCAGATTTCTCCTGGACGCCCCAGACATTGTATGAATGTATTCAGTTCCTTCAGCAGCAAATCTTAATTTAGCTTAATGAAGAACTGAGCAGTCAAAGCAGGTATTAGATGATATATTGCCAAAGGTATTTGCTTGTCTACCTTCACACGCATATGAACTTGAGTGACGTGGATTCTTAATCCATAGGGTTTAATATGATGTCGGCCCAACCTTTGCAGCTATAACAGCTTCAACTCTTCTGGGAAGTCTCTCCACGCGGTTTAGGAGAGTGTTTATGGGAATGTTTGACCAACAGTTCTTTCAGAATCACATTTGTGAGGTCAGACACTGATGTTGGACGAGAAGGTCTGGTTCACAGTCTTCAGAGGTGTTCTATCAGGTTGAGGTCAGGACTCTGTGCAGGCCAGTCAAGTTCTTCCACACCAAACTCGCTGCTCCTCTTTATGGACGTAGCTTTGTGTACTGGTGGGCCGTCATGTTGAAACAGGAAGGGGCCGTCCCCAAACTGTCCCCAGAAAGTTGGGAGCATAAAATTGTCCAGAATCTCTTGGTCTGCTGAAGCATTAAGAGCTGCTTACACTGGAACTAAGGGATCAAGCCCACCTCCTCAAAAAACACTGGCACACCATAATCCCCCCTCCACCAAACTTTACACTCGGCACAGTGCAGTCAGACAAGTACCGTTCTCCTGGCAACTGCTAGACCCAGACTCCTCCATCGGATTGCCAGATGGAGAAGCGTGATTGGTCACTCCAGAGAACATGTCTAAATATAATCTCATGTAATGTATGCAGGTGTTTCACTGGCCAGATGAGTTCAATGTGGAGGTTCAGCTTAGTAGGGGCTTCACACCTGTTGACAGAGAACTGTTTACAGCAGTTAAGGCACTGTTTATGAAGTATGAACTGTATTAAGATCACACGTGGAAGAGCAGCACAGGGCGTCTCACAGTAACCGAAGGCCAGTCGTCAGAAGTTTGACGGTTGAGAGAAAATAATAGCAGGATGTGCAGAGCAGAGCCTCTGAGTGAGAGATTAAAGAGAGAAAGCAGTCGAGCGGCAGAGCTTCTCTCTTTCATATCGCGGGAACGCATCTCCTCCCTCGTCTCCCAGCATCCTCTCCTCTGGTCCCCTGTGGCCTACTTCCAACGTCTCACTCCTCATCTCGTCCTCCTCTCTTTCAGCACTTATCTTTTCTTTCTTTTTTATTTCTATATGTTACAAAATATCCTCTCATATATCTATAAATTCTTTCTTTTCTCTCTATCTTTCCATCTCTTTCACTGCCTGGAGGCAGATCCGGGCTGAGTGTCCATCTCCGTGTTATCATGTGTCACCATCCTGATTTTACATCGTCTGTCTCTGTGAGTGATGGTGGCCATTTTATTCTTCCTGCCGTGTTTCTTTCACTTCTCTGCATTCAGGCTTTTCTCTCTTTCATCCTCCACCCGGCAGCAGCAGCAGCTCTGTTTTCTCCTCCCTCCCTCCATCATTATTTCCTCTTTTCATTGGACTCATGTTTCTCATCTCTTTTCACAAGGGCTCTTATTTTTCCCTCCCTCTGCTCTTCCTTCTAGACGAGTATAAAAAGGACAGAATAAAAATACAGTAATCCGGTTCGGTGAGTGACACAAAGCCTGCGATCACATGACATTTATTTATTTATTTATTTTTTAATTTTTTTTATTTATTTATATCTCGGAACTACACTGTTAGAGAATATATCAGCCAATCCGGGAAATAGTGCATTAAACCTTCTACCAAATTCACTAACTGGCCACTTTATTAGAAACATCCACCTTGTATTTCCAGTAACTGGCCATTTTATTAGAAACACCAACCTTGTACTCACCGGCCACTTTATAAGAAACACCCACCTTGTACTTCCTCTTACTGGCCACGTTATTAAAAACACCAACCTTGTACTTACACTAACTGGCCATTTTATTAGAAACACCAACCTTGCCCTCACCGGCCACTTTATTAGAAACACTCACCTCTGGCTTCCGCTCACTGGCCAATTTTTAGAAACATGTACCCTGTGTTTCCACTAACTGGCCACTTTATTAGAAACACCAACCTTGTACTTCCACTAACTGGCCATTTTATTAGAAACACCAACATTGTACTTCCACCAACTGGCCACTTTATTAGAAACACCAACCTTGTGCTTCCACTAACTGATCACTTTATTAGAAACACCAACTTAGTACTTCCACCAACTGGCCACTTTATTAGAAACACCAACCTTGTGCTTCCACTAACTCATCACATTATTAGAAACACCAACTTAGTACTTCCACCAATTGGCCATTTTATAAGAAACACCCACTGTGTACTTCCACTAACTGGCCACTTTATTAGAAACACCAACCTTGTGCTTCCACTAACTCATCACATTATTAGAAACACCAACTTAGTACTTCCACCAATTGGCCATTTTATAAGAAACACCCACTGTGTACTTCCACTAACTGGCCACTTTATTAGAAACACCAACCTTGTGCTTCCACTAACTCATCACATTATTAGAAACACCAACTTAGTACTTCCACCAATTGGCCATTTTATAAGAAACACCCACTGTGTACTTCCACTAACTGGCCACTTTATTAGAATTACTCACCTCTGGCTTCCACTAACTGGACATTTTATTAGAAACACCAACATTGCACTTCCACTAACTGGCCATTTTATTAGAAACACCAACTTAGTACTTCCACCAACTGGCCACTTTATTAGAAACACCACATTGTGCCTCCACTAACTGGCCACTTTATTAGAAACACCAACCTTGTACTTCCACTAACTGCCCACTTTATTAGAAACACCTACCTTGTACTTCCACCAACTGGCCACTTTATTAGAAACACCTACTTTGTGATTCCAGTATATACAGTACACTTACAGTATATAGACTCTGTAACTACTTCTTTCTTTCTATTTTTCATTTTTTTTCTTTCACAGTGTCTCCATCTAATATAATGTCTTAATCTGTTCTGTGTGTGCTCTTTGTGCATTCTCCACATTAGAGTCTACAGTGAAATGTGAGTGAGTGGAGCCTCCTACTGGTCACTGTGAGAATTTAAACTTTTCACTTACATAACAGACATTTAACCCACTGCTCACACATCAGCCCGAACTGCACCTTCAGCAGTATTCCTGTACGAGCTGCGTGGAGACCAGCAGGACCTACAGGGGGTTTACTATGTCTTCCCTGGTCAGATTAGTGAGGAGAGAAATCCCTACAGTGTAAAACAATAGTTCTACGAGATGTTTTCGTTTTGAAATTCGGACGCGGAGAGGTCTCTGTCTGCCAGCCCGCTGCTGGAACGGTGTGGCATTTACTGTAAAAGCTGGTTACGGTTTCCATAAAGCAGGTCTACATGACAGGCTCTGCTAACCGAGCTTGATTCAGTGTGTATACGGATCAGAACCAGGGCTCATTTGTGCCAGTCTCGCTGTCCTGTGTTATTGTTTCCACTGGGCAGGAAAAAGCAAAGGCAGACAGTAAATTACAGATTGGGCAGAAGCTGCGGCTGACATTAGCAAATAAAAACGCAAGCGGCGGCCAGCTAGCCGGAGGGTGGAAATGGGAGAGAAGCTAATTTAGAGCTGGACATGTGGGTGACTTTCATGCTGGTCAGGAAAGTGAGGTTTTACTGAAAATGGCAGGGTGACACAACACGGGATGACCAGCGGAGAATTTCTACAACAGGGGAGATCAAAACGAGGGAAGACAAGGAGGAAAAC
>CM038710.1:45113124-45210624 GCA_021613375.1 Megaleporinus macrocephalus | reverse complement strand
CTCTCCGCGCCTCTGTTCACTGTGTGCAGAAGCTGAGACTAAACTGTGCTGCAATATGTAATTTCCTGTAGAGGAGCTCTGCTGGTGCGTCACTCATTTCCATCCACAAATAAATCCAAGCCTGGAGATCTAATTAGACCCATTACCTACCCAGGACCACACCACCGTGATTAACATGCGCTCGTGTAGTCGCAGAGCAGCAACGAGGGAGGAGAAAGAGCCGCAGCGCCTAACCGAAGCTCCAGAACCGTGATTACCTGACGCGGAGATTAAAGGAGCGGTTCAGAAAAATGGAAATTCACACCAATCTGCCTATAAATCCAACGCCTGATAGGCAGCCAAGCTACGAGCTGGAGCTCCGAGGCTAAACTGCATGCCTTAATCATCACACACTCACCTCAGACAGTGTAGAGCGGTTTTAATTTAGGGGAATTCCACCAATTTTCCAAAAATTACATACATAATTCAGCGGTTGTGATGTAAGCAAAGTAATTCATAGTGGTTTGGTCTGAAATGCTCTGATCTAAGGAGTCAGAGTTGTTCACAGCGGTGGTGATAGAAGCCAGACGTCCATCTCTAAAAGCTGCCTCACAGAAACTTGTTACATCAAGTGGTTATAAAATCTTAGCTTTATGATAGTTTGGAGAGGATTTGGGCCTTTAAGATCCATTTATGGTGGAGGGATACATGCAGGGTGCCGGGCGACAAAATAGGCCCCTCAGGAAAACGTATGATTTCCAGATTTTACACTACACTAAAGTTAAAGTTTTGTGACGATGCTTTTCTGTGAAGGGGTTGCGAAGACAACAAGAAGTGAAGGTCGCAGTGGAAACAAGGGTGAGTGGAGACCCCCAAGGAACAAAACAGAAAAACATATTCACCGTATTTGGCTACACCCACTTTCAAGCGTGTGTTTGTTCCACCTTTGTGTTAAAACTTCCGCTCAGCTAACCAACATGAATACAGTTACATGGGAGGAGACCAGAGAGACAGTAAGAAGTTCTAATAGGACAACACTGTCTCCTCAGAGGTTAATAACACAGTGGGTGGGTGATATGAGAAGATGGTCCGAGGTTAATAACACAGTGTGTGGGTGATATGAGAAGGTGGTCTGAGGTTAATAACACAGTGGGTGGATGATATGAGAAGGTGGTCTGAGGTTAATAACACAGTGGTGTGGTGATATGAGAAGGTGGTCTGAGGTTAATAACACAGTGGGTGGGTGATATGAGAAGGTGGTCTGAGGTTAATAACACAGTGGGTTGGTGATATGAGAAGGTGGTCTGAGGTTAATAACACAGTGGGTGGGTGATATGAGAAAGTGGTCTGAGGTTAATAACACAGTGGGTGGATGATATGAGAAGGTGGTCTGAGGTTAATAACACAGTGGGTGGGTGATATGAGAAAGTGGTCTGAGGTTAATAACACAGTGGGTGGATGATATGAGAAGGTGGTCTGAGGTTAATAACACAGTGGGTGGATGATATGAGAAGGTGGTCTGAGGTTAATAACACAGTGGGTGGGTGATATGAGAAGGTGGTCTGAGGTTACTGATGGAGACATGTTTAATTACTCTGTACTCTCGGAAGGTGTAGACGGTTCAGTAATGAAAAACTATAAAAGTACTGAAGCGTATCAGTACCTGCACAGTGGGAAGGTGGGCGTGTCCTCCTACACACAGACGGTGAGTTTATATTTCTGAAAGCCGGTTAAACCCAAGTCCAGCAGCTGCCCGAGCCCCTCTGTGTGGGTGTTAGTTACAGTCCAGATAGCCTAGCGCGGTGGACACTGATCAGAAATCAGTTACTGAACTGATAGACTCACCAGCACCCGACACGTCTGCTTCCTCTGAGCTTCATAAGTGAGACGTTTCTCTGGATAAGGAAGCTCTGGTGCTGGTTCTCCTCCACAGAATGGTAAGAGCAGACATACGGAGGTTTGGGTGGATGTTTTAAATTTAGAGCTTCAGCCAGAGTCGCAGGTGGTCTTCTTTGGAAGGCGGCCCCCCAACACTCTGATCTTTATGTGCTGTGGTGTAACTCTGATGTTCAAGCCAAGTTTTCCTCTTCTTCCAATTACTGACTCCCTCTAACTGAACATGTTATGCTGGTCAGTTTATATGTTTGTTGTCGTTTTGCTTGTAATTAGTATCAACAAATCCACGCTCGCACCGGAAGTTCTAACACAAAGTAAACGAAGATGGCCCCCCAGTGTTGTCATGGAAAATAGCGTGAATAGTGGGTGAGTCTTTAATTGCGGGCTCTTAACTTAGTTTTATAAAGTAATACATTTCATTAGAATTTCATTATAAAATCACACTGTTAGACATATTTAATTTCTATACATATAATATAAATATATTAATTCTACTTAATTTAAAAGATATTGATGGTGAAATTTAAAACCTGTCATTACCATCAACAAATGTCATTACCATCTCAACAGGTTATGTGTTGGTAATGACATGTTGCAGTAATGACAATTTTCACTTTTTTAAAGAAAGCTAGCTAGGCCATGGATTTGCTAAAGCTAGTTAACAGCTAGTACGAGATGTACTTTAATTACACATAAATAAATAAATAATAATGTGTAAATGTAATGTTTTGTTGTGCCGTACTGATGTAAACGGTTATGACTCTGAATAAATGTACTCTATGATCAGGAGCAATATGGCGGATGAGCTTGTGTGGCTACTAAACTGGCCTACTTCAATAGCAACGATGGCCATATATAAAAACAGCTTTTGTTTAATGTGTTGTTATGGTAACAGACTAGAAGGGTTTGGGTTAGCTAACGTTTATATTAACTTTACTCAGTAAACACTCTAAAACATAAAAGTTACCATGTTCAAACATCAGTACCTGACCTCACTAACACTTAACCAAATCCTCACAGCAATGTTCAGCATCAGTACCTGACCTCACTAACACTCAATCAAATCATCACAGCAATGTTCAGCATCACTACCTGACCTCACTAACAATCAAATCCTCACAGCAATGTTCAACATCAGTAACTGACCTCACTAACACTTAACCAAATCCTCACAGCAATGTTCAGCATCACTACCTGACCTCACTAACACTCAATCAAATCCTCACAGCAATGTTCAACATCAGTAACTGACCTCACTAACACTTAACCAAATCCTCACAGCAATGTTCAGCATCAGTACCTGACCTCACTAACACTCAATCAAATCATCACAGCAATGTTCAGCATCACTACCTGACCTCACTAACAATCAAATCCTCACAGCAATGTTCAACATCAGTAACTGACCTCACTAACACTTAACCAAATCCTCACAGCAATGTTCAGCATCAGTACCTGACCTCACTAACACTCAATCAAATCATCACAGCAATGTTCAGCATCACTACCTGACCTCACTAACAATCAAATCCTCACAGCAATGTTCAACATCAGTAACTGACCTCACTAACACTTAACCAAATCCTCACAGCAATGTTCAGCATCACTACCTGACCTCACTAACACTCAATCAAATCCTCACAGCAATGTTCAACATCAGTAACTGACCTCACTAACACTCAATCAAATCCTCACAACAATGTTTAACATCAGTATCTGACCTCACTAATACTCAATCAAATCCTCACAGCAATGTTCAACATCAGTACCTGACCTCACTAACACTCAACCAAATCCTCACAGCAATGTTCAACATCAGTACCTGACCTCACTAACACTTCTAATGATGGCGGTATATTGAAGCAGGTTCCACATGCAGGTCTCGGGATGTTTATGTTGCCGGGGAGTCATTTTCATGGGTGTTACACAACAGCATCAATAATCAATTAACCACCCCCTGCTGACGAGCTGAATCAAACTCCTTAATAATTCATAAACACTGGAGGATGATGACTCAGATTCTGAGAAAACCAGATTACCCTACGGATAAATTACCGTTTCCGTTAAACTGGCACTGCTGTTTGTTTTATGGCCTCATGATCTTGTGTTGTGGATCAGAATTTCCTTCATGAGCCTCATGATCAATTACCTTAGGTCCGAGTCTGAGGCTAGCTGCAGATCAAAGCTAAAATAGTTAATTAACTGCCAACATTTACACACCACCACAACACCAACCCGCAACCAGAACATTTACACACAACCACAACACCAACCAGCAACCAGAACATTTACACACAACCACAACACCAACCAGAACATTTACACACAACCAAAACACCAACCAGCAACCAGAACATTTACACACAACCACAACAACCAGCAACCAGAACAATTACACACAACCACAACACCAACCAGCAACCAGAACATTTACACACAACCACAACAACCAGCAACCAGAACATTTACACACAACCACAACAACCAGCAACCAGAACATTTACACACAACCACAACACCAACCAGCAACCAGAACATTTACACACAACCACAACACCAACCAGAACATTTACACACAACCACAACACCAACCAGCAACCAGAACATTTACACACAACCACAACACCAACCAGCAACCAGAACATTTACACACAACCACAACAACAACCAGGAACCAGAACATTCACACACAACCACAACAACAACCAGCAACCAGAACATTTACACACAACCACAACACCAACCAGCAACCAGAACATTTACACACAACCCCAACACCAACCAGCAACCAGAACATTTACACACAACCACAACACCAACCAGAACATCTACACACAACTACAACACCAACCAGCAACCAGAACATTTACACACAACACCAACCAGCAACCAGAACATTTACACACAACCACAACACCAACCAGCAACCAGAACATTTACACACAACCACAACACCAACCAGCAACCAGAACATTTACACACAACTACAACACCAACCAGCAACCAGAAAATCTATACACAACTAAAACACCAACCAGCAACCAGAACATTTACACACAACCACAACACCAACCAGCAACCAGAACATTTACACACAACCACAACACCAACCAGAACATTTACACACAACCACAACACCACCACAACACCAACCAGAACATTTACACACAACCACAACACCAACCAGCAACCAGAACATTTACACACAACCACAACAACAACCAGAACGTTTACACACAACCACAACAGCAACCAGCAACCAGAACATTTACACACAACCCCAACACCAACCAGCAACCAGAACATTTACACACAACCACAACACCAACCAGCAACCAGAACATTTACACACGACCAGCAACCAGAACATTTACACACAACACCAACCAGCAACTAGAACATTTACACACAACCACAACAACAACCAGCAACCAGAACATTTACACACAACCACAACAACAACCAGCAACCAGAACATTTACACACAACCACAACACCAACCAGCAACCAGAACATTTACATACAACCACAACAACAACCAGCAACCAGAACATTTACACACAACCACAACAGCAACCAGCAACCAGAACATTTACACACAACCACAACACCAACCAGCCACCAGAACATTTACACACATCCACAACACCAACCAGCCACCAGAACATTTACACACAACACCAACCAGCAACCAGAATATTTACATACAACCACAGTACCAACCAGCAACCAGAACATTTACACACCACAACAACAACCAGCAACCCAAACATTTACACACAACCACAACACCAACCAGCCACCAGAACATTTACATACAACCACAACAACCAGCAACCAGAACATTTACACACAACCACACCAGCAACCAGCAACCAGAACATTTACACACAACCACAACACCAACCAGCAACCAGAACATTTACACACAACCACAACACCAACCAGCCACCAGAACATTTACACACAACCACAACACCAACCAGCCACCAGAACATTTACACACAACCACAGTACCAACCAGCCACCAGAACATTTACACACAACCACAACACCAACCAGCAACCAGAACATTTACACATAACCACAACACCAACCAGCAACCAGAACATTTACACACAACCACAACACCAACCAGAACATTTACACACAACCACAACACCAACCAGCAACCAGAACATTACACACAACCACAACACCAACCAGCAACCAGAACATTTACACACAATCACAACATCGACCAGCAACCAGAACATTTACACACAAACACACCACCAACCAGCCACCAGAACATTTACACACAACCACAGTACCAACCAGCCACCAGAACATTTACACACAACCACAACACCAACCAGCAACCAGAACATTTACACATAACCACAACACCAACCAGCAACCAGAACATTTACACACAACCACAACACCAACCAGAACATTTACACACAACCACAACACCAACCAGCAACCAGAACATTTACACACAACCACAACACCAACCAGCAACCAGAACATTTACACACAATCACAACACCGACCAGCAACCAGAACATTTACACACAAACACACCACCAACCAGCAACCAGAACATTTACACACAACCACAATAACCAGCAACCAGAACATTTACACACAACCACAACAGCAACCAGAAACCAGAACATTTACACACAACCACAACACCAACCAGCAACCAGAACATTTACACACAACCACAACAACAATCAGCATCCAGAACATTTACACACAACCACAACACCAACCAGCAACCAGAACATTTACACACCACCACAACAACCAGCAACCAGAACATTTACACACCACCACAACACCAACCAGAACATTTACACAAAACTACAACACCAACCAGCAACCAGAACATTTACACACAACCACAACACCAACCAGCAACCAGAACATTTACACACAACCACAACAGCAACCAGCAACCAGAACATTTACACACAACCACAACACCAACCAGCAACCAGAACATTTACACACAACCACAACACATCTACTATGAACTATTCAGCACCACTATGAATTGTTCAGTATCTTCTATCAATCAATCAGCATCTACTATGAACTATTCAGTACTACTATTAATTATTCATTATCTACTATGAATCATTCAGCATCTACTATGAATTTTTCAGTGTTTACTATGAATCATTCAGCATCTACTACACTATGGATCATTCAGCATCTACTATGAATTATTCAGCATCTACTATGAATTATTCAGAACTACTATGAATTATTCAGTATTTGCTATGAATTATTCAGTATTTACTATGAATAATTCAGCATCTACTATAAATTATTTAGAACTACTATGAATTATTCAGAACTACTATGAATTATTCAGTATTTACTATGAATAATTCAGCATCTACTATAAATTATTTAGAACTACTATGAATTATTCAGAACTACTATGAATTATTCAGTATTTACTATGAATTATTCAGCATCTACTATGAATTATTCAGAACTACTATGAATTATTCAGAACTACTATGAATTATTTAGTATTTACTATGAATTATTCAGTATTTAGTATGAATTATTCAGTATCTACTATGAACCATTCAGCATCTACTTTGAATAATTCAGCATCTACTATGAATTATTCAGTACTACTATGCATTATTCAGTATCTACTATAAATGATTCAGTATCTAGTATGAAAGGTGTGTAGTTAGGTGAGGAACTGAAGAGTTGACCTGTAAAAACAAAATAAAGTTAAATAAATAAAATAAAAGGTACTTCACTGTAATTACTGTAAATGAATTTGGGCTTGACTATTTTAAAACAGGGACAGGAGGAAGAAAACAAAGCCATCTGTGTGTGTGTGTGTGTGTGTGTGTGTGTGTGTGTGTGTGTGTGTGTGTGTGTGTGTGTGTGTGTGTTTGTCCTCACAACCCTTGTGATTGCTGTTTGGTGTGTGATGAAGGCTCGTGATTAGCATTAGCATTGCCCAGGAGCAAGGAAAACAGCATGAGTACTGGCCACAGGTACAGATGTCTATTTAAAACAAGCCTGGCCAGTATCACAGTTCTCATACTCCCAGTACTGTCTTACTAATTTAGGTAACACAATACTCCATACTACCTGCTCACTGTATCAGAAACCCCCTTGTTTTATTATCTTGTTACTCGACCTTGCTGGTGCTTAGTGAGGGGCTGTAAACCATTTACTGATGTTCATCATGTGCCATCCATCTTTTAACACTTCATCAGTTGCTGACCTCAGAACTGCACTGCACTGAATTCATATATCATATATGAACTGATATACACCACATATTATACATACAAACAGCCTGATACTGTATATAAACTGATGTATAGACTACTCCATATATTCTTTAACTAAGCTAAACCCTAAAATTTACATTAAACCCTCACCTCTACATTTACACTAAACCCTAACCTCTACATTTACACTAAACACTAACTCCTACATTTACACTAAACCCTAACTCCTACATTTACACTAAACCCTAACTCCTACATTTTCACTAAACACTAACCCCTACATTTACACTAAACCCTAACTCCTACATTTACACTAAACACTAACCCCTACATTTACACTAAACCCTAACCTCTACATTTACACTAAACACTAACCCCTACATATACACTAAACCCTAACTCCTACAGTTACACTAAACCCTAACTCCTACATTTACACTAAACCCTAACTCCTACATTTTCACTAAACACTAACCCCTACATTTACACTAAACCCTAACTCCTATATTTACACTAAACACTAACCCCTACATTTACACTAAACCCTAACTCCTACATTTACACTAAATACTAACCCCTACATTTACACTAAACCCTAACTCCTACAGTTACACTAAACCCTAACCCCTACATTTACACTAAACCCTAACTCCTACATTTACACTAAACCCTAACTCCTACATTTACACTAAACACTGACTCCTACATTTACACTAAACACTAACTCCTACATTTACACTAAACCCTAACCCCTACATTTACACTAAACACTAACTCCTACATTTACACTAAACACTAACCCCTACATTTACACTAAACCCTAACCTCTACATTTACACTAAACACTAACTCCTACATTTACACTAAACCCTAATCTCTACATTTACACTAAACCCTAACTCCTACATTTACACTAAACCCTAACTCCTACATTTTCACTAAACACTAACCCCTACATTTACACTAAACCCTAACCCCTACATATACACTAAACCCTAACCCCTACATTTACACTAAACCCTAACCTCTACATTTACACTAAACACTAACCCCTACATATACACTAAACCCTAACTCCTACAGTTACACTAAACCCTAACTCCTACATTTACACTAAACCCTAACTCCTACATTTTCACTAAACACTAACCCCTACATTTACACTAAACCCTAACTCCTATATTTACACTAAACACTAACCCCTACATTTACACTAAACCCTAACTCCTACATTTACACTAAATACTAACCCCTACATTTACACTAAACCCTAACTCCTACAGTTACACTAAACCCTAACCCCTACATTTACACTAAACCCTAACTCCTACATTTACACTAAACCCTAACTCCTACATTTACACTAAACACTGACTCCTACATTTACACTAAACACTAACTCCTACATTTACACTAAACACTAACTCCTACATTTAAACCAAACCCTAACCCCTACATTTACACTAAACACTGACTCCTACATTTACACTAAACACTAACTCCTACATTTACACTAAACCCTAACTCCTACATTTACACTAAACCCTAACTCCTACATTTACACTAAACCCTAACCTCTACATTTACACTAAACACTAACTCCTACATTTACACTAAACCCTAATCTCTACATTTACACTAAACCCTAACCCCTACATATACACTAAACCCTAACCCCTACATTTACACTAAACCCTAACCCCTACATATACACTAAACCCTAACTCCTACATTTACACTAAACCCTAACCCCTACATTTACACTAAACCCTAACCCCTACATATACACTAAACCCTAACCTCTACATTCACACTAAACCCTAACCCCAACATTTACACTAAACCCTAACCTCTACATTCACACTAAACACTAACCTCTACACTTACACTAAACCCTAACCTCTACATTCACACTAAACCCTAACACCAACATTTACACTAAACCCTAACCCCTAAATTTACACTAAACCCTAACCCCTACATTTACACTAAATACTAACCCCTACATATACACTAAACACTAACCTCTACATTCACACTAAACCCTAACCCCAACATTTACACTAAACCCTAACCTCTACATTCACACTAAACACTAACCTCTACACTTACACTAAACCCTAACTCCTACAGTTACACTAAACACTAACCCCTACATTTACACTAAACCCTAACTCCTACATTTACACTAAACACTAACCCCTACATTTACACTAAACCCTAACTCCTACATTTACACTAACCCCTACATTTACACTACACCCTAACTCCTACATTTACACTAAACCCTAACCCCTACATATACACTAAACCCTAACTCCTACAGTTACACTAAACCCTAACCCCTACATTTACACTAAACCCTAACTCCTACATTTACACTAAACCCTAACTCCTACATTTACAATAAACACTGACTCCTACATTTACACTAAACCCTAACTCCTACATTTACACTAAACACTAACTCCTACATTTACACTAAACACTAACTCCTACATTTACACTAAACCCTAACCCCTACATTTACACTAAACACTGACTCCTACATTTACACTAAACACTAACTCCTACATTTACACTAAACCCTAACTCCTACATTTACACTAAACACTAACTCCTACATTTACACTAAACCCTAACCTCTACATTTACACTAAACACTAACTCCTACATTTACACTAAACCCTAATCTCTACATTTACACTAAACCCTAACCCCTACATATACACTAAACCCTAACCCCTACATTTACACTAAACCCTAACCCCTACATATACACTAAACCCTAACTCCTACATTTACACTAAACCCTAACCCCTACATTTACACTAAACCCTAACCCCTACATATACACTAAACCCTAACCCCAACATTTACACTAAACCCTAACCTCTACATTCACACTAAACACTAACCTCTACACTTACACTAAACCCTAACCTCTACATTCACACTAAACCCTAACCCCAACATTTACACTAAACCCTAACCCCTAAATTTACACTAAACCCTAACCCCTACATTTACACTAAACACTAACCCCTACATATACACTAAACACTAACCTCTACATTCACACTAAACCCTAACCCCAACATTTACACTAAACCCTAACCTCTACATTCACACTAAACACTAACCTCTACACTTACACTAAACCCTAACCTCTACATTCACACTAAACACTAACCCCTACATTTAAACTAAACCCTAACCTCTACATTTACACTAAACACTAACTCCTACATTTACACTAAACCCTAACCCCTACATTTACACTAAACACTAACTCCTACATTTACACTAAACACTAACCTCTACATTTACACTAAACCCTAACCTCTACATTTACACTAAACACTAAGTCCTACATTTACACTAAACCCTAATCTCTACATTTACACTAAACCCTAACTCCTACATTTACACTAAACCCTAACTCCTACATTTTCACTAAACACTAACCCCTACATTTACACTAAACCCTAACTCCTACATTTACACTAAACACTAACCCCTACATTTACACTAAACCCTAACCTCTACATTTACACTAAACACTAACCCCTACATATACACTAAACCCTAACTCCTACAGTTACACTAAACCCTAACTCCTACATTTACACTAAACCCTAACTCCTACATTTTCACTAAACACTAACCCCTACATTTACACTAAACCCTAACTCCTACATTTACACTAAACACTAACCCCTACATTTACACTAAACCCTAACTCCTACATTTACACTAAATACTAACCCCTACATTTACACTAAACCCTAACTCCTACAGTTACACTAAACCCTAACCCCTACATTTACACTAAACCCTAACTCCTACATTTACACTAAACACTAACCCCTACATTTACACTAAACCCTAACCTCTACATTTACACTAAACACTAACCCCTACATATACACTAAACCCTAACTCCTACAGTTACACTAAACCCTAACTCCTACATTTACACTAAACCCTAACTCCTACATTTTCACTAAACACTAACCCCTACATTTACACTAAACCCTAACTCCTATATTTACACTAAACACTAACCCCTACATTTACACTAAACCCTAACTCCTACATTTACACTAAATACTAACCCCTACATTTACACTAAACCCTAACTCCTACAGTTACACTAAACCCTAACCCCTACATTTACACTAAACCCTAACTCCTACATTTACACTAAACCCTAACTCCTACATTTACACTAAACACTGACTCCTACATTTACACTAAACACTAACTCCTACATTTACACTAAACCCTAACCCCTACATTTACACTAAACACTAACTCCTACATTTACACTAAACACTAACCCCTACATTTACACTAAACCCTAACCTCTACATTTACACTAAACACTAACTCCTACATTTACACTAAACCCTAATCTCTACATTTACACTAAACCCTAACTCCTACATTTACACTAAACCCTAACTCCTACATTTTCACTAAACACTAACCCCTACATTTACACTAAACCCTAACCCCTACATATACACTAAACCCTAACCCCTACATTTACACTAAACCCTAACCTCTACATTTACACTAAACACTAACCCCTACATATACACTAAACCCTAACTCCTACAGTTACACTAAACCCTAACTCCTACATTTACACTAAACCCTAACTCCTACATTTTCACTAAACACTAACCCCTACATTTACACTAAACCCTAACTCCTATATTTACACTAAACACTAACCCCTACATTTACACTAAACCCTAACTCCTACATTTACACTAAATACTAACCCCTACATTTACACTAAACCCTAACTCCTACAGTTACACTAAACCCTAACCCCTACATTTACACTAAACCCTAACTCCTACATTTACACTAAACCCTAACTCCTACATTTACACTAAACACTGACTCCTACATTTACACTAAACACTAACTCCTACATTTACACTAAACACTAACTCCTACATTTAAACCAAACCCTAACCCCTACATTTACACTAAACACTGACTCCTACATTTACACTAAACACTAACTCCTACATTTACACTAAACCCTAACTCCTACATTTACACTAAACCCTAACTCCTACATTTACACTAAACCCTAACCTCTACATTTACACTAAACACTAACTCCTACATTTACACTAAACCCTAATCTCTACATTTACACTAAACCCTAACCCCTACATATACACTAAACCCTAACCCCTACATTTACACTAAACCCTAACCCCTACATATACACTAAACCCTAACTCCTACATTTACACTAAACCCTAACCCCTACATTTACACTAAACCCTAACCCCTACATATACACTAAACCCTAACCTCTACATTCACACTAAACCCTAACCCCAACATTTACACTAAACCCTAACCTCTACATTCACACTAAACACTAACCTCTACACTTACACTAAACCCTAACCTCTACATTCACACTAAACCCTAACACCAACATTTACACTAAACCCTAACCCCTAAATTTACACTAAACCCTAACCCCTACATTTACACTAAATACTAACCCCTACATATACACTAAACACTAACCTCTACATTCACACTAAACCCTAACCCCAACATTTACACTAAACCCTAACCTCTACATTCACACTAAACACTAACCTCTACACTTACACTAAACCCTAACTCCTACAGTTACACTAAACACTAACCCCTACATTTACACTAAACCCTAACTCCTACATTTACACTAAACACTAACCCCTACATTTACACTAAACCCTAACTCCTACATTTACACTAACCCCTACATTTACACTACACCCTAACTCCTACATTTACACTAAACCCTAACCCCTACATATACACTAAACCCTAACTCCTACAGTTACACTAAACCCTAACCCCTACATTTACACTAAACCCTAACTCCTACATTTACACTAAACCCTAACTCCTACATTTACAATAAACACTGACTCCTACATTTACACTAAACCCTAACGCCTACATTTACACTAAACACTAACTCCTACATTTACACTAAACACTAACTCCTACATTTACACTAAACCCTAACCCCTACATTTACACTAAACACTGACTCCTACATTTACACTAAACACTAACTCCTACATTTACACTAAACCCTAACTCCTACATTTACACTAAACACTAACTCCTACATTTACACTAAACCCTAACCTCTACATTTACACTAAACACTAACTCCTACATTTACACTAAACCCTAATCTCTACATTTACACTAAACCCTAACCCCTACATATACACTAAACCCTAACCCCTACATTTACACTAAACCCTAACCCCTACATATACACTAAACCCTAACTCCTACATTTACACTAAACCCTAACCCCTACATTTACACTAAACCCTAACCCCTACATATACACTAAACCCTAACCCCAACATTTACACTAAACCCTAACCTCTACATTCACACTAAACACTAACCTCTACACTTACACTAAACCCTAACCTCTACATTCACACTAAACCCTAACCCCAACATTTACACTAAACCCTAACCCCTAAATTTACACTAAACCCTAACCCCTACATTTACACTAAACACTAACCCCTACATATACACTAAACACTAACCTCTACATTCACACTAAACCCTAACCCCAACATTTACACTAAACCCTAACCTCTACATTCACACTAAACACTAACCTCTACACTTACACTAAACCCTAACCTCTACATTCACACTAAACACTAACCCCTACATTTAAACTAAACCCTAACCTCTACATTTACACTAAACACTAACTCCTACATTTACACTAAACCCTAACCCCTACATTTACACTAAACACTAACTCCTACATTTACACTAAACACTAACCTCTACATTTACACTAAACCCTAACCTCTACATTTACACTAAACACTAAGTCCTACATTTACACTAAACCCTAATCTCTACATTTACACTAAACCCTAACTCCTACATTTACACTAAACCCTAACTCCTACATTTTCACTAAACACTAACCCCTACATTTACACTAAACCCTAACTCCTACATTTACACTAAACACTAACCCCTACATTTACACTAAACCCTAACCTCTACATTTACACTAAACACTAACCCCTACATATACACTAAACCCTAACTCCTACAGTTACACTAAACCCTAACTCCTACATTTACACTAAACCCTAACTCCTACATTTTCACTAAACACTAACCCCTACATTTACACTAAACCCTAACTCCTACATTTACACTAAACACTAACCCCTACATTTACACTAAACCCTAACTCCTACATTTACACTAAATACTAACCCCTACATTTACACTAAACCCTAACTCCTACAGTTACACTAAACCCTAACCCCTACATTTACACTAAACCCTAACTCCTACATTTACACTAAACCCTAACTCCTACATTTACACTAAACACTGACTCCTACATTTACACTAAACACTAACTCCTACATTTACACTAAACACTAACTCCTACATTTAAACCAAACCCTAACCCCTACATTTACACTAAACACTGACTCCTACATTTACACTAAACACTAACTCCTACATTTACACTAAACCCTAACTCCTACATTTACACTAAACCCTAACCTCTACATTTACACTAAACACTAACCCCTACATATACACTAAACCCTAACCCCTACATTTACACTAAACCCTAACCCCTACATATACACTAAACCCTAACCTCTACATTCACACTAAACCCTAACCCCAACATTTACACTAAACCCTAACCTCTACATTCACACTAAACACTAACCTCTACACTTACACTAAACCCTAACCTCTACATTCACACTAAACCCTAACCCCAACATTTACACTAAACCCTAACCCCTAAATTTACACTAAACCCTAACCCCTACATTTACACTAAACACTAACCCCTACATATACACTAAACACTAACCTCTACATTCACACTAAACCCTAACCCCAACATTTACACTAAACCCTAACCTCTACATTCACACTAAACACTAACCTCTACACTTACACTAAACCCTAACTCCTACAGTTACACTAAACACTAACCCCTACATTTACACTAAACCCTAACTCCTACATTTACACTAAACACTAACCCCTACATTTACACTAAACCCTAACTCCTACATTTACACTAACCCCTACATTTACACTACACCCTAACTCCTACATTTACACTAAACCCTAACCCCTACATATACACTAAACCCTAACTCCTACAGTTACACTAAACCCTAACCCCTACATTTACACTAAACCCTAACTCCTACATTTACACTAAACCCTAACTCCTACATTTACACTAAACACTGACTCCTACATTTACACTAAACCCTAACTCCTACATTTACACTAAACACTAACTCCTACATTTACACTAAACCCTAACTCCTACATTTACACTAAACACTGACTCCTACATTTACACTAAACACTAACTCCTACATTTACACTAAACCCTAACTCCTACATTTACACTAAACCCTAACTCCTACATTTACACTAAACACTAACCTCTACATTTACACTAAACCCTAACTCCTACATTTACACTAAACACTGACTCCTACATTTACACTAAACACTAACTCCTACATTTACACTAAACCCTAACCCCTACATTTACACTAAACACTAACTCCTACATTTACACTAAACCCTAACTCCTACATTTACACTAAACCCTAACCTCTACATTTACACTAAACCCTAACCTCTACATTTACACTAAACACTAACTCCTACATTTACACTAAACCCTAATCTCTACACTTACACTAAACCCTAACCTCTACATTCACACTAAACCCTAACCCCTAAATTTACACTAAACCCTAACCCCTACATTTACACTAAACCCTAACCCCTACATTTACACTAAACACTAACCCCTACATATACACTAAACACTAACCTCTACATTCACACTAAACCCTAACCCCAACATTTACACTAAACCCTAACCTCTACATTCACACTAAACACTAACCTCTACACTTACACTAAACCCTAACCTCTACATTCACACTAAACCCTAACCTCTACATTCACACTAAACCCTAACCCCTAAATTTACACTAAACCCTAACCCCTACATTTACTCTAAACACTAACCCCTACATATACACTAAACACTAACCTCTACATTCACACTAAACCCTAACCCCAACATTTACACTAAACCCTAACCTCTACATTCACACTAAACCCTAACCCCTACATTTACTCTAAACACTAACCCCTACATATACACTAAACCCTAACCTCTACATTCACACTAAACACTAACCTCTACACTTACACTAAACCCTAACCTCTACATTCACACTAAACACTAACCTCTACATTCACACTAAACACTAACCCCTACATTTACACTAAACCCTAACCTCTACATTTACACTAAACCCTAACCTCTACATTTACACTAAACCCTAACTCCTACATTTACACTAAACACTAACCCCTACATTTACACTAAACACTAACCTCTACATTCACACTAAACACTAACCCCTACATTTAAACTAAACCCTAACCTCTACATTTACACTAAACCCTAACCTCTACATTTACACTAAACACTAACCCCTACATTTACACTAAACCCTAATCTCTACATTTACACTAAACCCTAACCTCTACATTCACACTAAACACTAACCCCTACATTTACACTAAACCCTAATCTCTACATTTACACTAAACCCTAACCTCTACATTCACACTAAACACTAACTCCTACATTTACACTAAACCCTAACCCCAACATTTACACTAAACACTAACTCCTACATTTACACTAAACCCTAACTCCTACATTTACACTAAACCCTAACTCCTACATTTACACTAAACCCTAACCTCTATATTTACACTAAACCCTAACCTCTATATTTACACTAAACACTCGGGTTTAGTTTAACACTGACATACTACTCAAATACAGGTTCTAATAGAAATTAGGATTATTGTAGCAGTGTTTATATTAATATTCTGAACTGATGGGCTTGCTCTGATAGTAGTGCGTATGAGGCCTGAGTGTGCTGATGTGTAGGGTGGATGGAACAGAGCTCAGTAAGCAGATCTGCGTGTCATTAGAGCTCAACTGCTGCTGCAGAGAGCGTGACCGCCGCCACTCAGTTACTGATTAACTCAATATTGAAGGAATGACAATCGAGTCGTGCTAAGTGAGTCAGTTACATGGAAGGGAGGGCGAGAGAAATAAAGAGAGAACAAACAGGCCTTTCTCTGCTCTGATCACTCTGTCCTGCCTGGTTCCTGGTTAGGGCCTTATTCACTTATTAATATTAATATTAATTATTCAATAACTGCTATTAATTATTCAGTATTTGCTATAGATGATGATGTACTGAATGTAAATTATTCAGTAACTTCTATGAAAATATTTGGCCACGTTGGCACAGAGAATATCTGCTTCATCACATTGTATTAAGATCATTTACAACCTAAAGGGAAACTCAACCAGTTTTTTCAGAATTTTTGTGTTCAATGTTTGAGATGTAAACAGAGAGATTCAGAGTGGATTTGGTGTAAAATGGTTCACATGTTGTTTACAGTGGTGGTGATGGTGTTTACAGTGGTGGTGATGATGTTTACAGTGGTGGTAATGGTGTTTAGAGTGGTGGTGATGATGTTTAGAGTGGTGGTAATGGTGTTTAGAGTGGTGGTGATGGTGTTTACAGTGGTGGTGATGGTGTTTAGAGTGGTGGTGATGGTGTTTACAGTGGTGGTGATGTTACAGTGGAGGTGATGTTTACAGTGGAGGTGATGTTTACAGTGGTGGTGATAGTTTTTACAGTGGTGGTGATGGTGTTTACAGTGGTGATGGTATTTACAGTGGAGGTGATGTTTACAGTGGAGGTGATGTTTACAGTGGTGGTGATAGTTTTTACAGTGGTGGTGATGGTGTTCATAGTAGTCATGGTGTTCAGACCTTAGACAGTGTATTTATAACTATCTACTTTAATAACGTTCTGTGAGGGAGCTGTTAGAGGTGGACGTCTGGTTCCTTTCACCACCGCTGTGAACAGTTCTGACTCACTTAGTAAATGTATATACTCTTCATCTACACAGATCACAGATCAAAGTTAAAGTTAAGCAATGTCACCTCCGCTCTCTCAGATAAGCCGCAGCTCCTGACTTTGTTAGTGAAATATACAGGTTATTGAACTATACAGTCACTATTTGCAGTCTGTGCAATCAGATAGAGAGTGATTGTGTTGTGTGGTTGTGTTTATATGTACAGTAGTCTAGGTGATAGGCTCTTAATGACATTTGATGGCACTAACAGTATATTTTATTTTTCAGTCTTACAAATGAGAATATATTTAAGGAATAACACATTCACACATCCAGAATTTATTTTAACTAAAAGCTTAAACAACACTCACTTACTTTCTTCTTGATCACACACACACACACACACACACACACACACACACACACACACACACACACACACACACACACACATATATACATATAAACACCAACACTCTTCAACAATCACCAACACCCTCCAACAAACACCAACACTCTCCAACAATCACCAACACCCTCCAACAATCACCAACACCCTCCAACAGTCCCCAACACCCTCCAACCATCACCAACACTCTCCAACAATCACCAACACCCTCCAACAATCACCAACACTCTCCAACAATCACCAACACTCTCCAACAATCACCAACACCCTCCAACCATCACCAACACCCTCCGACAAACACCAACACTCTCCAACAATCACCAACACCCTCCGACAAACACCAACACTCTCCAACAATCACCAACACCCTCCAACAATCACCAACACTCTCCAACAATCACCAACACCCTCCAACAATCACCAACACTCTCCAACAATCACCAACACCCTCCAACAATCACCAACACCCTCCAACAGTCCCCAACACCCTCCAACCATCACCAACACTCTCCAACAATCACCAACACCCTCCAACAATCACCAACACTCTCCAACAATCACCAACACTCTCCAACAATCACCAACACCCTCCAACCATCACCAACACCCTCCGACAAACACCAACACTCTCCAACAATCACCAACACCCTCCGACAAACACCAACACTCTCCAACAATCACCAACACCCTCCGACAAACACCAACACTCTCCAACAATCACCAACACCCTCCGACAAACACAAATATTCTCCAACAACACCAACATTTTCAATCAAGCACCAACATTCTCGAAAAAACACCAAAATTCCCAATACCAACATTCTCCAACAAACAACACTATTCTCCAACAAACACCAACATAATACAACAAACACCAACATTCTTCAGAAAACACCAACCCTTTTCACCAAACACCAACATTCTCAATCAAGCACCATCAATTTCCAACAATCACCAACACCCTCCAACAAACAACAACACTCTCCAACAATCACCAACACCCTCCAACAAACACCAACACCCTCCAACAAACACTAACACTCCCCAACAATCACCAAAACCCTCCAACAAACATTAACACTCATCAACAATTACCAACACCCTCCAACAAACACTAAAACTCTTCAACAATCACCAACCCCTTCAACAAACACTAACACTCCTCAACAATTACCAACACCCTCCAACAAACAACAACACTCTCCAACAATCACCAACACCCTCCAACAAACACCAACACCCTCCAACAAACACTAACACTCTTCAACAATCACCAACACCCTCCAACAAACAACAACACTCTCCAACAATCACCAACACCCTCCAACAAACACCAACACCCTCCAACAAACACTAACACTCTTCAACAATCACCAACACCCTGCAACAAACACCAACACTCCCCAACAATCACCAAAACCCTCCAACAAACATTAACACTCATCAACAATTACCAACACCCTCCAACAAACACTAAAACTCTTCAACAATCACCAACACCCTCCAACAAACACTAACACTCCTCAACAACTACCAACACCCTCCAACAATCACCAACACTCTCCAACAATCACCAACACCCTCCAACAATCACCAACACTCTCCAACAATCACCAACACCCTCCAACAATCACCAACACCCTCCAACAGTCCCCAACACCCTCCAACCATCACCAACACTCTCCAACAATCACCAACACCCTCCAACAATCACCAACACTCTCCAACAATCACCAACACTCTCCAACAATCACCAACACCCTCCAACCATCACCAACACCCTCCGACAAACACCAACACTCTCCAACAATCACCAACACCCTCCGACAAACACCAACACTCTCCAACAATCACCAACACCCTCCGACAAACACCAACACTCTCCAACAATCACCAACACCCTCCGACAAACACAAATATTCTCCAACAACACCAACATTTTCAATCAAGCACCAACATTCTCGAAAAAACACCAAAATTCCCAATACCAACATTCTCCAACAAACAACACTATTCTCCAACAAACACCAACATAATACAACAAACACCAACATTCTTCAGAAAACACCAACCCTTTTCACCAAACACCAACATTCTCAATCAAGCACCATCAATTTCCAACAATCACCAACACCCTCCAACAAACAACAACACTCTCCAACAATCACCAACACCCTCCAACAAACACCAACACCCTCCAACAAACACTAACACTCCCCAACAATCACCAAAACCCTCCAACAAACATTAACACTCATCAACAATCACCAACCCCTTCAACAAACACTAACACTCCTCAACAATTACCAACACCCTCCAACAAACAACAACACTCTCCAACAATCACCAACACCCTCCAACAAACACCAACACCCTCCAACAAACACTAACACTCTTCAACAATCACCAACACCCTCCAACAAACAACAACACTCTCCAACAATCACCAACACCCTCCAACAAACACCAACACCCTCCAACAAACACTAACACTCTTCAACAATCACCAACACCCTGCAACAAACACCAACACTCCCCAACAATCACCAAAACCCTCCAACAAACATTAACACTCATCAACAATTACCAACACCCTCCAACAAACACTAAAACTCTTCAACAATCACCAACACCCTCCAACAAACACTAACACTCCTCAACAACTACCAACACCCTCCAACAAACACCAACACTCCCCAACACTCTCCAACAAACACCAACACTCTTCAATAATTACCAATATACTTCAACACACACCAACATCATACAACAAACACCATCATTCTCCAAGAAACACCAACAATTTTCAACAATCACCAACACTCTTCAACAATCACCAACACCCTCCATCAAACACTAACACTCTTCAACAATTACCAACAAACACCAACACTCTCCAACAATCACCAACACCCTCCAACAATCACCAACACTCTCCAACAATCACCAACGCCCTCCAACAATCACCAACACTCTCCATCAATCTCCAAGAAACACCAACACTCTCCAACAATCACCACCACCAACATCACCAACACCACCAACACTCTCCAACAATCACCACCACCAACATCACCAACACCACCAACATTCTCCAACAATCACCACCACCAGCATCACCAACACCACCAACACCCTCCAACAAACACCAACACTCTCCAACAATCACCAACATTCTTCAACAAACACTAACATCATACAACAAACACCGTCATTCTTCATCAATTTAATGGATTATTAACACTAGGTCCATAACACTGGGCTTTAGCAGAACCAAAAATAAGAAGAACAACATACACCTGACCAGGATTCTGTAGGGGATTCTGTACTTCTTCAGCCTCTGAGAGGCACTTGTTTAGGGCCACTCCTGCAAGAGGCTGCTCAATAATTTACTGTCTCTATCATTCGGAATCATTCTATTCATCTTTGAATCTGACAGTCAGAAATATGAGGCTCTTACTTCTTTACTTGGAAGGGGGTGGTATGTCTGATGTCTGACGCCTGGCTTTGATGTTGGGATTGAAAGACTTAGACTAATGAGGCAGACTTCAAAGAGAAGCCAAGTTTCAAATGAGTCATTATCTTTTAAACACACAAACTAATCTTATGACATATTAGATACATTATAGCATCCCGCTAAAGGCTTACAAGGCCATGGATGCGTGGCAGACAGAGCCATGGCCATGTTGAGTGGCAACATGGTCATGTATGCTCCAGGGACGGGCAGTGAGGACTGCAGAGGAAGCAGTAGGAGGACAACCTACTTGCTATCTCAAGCTGCTGCTGTGCTCAATAAAAGAGCATCCCCTTAAAATACTATGTTCCCAGCACCTTTGTCTACTGCTATGAGGTCCCATTGGTGTCAGAAGTGGGACAGTCCTTCAGGGGCCACCCAGACTGAGAAGGAGACCAAAAAGTAGGACCAATGCTGAGTCAGAGCTCCACTGTGGCTAGTAGAGGCAGATGGGACACACCATCGTTGTTGATGCCCCAGTAGCATGAGCATTGGTACCACAAGCCATGAGGAGATACTCTACTATCGTGAAGAGGACATAGCCCAGCACCCCGGGGAAGAGGCCATGATCCTGAGGAAAGACTTGTGATGGTGTGGATTGTCAAGGCAGAGCTAGGGCTCCACAGTGGGTGTTTAAGGACGCGGGGACACCACATTGTTGTTGACGCCTCAGTAGCACGAGCATTGGTGCCACGAGCCGTGAGGAGACACTCTACTATGGTGAGGAGGACACAGCCCTCAGTCTCTTTGCTCCAGTAAATGTGACCCTGAGGAAGGGGCCTGAGGTATGGTCGAGAGCATTCATTTAAAATGCTATGTTTCCTGCATCAGCATCTTTGCTGTCACATTGGTCTCAGAAGTGGGATAGCCCCTAGAGGACCTGTAAGGAATGGTGCTACCACAGACTTAAAAGATGAGTAGTAGAAACAGAGGACAGAGGAGTGAAATTTACCAAGGACTGCCAAAGAAAAGACGACAACAAGCCAGAACTTAAGAGTGCAGTAGTGGTGGTTGCTGGCCCATGGCAATGGTTTGAGCAGGCGCTAGTGGTGTAAATTGCCAAAGTGGACTGAGGTCTCCACAGTGGGTGGTGGAGGATTTGTTGTTGTCACAGCAGCGAGAGCATTTGTGCAACAAGCCAGGAGGAGATACTCTACTAAGGTGAGGAGGACACAGCCCTCAGAGCCTTTGCTCCAGCACCCCGGGGAAGAGGACATGATACTGAGGAATGACTTGTGGTGGTGTGGATTGTCAAGGCTGAGTCAGAGCTCCACAGTGGTGGAGGAAGTGTGTACATGCCATTGTTCCAGCATTCCGGGCAAGAGGACGTGATCCTGAGGATGGCTTGCAGTGGTGTGGATTGCCAAGGCGGAGTTAGGGCTCCACAGTGGGTGGTCGGGGAAGCGAGGACACTGCATTCTTGTTGTTGACCAGGTGCACGAGCATTGGTGCCACAAGCCTTAAGGAGACACTCTAGTCAGGTCAGGTCATGTTTATTTGTGTAGCACTTTTTACAATGATTTTGTCACAAAGTAGCTTTACAGGAATTTAAAAACATTAAAACATGAAGACACAACACTTCATCCACTGTGAGCAAGCCGGTGGCGAGAACAACTACCTCAACTGGAGGAAGAAACCTTGGGAGAAACCAGACTCTGGTCAAACAGTATTTACAGTTTAATAAACTAAAGCTGAGTCTGAAGGTAAAAGCTTTAGAAGCTGCACAGGTGGTACATTAGGTGGATGATACAGTGATGCAGTCAAGGATGGAGCAAATGGCACAAATGGAGAGGAAAACTGGTTGGTGCCAGGTGACAGGGGGGCCCTGGTGGTCAGTCCTTTAACAGTATTCGACCGGACAGGTGGGCGGTTATTACCTCAGAAAAAGAAAAGAGACAGAATTAGTTCTGGTTTAGGTAAGTACAGAGACAGAGTTAGTTCTGGTTTGGGTTAGTACAGAGACTGAGTTAGTTCTGGTTTGGGTTAGTACAAAGACAGAGTTAGGTCTGGTTTAGGTAAGTACAGAGACAGTGTTAGTTCTGGTTTAGGTTAGTACAGAGACAGAGTTAGTTCTGGTTTGGGTTAGTACAGAGACAGAGTTAGTTCTGGTTTGGGTTAATATAGAGACAGAGTTAGTTCTGGTTTGGGTTAGTACAGAGACAGAGTTAGGTCTGGTTTAGGTAAGTACAGAGACAGTGTTAGTTCTGGTTTGGGTTAGTACAGAGACAGAGTTAGTTCTGGTTTGGGTTAATATAGAGACAGAGTTAGTTCCGGTTTGGGCTACTACAGAGACAGAGTTAGTTCTGGTTTGGGTTAGTACAGAGACAGAGTTAGTTCTGGTTTGGGTTAATATAGAGACAGAGTTAGTTCTGGTTTGGGTTAGTACAGAGACAGAGTTAGGTCTGGTTTAGGTAATTACAGAGACAGTGTTAGTTCTGGTTTGGGTTAGTACAGAGACAGAGTTAGTTCTGGTTTGGGTTAGTACAGAGACAGAGTTAGTTCTGGTTTGGGTTAATATAGAGACAGAGTTAGTTCTGGTTTGGGCTAGTACAGAGACATAGTTAGTTCTGGTTTGGGTTAGTACAGAGACAGAGTTAGTTCTGGTTTGGGTTAGTACAGAGACAGAGTTAGGTCTGGTTTAGGTAAGCACAGAGACAGAGTTAGTTCTGGTTTGGGTTAGTACAGAGACAGAGTTAGGTCTGGTTTAGGTAAGTACAGAGACAGTGTTAGTTCTGGTTTGGGTTAGTACAGAGACAGAGTTAGTTCTGGTTTGGGTTAATATAGAGACTGAGTTAGTTCTGGTTTGGGCTAGTAAAGAGACAGAGTTAGTTCTGGTTTGGGTTAGTACAGAGACAGAGTTAGTTCTGGTTTGGGTTAGTACAGAGACAGAGTTAGGTCTGGTTTAGGTAAGCACAGAGAAAGAGTTAGTTCTGGTTTGGGTTAATATAGAGACAGAGTTAGTTCTGGTTTGGTTTAGTACAGAGACAGAGTTAGGTCTGGTTTAGGTAAGTACAGAGACAGTGTTAGTTCTGGTTTGGGTTAGTACAGAGACAGAGTTAGGTCTGGTTTGGGTTAGTACAGAGACAGAGTTGGTTCTGGTTTGGGTTAGTACAGAGACAGAGTTAGTTATGGTTTGGGTTAGTACAGAGACAGAGTTAGGTCTGGTTTGGGTTAGTACAGAGACAGAGTTAGTTCTGGTTTGGGTTAATATAGAGACAGAGTTAGTTCTGGTTTGGGCTAGTACAGAGACATAGTTAGTTCTGGTTTGGGTTAGTACAGAGACAGAGTTAGTTCTGGTTTGGGTTAGTACAGAGACAGAGTTAGGTCTGGTTTAGGTAAGCACAGAGACAGAGTTAGTTCTGGTTTGGGTTAGTACAGAGACAGAGTTAGGTCTGGTTTAGGTAAGTACAGAGACAGTGTTAGTTCTGGTTTGGGTTAGTACAGAGACAGAGTTAGTTCTGGTTTGGGTTAATATAGAGACTGAGTTAGTTCTGGTTTGGGCTAGTAAAGAGACAGAGTTAGTTCTGGTTTGGGTTAGTACAGAGACAGAGTTAGTTCTGGTTTGGGTTAGTACAGAGACAGAGTTAGGTCTGGTTTAGGTAAGCACAGAGAAAGAGTTAGTTCTGGTTTGGGTTAATATAGAGACAGAGTTAGTTCTGGTTTGGTTTAGTACAGAGACAGAGTTAGGTCTGGTTTAGGTAAGTACAGAGACAGTGTTAGTTCTGGTTTGGGTTAGTACAGAGACAGAGTTAGTTCTGGTTTGGGTTAATATAGAGACTGAGTTAGTTCTGGTTTGGGCTAGTACAGAGACAGAGTTAGTTCTGGTTTGGGTTAGTACAGAGACAGAGTTAGTTCTGGTTTGGGTTAGTACAGAGACAGAGTTAGGTCTGGTTTAGGTAAGCACAGAGACAGAGTTAGGTCTGGTTTGGGTTAATATAGAGACAGAGTTAGTTCTGGTTTGGGTTAGTACAGAGAAAGAGTTAGGTCTGGTTTGGGTTAGTACAGAGACTGAGTTAGGTCTGGTTTAGGTAAGCACAGAGACAGAGTTAGTTCTGGTTTGGGTTAATATAGAGACAGAGGTAGTTCTGGTTTGGGTTAGTACAGAGACAGAGTTAGTTCTGGTTTGGGTTAGTACAGAGACAGAGTTAGGTCTGGTTTGGGTTAGTACAGAGACAGGGTTAGTTCTGGTTTGGGTTAGTACAGAGACAGGGTTAGGTCTGGTTTGGGTTAGTACAGAGACAGAGTTAGTTCTGGTTTGGGTTAGTACAGAGACAGAGTTAGTTCTGGTTTGGGTTAATATAGAGACAGAGTTAGTTCTGGTTTGGGCTAGTACAGAGACATAGTTAGTTCTGGTTTGGGTTAGTACAGAGACAGAGTTAGTTCTGGTTTGGGTTAGTACAGAGACAGAGTTAGGTCTGGTTTAGGTAAGCACAGAGACAGAGTTAGTTCTGGTTTGGGTTAGTACAGAGACAGAGTTAGGTCTGGTTTAGGTAAGTACAGAGACAGTGTTAGTTCTGGGTTGGGTTAGTACAGAGACAGAGTTAGTTCTGGTTTGGGTTAATATAGAGACAGAGTTAGTTCTGGTTTGGGCTAGTACAGAGACAGAGTTAGTTCTGGTTTGGGTTAGTACAGAGACAGAGTTAGTTCTGGTTTGGGTTAGTACAGAGACAAAGTTAGGTCTGGTTTAGGTAAGCACAGAGACAGAGTTAGTTCTGGTTTGGGTTAATATAGAGACATAGTTAGTTCTGGTTTGGGTTAGTACAGAGACAGAGTTAGGTCTGGTTTGGGTTAGTACAGAGACAGAGTGAGTTCTGGTTTGGGTTAGTACAGAGACAGAGTTAGTTCTGGTTTGGGTTAATATAGAGACAGAGTTAGTTCTGGTTTGGGCTAGTACAGAGACAGAGTTAGTTCTGGTTTGGGTTAGTACAGAGACAGAGTTAGGTCTGGTTTAGGTAAGCACAGAGACAGAGTGAGTTCTGGTTTGGGTTAATATAGAGACAGAGTTAGTTCTGGTTTGGGTTAGTACAGAGACAGAGTGAGTTCTGGTTTGGGTTAGTACAGAGACAGAGTTAGGTCTGGTTTAGGTACGTACAGAGACAGTGTTAGTTCTGGTTTGGGTTAGTACAGAGACAGAGTTAGTTCTGGTTTGGGTTAATACAGAGACAGAGTTAGTTCTGGTTTGGGCTAGTACAGAGACAGAGTTAGTTCTGGTTTGGGTTAATACAGAGACAGAGTTAGTTCTGGTTTGGGTTAGTACAGAGACTGAGTTAGGTCTGGTTTAGGTAAGCACAGAGACTGAGTTAGTTCTGGTTTGGGTTAGTACAGAGACAGAGTTAGGTCTGGTTTAGGTAAGTACAGAGACAGTGTTAGTTCTGGTTTGGGTTAGTACAGAGACAGAGTTAGTTCTGGTTTGGGTTAATATAGAGACTGAGTTAGTTCTGGTTTGGGCTAGTACAGAGACAGAGTTAGTTCTGGTTTGGGTTAGTACAGAGACAGAGTTAGTTCTGGTTTGGGTTAGTACAGAGACAGAGTTAGGTCTGGTTTAGGTAAGCACAGCGACAGAGTTAGGTCTGGTTTGGGTTAATATAGAGACAGAGTTAGTTCTGGTTTGGGTTAGTACAGAGACAGAGATAGGTCTGGTTTGGGTTAGTACAGACACAAAGTTAGGTCTGGTTTAGGTAAGCACAGAGACAGAGTTATTTCTGGTTTGGGTTAATATAGAGACATAGTTAGTTCTGGTTTGGGTTAGTACAGAGACAGAGTTAGGTCTGGTTTGGGTTAGTACAGAGACAGAGTGAGTTCTGGTTTAGGTTAGTACAGAGACAGAGTTAGTTCTGGTTTGGGTTAATATAGAGACAGATTTAGTTCTGGTTTGGGCTAGTACAGAGACAGAGTTAGTTCTGGTTTGGGTTAGTACAGAGACAGAGTTAGGTCTGGTTTAGGTAAGCACAGAGACAGAGTTAGTTCTGGTTTGGGTTAATATAGAGACAGAGTTAGTTCTGGTTTGGGTTAGTACAGAGACAGAGTGAGTTCTGGTTTGGGTTAGTACAGAGACAGAGTTAGGTCTGGTTTAGGTACGTACAGAGACAGTGTTAGTTCTGGTTTGGGTTAGTACAGAGACAGAGTTAGTTCTGGTTTGGGTTAATACAGAGACAGAGTTAGTTCTGGTTTGGGCTAGTACAGAGACAGAGTTAGTTCTGGTTTGGGTTAATACAGAGACAGAGTTAGTTCTGGTTATGGTTAGTACAGAGACTGAGTTAGGTCTGGTTTAGGTAAGCACAGAGACTGAGTTAGTTCTGGTTTGGGTTAGTACAGAGACAGAGTTAGGTCTGGTTTAGGTAAGTACAGAGACAGTGTTAGTTCTGGTTTGGGTTAGTACAGAGACAGAGTTAGTTCTGGTTTGGGTTAATATAGAGACTGAGTTAGTTCTGGTTTGGGCTAGTACAGAGACAGAGTTAGTTCTGGTTTGGGTTAGTACAGAGACAGAGTTAGTTCTGGTTTGGGTTAGTACAGAGACAGAGTTGGTTCTGGTTTGGGTTAGTACAGAGACAGAGTTAGGTCTGGTTTGGGTTAGTGCAGAGACAGGGTTAGTTCTGGTTTGGGTTAGTACAGAGACAGAGTTCATTCTGGTTTGGGTTAATATAGAGACAGAGTTAGTTCTGGTTTGGGCTACTACAGAGACAGAGTTAGTTCTGGTTTGGGTTAGTACAGAGTCAGAGTTAGTTCTGGTTTGGGTTAGTACAGAGACAGAGTTAGGTCTGGTTTAGGTAAGCACAGACACAGAGTTAGTTCTGGTTTGGGTTAATATAGAGACAGAGTTAGTTCTGGTTTGGGTTAGTACAGAGACAGAGTTAGGTCTGGTTTGGGTTAGTACAGAGACAGAGTTAGTTCTGGTTTGGGTTAGTACTGAGACAGAGTTAGGACTGGTTTAGGTAAGTACAGGGATAGAGTGAGTTCTGGTTTGGGTTAGTATAGAAACAGAGTTAGTTCTAGTTTGGGTTAGTACTTAGACAGAGTTATTTCTGGTTTGGGTTAATACAGAGACAGAGTTAGTTCTGGTTTGGGTTAGTACAGAGACAGAGTTAGTTCTGGTTTGGGTTAGTACTGAGACAGAGTTAGGACTGGTTTAGGTAAGTACAGGGATAGAGTGAGTTCTGGTTTGGGTTAGTATAGAAACAGAGTTAGTTCTAGTTTGGGTTAGTACTTAGACAGAGTTATTTCTGGTTTGGGTTAGTACAGAGACAGAGTTAGTTCTGGTTTGGGTTAGTACAGAGACAGAGTTAGGTCTGGTTTAGGTAAGCACAGAGACAGAGTTAGTTCTGGTTTGGGTTAATATAGAGACAGAGTTAGTTCTGGTTTGGGTTAATATAGAGACAGAGTTAATTCTGGTTTGGGTTAGTACAGAGACAGAGTTAGTTCTGGTTTGGGTTAATATAGAGACAGTGTTAATTCTGGTTTGGGTTAGTACAGAGACAGAGTTAGTTCTGCTTTGGGTTAGTACAGAGACAGAGTTAGTTCTGGTTTGTGTTAGTACAGAGAAAGAGTGAGTTATCATTTGGGTTAGTACAGAGAATGAGTTAGTTCTGGTTTGGGTTAGTACTGAGACAGAGTTAAGACTGGTTTAGGTAAGTACAGAGATAGAGTGAGTTCTGGTTTGGGTTAGTACAGAGACAGAGTTAGTTCTGGTTTGGGTTAGTACAGAGACAGAGTTAGGTCTGGTTTGGGTTAGTACAGAGACAGAGTTAGGACTGGTTTAGGTAAGTACAGAGATAGGGTGAGTTCTGGTTTGGGTTAGTATAGAAACAGAGTTAGTTCTGGTTTGGATTAGTACTTAGACAGAGTTACTTCTGGTTTGGGTTAATACAGAGACAGAGTTAGTTCTGGTTTGGGTTAGTACAGAGACAGAGTTAGTTCTGGTTTGGGTTAGTACAGAGACAGAGTTAGTTCTGCTTTGGGTTAGTACAGAGACAGAGTTAGGTCTGGTTTAGGTAAGCACAGAGACAGAGTTAGTTCTGGTTTGGGTTAATATAGAGACAGAGTTAATTCTGGTTTGGGTTAGTACAGAGACAGAGTTAGTTATGGTTTGGGTTAATATAGAGACAGAGTTAGTTCTGGTTTGGGTTAGTACAGAGACAGAGTTAGTTCTGGTTTGGGTTAATATAGAGACAGAGTTAATTCTGGTTTGGGTTAGTACAGAGACAGAGTTAGTTCTGGTTTGGGTTAATATAGAGATAGAGTTAGTTCTGGTTTGGGTTAGTACAGAGACAGAGTTAGTTCTGGTTTGTGTTAGTACAGAGACAGAGTGAGTTATCGTTTGGGTTAGTACAGAGACTGAGTTAGTTCTGGTTTGGATTAGTACTGAGACAGAGTTAAGACTGGTTTAGGTAAGTACAGACATAGAGTGAGTTCTGGTTTGGGTTAGTACAGAGATAGAGTTAGTTCTGGTGTGTGTTAGTACAGAGACAGAGTTAGTTCTGGTTTGGGTTAGTACAGAGACAGAGTTAGTTCTGGTTTGGGTTAATATAGAGACAGAGTTAATTCTGGTTTGGGTTAGTACAGAGACAGAGTTAGTTCTGGTTTGTGTTAATACAGAGACTGAGTTAGTTCTGGTTTGGATTAGTACTGAGACAGAGTTAGGTCTGGTTTAGGTAAGTACAGAGACAGAGTGAGTTATCGTTTGGGTTAGTACAGAGACTGAGTTAGTTCTGGTTTGGGTTAGTACTGAGACAGAGTTAAGACTGGTTTAGGTAAGTACATAGACAGAGTTAGGTCTGGTTTAGGTTAATACAGAGACAGAGTTAATTCTGGTTTAGGTTAGTCCAGAGACAGAGTTAGTTCTGGTTTGGGTTAGTAAAGAAACAGAGTTAGTTCTGGTTTGGGTTAGTACAGAGACAGAGTTAGGTCTGGTTTAGGTAAGCACAGAGACAGAGTTAGTTCTGGTTTGGGTTAATATAGAGACAGAGTTAATTCTGGTTTAGGTTAGTCCAGAGACAGAGTTAGTTCTGGTTTGGGTTAGTACAGAGACAGAGTTAGGTCTGGTTTAGGTTAATACAGAGACAGAGTTAGTTCTGGTTTGGGTTAATACAGAGACAGAGTTAGTTCTGGTTTGGGTTAATACAGAGACTGAGTTAGGTCTGGTTTGGGTTAGTATAGAGACAGAGTTAGGTCTGGTTTGGGTTAGTACAGAGACTGAGTTAGTTCTGGTTTGGGTTAGTACAGAGACTGAGTTAGGTCTGGCTTGGGTTAATACAGAGACAGAGTTAGTTCTGGTTTGGGTTAGTACAGAGACTGAGTTAGTTCTGGTTTGGGTTAGTACAGAGACAGAGTTAGGTCTGTTTTGGGTCAGTACAGAGACTGAGTTAGTTCTTGTTTGGGTTAGTACAGAGTTAGTTCTGGTTTGGGTTAATATAGAGACAGAGTTAGTTCTGGTTTGGGTTAATATAGAGACAGAGTTAATTCTGGTTTGGGTTAGTACAGAGACTGAGTTAGTTCTGGTTTAGGTTAGTACAGAGACAGAGTTAGTTCTGGTTTGGGTTAGTACAGAGACAGAGTTAGTTCTGGTTTAGGTTAATACAGAGACAGGGTTAGTTCTGGTTTGGGTTAGTACAGAGACAGAGTTAAGTCTGGTTTAGGTTAATACAGAGACAGAGTTAGTTCTGGTTTGGGTTAGTACAGAGACAGAGTTAGTTCTGGTTTGGGTTAGTACAGAGACAGAGTTAGGTCTGGTTTGGGTTAGTACAGAGACTGAGTTAGTTCTTGTTTGGGTTAGTACAGAGACTGAGTTAGGTCTGGTTTGGGTTAATACAGAGACAGAGTTAGTTCTGGTTTGGGTTAGTACAGAGACTGAGTTAGTTCTGGTTTGGGTTAGTACAGAGACAGAGTTAGGTCTGGTTTGGGTTAGTACAGAGACTGAGTTAGTTCTTGTTTGGGTTAGTACAGCGTTAGTTCTGGTTTGGGTTAATATAGAGACAGAGTTAGTTCTGGTTTGGGTTAATATAGAGACAGAGTTAGTTCTGGTTTGTGTTAGTACAGAGACAGAGTTAGTTCTGGTTTGTGTTAGTACAGAGACTGAGTTAGTTCTGGTTTGGGTTAGTACAGAGACTGAGTTAGTTCTGGTTTGGGTTAGTACAGAGACAGAGTTAGTTCTGGTTTAGGTTAGTACAGAGACTGAGTTAGTTCTGGTTTAGGTTAGTACAGAGACAGAGTTAGGTCTGGTTTAGGTTAGTACAGAGGATGAGGAGTGTTTAGAGTGTAGCTGGTGACTCTGACAGATCTGATTATAAACAGAATGAACTAAAAGGAGAGAAGCTGCACAGGTGCTACATCTGGATGGTACAGTAATGCAGTCGAGGTGCAGCAGACGACTCAGATGCCGAGGAGTACTGGTTAGTGCCAGGTGACGAGGAGGTACTGATGGTCGATCCTCCAACAGTATTCGGCAGGACAGGTGGGCGGTTATTATTTCGTAAAGAAAAGAAAGTTAGTTCTCTACTGAGGAAGACGCAGCCCTCAGTCTCCTTGCTCCAGCAAATGTGACCCTGAGGAAGGACTTGCAGGGCGTATGGCCGAGAGCATCTGTCAATGGTATGTGTGTTCACAATTACTGGGTGTATCAGTGTTTGTTCTGCCACTCTGCACGAGGCTGCAGGGTTGTTGGTGCACCGTATCAGTGCCTACTGTCAGGTGGAGTTGTGTGTCTGCTAACTCGGTCACTTGAGCGGCGGCTCTCTGCTGCTGCTGGATTTTATTTTAATTAAAGCGCTACGTGTCCCGTGTCTCCTTCTTTGCCAAGATGTCAGAGTACAAAGTGGAGCTGAGTTTGTTTTTATGATGAAATCTCAGCTAAAGGTCAAAGTCAAAGCCACTTGATTTTCATATCGATTGCACACGTGTATACAGCAGAAATGAAAAAGTCCTGACACGCAATCAGATACGGGCAATAATTAAAGTGTAACCAACAAGCCCAGATGGTACCGAAGGGCAACAAGCAATAGATAAACCATATAAAGGGAAATACTTAGATAAACATTAAGCTGTGTGTACGCCAGCACGAGAAGAAATTAAACATTAAAGAGAAATACAGGCTCTTTACAGTACAGTAACTGCAGTAACAGCCTCTATCTTTACAGTATATGTTGAACATTGCTGTGAGGATCTGATTGAGTGTTAGTAAGGTCAGGCACTAAAGTTGAACATTGCTGTGAGAATTTGATTGAGTGTTAGTGAGGTCAGGTACTAATGTTGAACATTGCTATGAGGATTTGATTGAGTGTTAGTGAGATCAGGTACTGATATTGAACATTAATGTAAGGATTTGATTGAGTGTTAGTGAGGTCAGATATTAATGTTGAACATTGCTGTGAGGGTTTGATTGAGTATTAGTGAGATCAAGCACTGAAGTTGAACATTGCTGTAAGGATTTGATTATTAGTGAGATCAAATACTGATGTTGAACATTGCTGTGAGGATTTGATTGAGTGTTAGTGAGATCAAACACTAAAGTTGAACATTGGTGTGAGGATTTGATTGAGAGTTAGTGAGGTCAGGTACTGATGTTGAACATTGCTGTGAGGATTTGATTGAGTGTTAGTGAGGTCAGGTACTGATGTTGAACATTGCTGTGAGGATTTGATTGAGTGTTAGTTAGATCAGGTACTGATGTTGAACATTGCTGTGAGGATTTGATTGAGTGTTAGTGAGGTCAGGTACTGATGTTGAACATTGCTGTGAGGATTTGATTGAGCGTTAGTGAGATCAGGTACTGATGTTGAACATTGCTGTGAGGATTTGATTGAGTGTTAGTGAGGTCGGATACTGATGTTGAACATTGCTGTGAGGATTTGATTGAGAATTATTGAGATCAAACACTGAAGTTGAACATTGCTGTGAGGATTTGATTGAGTATTAGTGAGATCAAACACTGAAGTTAAACATTGCTGTGAGGATTTGATTAAGTATTAGTGAGATCAAACACTAAAGTTGAACATTGGTGTGAGGATTTGATTGAGAGTTAGTGAGGTCAGGTACTGATGTTGAACATTGCTGTGAGGATTTGATTGAGTGTTAGTGAGGTCAGGTACTGATGTTGAACATTGCTGTGAGGATTTGATTGAGTGTTAGTTAGATCAGGTACTGATATTGAACATTGCTGTGAGGATTTGATTGAGTGTTAGTGAGATCAGGTACTGATGTTGAACATTGCTGTGAGGATTTGATTGAGAATTAGTGAAGTCAGTCACTGAATAATAAATAAAACCTTAAATAAAGATTGATTGATTGATTGATTGATGTTGAACATTGCTGTGAGGATTTGATTGAGTGTTAGTGAGATCAGGTACTGATGTTGAACATTGCTGTGAGGATTTGATTGAGTATTATTGAGTATTGCTACTGTTGGATGATCAGATACTGCTTGGAACTCTATTATTCCACAGCCCAATGCTGGGGGGTGTTATACCCCGCTCGCTCAAGCATGGCATTGGACATGGTGACATTAGGCTCATGCGCAACTGCTCCAGAGTGTCCCATTCTATTGGTCAGTCTGGAGCAGCTGCGCATGAGCCTTGGGTCACCATGTCTAATGCCATGCTTGAGCGAGCTGGGTATAACACCCCCCAGCATTGGGCTGTGGAACTGTCTTCTCTGGAGTCAAGGAGCTCCAAGCAGTACCTGATCTTCCAACAGAAGTACCTGACCTCACTGACACTCAATCAAATCCTCACAGCAGTGTTCAACATCAGTAACTGACTTCACTGATGCTCAATAAAATAAAAATAGAAGCTGCGTCGGCACTTTAAAGAGACTACATTTGCTCATTAAAGGGACTGTATGGATAATTTTGGATACACATTAACTGGCCATTAAAACCAGCACACACATTCAGCTCTAACAGCTCAAATCAGCTCTAATAACCATAATGTATGGAATAAAACAGGAAGATGGCCTAAAATGACAAGAGGAACATGAAAACGAGTGTTTTATATGCAAAGTCACGCCTGAGAGTGCAGACCAGAAATGAGATTTATTAAAACAGGGCCTCTTAATAGCGCAATAGAGTAAATGAGAAAGAAATCACACATCAATTAAATATAGACTGACCTCAGACTTCTGTATGCTTGACAGCACGTCACGTTGGAACGATCCCATCCAATCAGACGAGCAGGTGTGCACAAATCTGCCATAATGAACTTGATTATGTGCTTTCTGACACACTGTTATCTATCGGTGGCATAGAGTAGGACACAGGAGCGGCCATGAGTTCCATCATGAGAAGTGCTCTTAATTAAACACCACGGCAGAACAGCACACACATGATTCACACCCCTCACACACAAACAACCTGCTCCCCATACACAAAATAACAAAACAACACAAAAACACGTCTTAAAGGTGCCGTATGCGATTCTGGACAACAGATATTTGAACTCAACAGCCCAATAAACACACCAAATTCATGGACGCACATTGCCAAGACAAACAAACTTGTTCTTATTGGTGCCAACCAGTTACTTTCACTATATTATATTATATTATATTATATTATATTATATTATATTATATTATATTATATTATATTATATTATATTAGCACATGAACACAGCAAAACAGCACTGACCTCTTGGTTCTGTAACACAGCAGTAATAAGGTAATGGTCTCCACCATGTAGATGAAATCAGGCTTTTCTCACCAGCTTCTTGTTCACATCTTCCCATTCCACCTCAAATGGTGCGCCAGATAGGCTACATTATGGCACCTGAAGCTTGTTGTTTGAATTGCCTTGTTCCACCTTAAACAGTAAAGCTGTTCAATGCTGGCAAATCAGTCTACCTGTCCAGTTTCTTGTTCCAGCTTTCCAGTTCCACCTTAAATAGTGCCAAACTTAGATTTTTATGCCTCAGCTTCTTGCTTGTATTACCCTGTTCCACCTTAAACAGTAAAGCAGTTCCATGATGGTAACTGAGTCTACCTGTCCAGTTTACTGTTCAAATTTTCCAGTTCCACCTTAAATGTTGCAGCAGTTACATTCTGGTGCCTCAGCTTCCAACGGCGAAGGCGATCTCGTCTTCATTTCAGTGACATACAGTGGGCGGAGCTTGTCTCTGTTGAAACCACCTGCCATCATCCAATCAGCAACCTGCTCACTGTATAGGACTGAATTGTGGGAGATTGGACTGAATTGCTGGAGATCGGACTGAATTGCGGGAGATCAGACTGAACTGTGGGAGATCGGACTGAATTGCTGGAGATTGGACTGAATTGCTGGAGATTGGACTGAATTGCTGGAGATCGGACTGAATTGCTGGAGATCAGACTGAACTGTGGGAGATTGGACTGAATTGCAGGAGATTGGACTGAATTGCTGGAGATTGGACTGAATTGCTGGAGATCGGACTGAAGTGCAGGAGAGCAGACTGAATTGCTGGAGATTGGACTGAATTGCTGGAGATCAGATTGAATTGCTGGAGATCAGACTGAACTGTGGGAGATCGGACTGAATTGCAGGAGATTGGACTGAATTGCTGGAGATTGGACTGAATTGCTGGAGATCGGACTGAAGTGCAGGAGATCAGACTGAATTGCTGGAGATTGGACTGAATTGCTGGAGATCGGACTGAATTGCTGGAGATCGGACTGAATTGCTGGAGTTCGGACTGAATTGCGGGAGAGCAGACTGAACTGTGGCAAACTGGAATGAATTGCTGGAGATCTGACTGAATAGGGGAGATCAGACTGAACTGTGTGAGATTGGACTGAATTGCTGGAGATTGGACTCAATTGCTGGAGTTCGGACTGAATTGCTGAAGTTCGGACTGAATTGCGGGAAAGCAGACTGAACTGTGGCAAACTGGAATGAATTGCTGGAGATCTGACTGAATTGCGGGAGATCAGACTGAACTGTGGGAGATTGGACTGAACTGCTGGAGATCTGAATGAATTGCGGGAGATCAACCTGAACTGTGGGAAACTGGAATTAATTGCTGGAGATCGGACTGAACTGCTGGAGATCTGACTGAATTGCGGAAGATCGGACTGAATCAGACAGTAGCTACAGTCTAAACATTAAGTAAAGTATTATTATAATTATTATTATTTTTTAAGTGTTTCTATTCTGATTTAATCAGCTCGTATGAACTTCTCTGCTGAACATGGATGTGAATTATCTGAGTCAGGCTGCAGTCCGACTCGAGGGCTTCCAGGTAACCGCAGCACACATAAGCACGAAGCTTACCAGCTTTCTGAGAGTCAGTAATAGACTGACCTCTGACTCCTGTGTCCATGACAACACGTCCCATTGAATCGGTCCCATCCAACCAGACGAGCAGATGTGCACAAATCCGTCATTTGTCATGTAATAGAGACGTACAGCGTATTATCAGAAGTACAGTAATGGAGCATCACAGTACTGAGATAATACTCAGATAATCACAGCCCACTGTTCAGTATCACTGAGGAGCTTTAACTGCAGGTGCACTAATGTGCTCTTATTATAGAAGATATTACACAAATAATACATATTAAGATGAAAGAAGCGCCATGTTTACTGTTATTGTATTTTTGAGTCTCTGCGCTGCCACTTTCCATAAATAGAGCTCATTTCAGGCCTGGAAACTCTGAAAAACACACTTTTAAATGATTAAAGTATTAAAGTAAGTGCTCGGCCTTCAGAAAATACTATTTTCCCACCTTAATCGGTCAGATCAGATGCTGTATGAACTACTTCTTTCTATCTATCTTTCTTTTTCTTTCTTTCTTTCTTTCTTTCTTTCTTTCTTTATTTTCTTTGCTGCATTTAAAAGCCTGTGCCCATTGGAGTCCGTATGGTCTCCCAGTGTCTGTGTGGAGTCTGTATGGTCTCCCAGTGTCTGTGTGGAGTCCGTATGGTCTCCCAGTGTCTGTGTGGAGTCTGTATGGTCTCCCAGTGTCTGTGTGGAGTCCGTATGGTCTCCCAGTGTCTGTGTGGAGTCTGTATGGTCTCCCAGTGTCTGTGTGGAGTGTGTATGGTCTCCCAGTGTCTGTGTGGAGTGTGTATGGTCTCCCAGTGTCTGTGTGGAGTGTGTATGGTCTCGCAGTGTCTGTGTGGAGTCTGTTTGGTCTCCCAGTGTCAGTGTGGAGTCTGTATGGTCTCCCAGTGTCAGTGTGGAGTCCGTATGGTCTCCCAGTGTCTGTGTGGAGTCTGTATGGTCTCCCAGTGTCTGTGTGGAGTGTGTATGGTCTCCCAGTGTCTGTGTGGAGTGTGTATGGTCTCCCAGTGTCTGTGTGGAGTGTGTATGGTCTCGCAGTGTCTGTGTGGAGTCTGTTTGGTCTCCCAGTGTCAGTGTGGAGTCTGTATGGTCTCCCAGTGTCTGTGTGGAGTCTTTTTGGTCTCCCAGTGTCTGTGTGGAGTCCGTATAGTCTCCCAGTGTCTGTGTGGAGTTTGTATGGTCTCCTAGTGTCTGTGTGGAGTGTGTATGATCTCCCAGTGTCTGTGTGGAATTTGTGTGGTCTCCCAGTGTCTGTGTGGAGTCCGTATGGTCTCCCAGTGTCTGTGTGGAGTGTGTATGGTCTCCCAGTGTCTGTGTGGACTCTGTATGGTCTCCCAGTGTCTGTGTGGACTCTGTATGGTCTCCCAGTGTCTGTGTGGAGTCTGTATGGTCTCCCAGTGTCTGTGTGGAGTCCGTATAGTCTCCCAGTGTCTGTGTGGAGTGTGTATGGTCTCCCAGTGTCTGTGTGGAGTCCGTATGGTCTCCCAGTGTCTGTGTGGAGTCTGTATGGTCTCCCAGTGTCTGTGTGGAGTGTGTATGGTCTCCCAGTGTCTGTGTGGAGTCCGTATGGTCTCCCAGTGTCTGTGTGGAGTTTGTATGGTCTCCCAGTGTCTCTGTGGACTCTGTATGGTCTCCCAGTGTCTGTGTGGAGTCCGTATGGTCTCCCAGTGTCTTTGTGGATTGTGAATGGTCTCCCAGTGTCTGTGTGGGGTGTGTATGGTCTCCCAGTGTCTGTGTGGAGTCTGTATGGTCTCCCAGTGTCTGTGTGGAGTTTGTATGGTCTCCCAGTGTCTCTGTGGACTCTGTATGGTCTCCCAGTGTCTGTGTGGAGTCCGTATGGTCTCCCAGTGTCTGTGTGGAGTCTGTATGGTCTCCCAGTGTCTGTGTGGAGTGTGTATGGTCTCCCAGTGTCTGTGTGGAGTCCGTATAGTCTCCCAGTGTCTGTGTGGAGTGTGTATGGTCTCCCAGTGTCTGTGTGGAGTTTGTATGGTCTCCCAGTGTCTGTGTGGAGTCTGTATGGTCTCCCAGTGTCTGTGTGGAGTGCGTATGGTCTCCCAGTGTCTGTGTGGAGTCTGTATGGTCTCCCAGTGTCTGTGTGGAGTCTGTATGGTCTCCTAGTGTCTGTGTGGAGTGTGTATGGTCTCCCAGTGTCTGTTTGATGTCCATATGGTCTCCCAGTGTCTGTGTGGAGTCTGTATGGTCTCCCATTGCTGTGTGGCTTTTACTTACGTTTACTTAATAAAATAAACTTTAAGTACACTTATTTTATGTCAGGCCTACTTTGTTAGCCTCTTAGCTCCCGTGCTAATTTCAATCAGTTTAGGATGTGAAATCAGTGTGTCAGTCGGGGGCCTGACACACTTGGGCTTCTGTGTAATTGCACCAGTTTACCGGGGATCTAACTATCGCTGGTAATTGTTCCCAAACACTCCTGAATTAATGGGGTCCGCACAAGCTACTCCTTGCGGTGTAACCAAGCGCTCCACGCGGCCTAACGTGCTTGAAGTCTGCCAAACAGGCTTTTGTCTATTTGTGTCGACGCTGCTGCTGCTGTGCATTACATAATTTTTCAGTGTCATTAAAACACGTTTTTTTTTTTAATTGGTAGTAATTCGCATTTCTTCACCAGCAGTGGTGATAATGTAACGACAGAGGGTCCAAATCACTGTCTGTCAATGCAGGAGTGACTTTAATTGAGATTCTAATCTCTCCTGCGGTCTTATCTCCATAAATGACTTAATCTTCTGAGAGTGCAAGTGGAGGAGAAAGACAAAGGTCTGCTGTCAAACTCGAAAAAGCCAGCGTCAGATGGACGATAGTGCTTTCTGAATCTGCTCTAAAAGGAAGAAAATGAAGGAAAAAAACGTTTTCTTGCTCGCAATCCCATTTGCTGATCAGCTTAGGGCTGCTAAGAGACTTTGAAGTGCAAATGCACTCTTCAATCTGATGGCAAAAAAAAAAAAGCGCTTCAAACCGCATGGAAGCCACTACAATGCTTTCCTGAAATGAAAAAGATGGTAAAAGCCTGCGCTGCAGACGAAGGAGGGCTTCTGCCTTCAACGAGGCTTTTTAGGTGACAGACAGAAAAACTCTTGATCAGACAGTAAGACTGGAAGCTACTCAGAAATTGGATTTCTTTTCCCCGAATAACAAAGTACTTATGTTGTCATTGTAGAGCCATACGTTTGCGCTGCCATTAGGAGACAATATTTGAGTTGTGCTAAGCATTACAAGGGGACATTATAGGACCAGCAAAGCAGACAGAAGTGACTTTCAGACCAGTGAAAGCAGACATTAAGCCTGACGCAGTTCACATACTGAACTACTGGTGGAGAATGTCGCCCCCATGTGGACAAACCTGATCCCTGCACTGTCGGACAGGCCTCACTGTAATAAAGCTACAGCTTAGAACAGAACAGGAGGGAAGAACAGACTCAGTACTAAATCTGTTTTTGGACCTCAGTGATGGAACATTGCTGCATTCAGCCACAAGAGCAATAGTGAGGTTGATGTTGAACATTGCTGTGAGGATTTAATTGACATTAGTGAGGTCATGTACTGATGTTAAATGTTGTTCTGAGGATTTGATTGAGTATCAGTGAGGTCAGGTACTGATGTTGAACATGGCTGTGAGGATTTGATTAAGTGTTAGTGAGGTCAGGTACTGATGTTGAACGTTGCTGTGAGGATTTGATTGGGTATTAGTGAGGTCAGGTACTGATGTTGAACACTGCTGTGAGAATTTGATTGAGTGTTAGTGAGGTCAGGTATTAATGTTGAACATTGTTGTGAGGATTTGATTGAGTATTAGTGAAGTCAGATACTGATGTTGAAAATTGCTGTGAGGATTTGATTGAGTGTTAGTAAGGTCAGGTACTGATGTTGAACATTGCTGTGAGGATTTGATTGAGTATTAGTGAAGTCAGATACTGATGTTGAACATTGCTGTGAGAATTTGATTGAGTGTTAGTGAAGCCAGATACTGATGTTGAACATTGCTGTGAGGATTTGATTGAGTGTTAGTGAGGTCAGGTACTGATGTTGAACATTGCTTTGAGGATTTGATTGAGTGTTAGTGAAGTCAGATACTGATGTTGAACATTGCTGTGAGGATTTGACTGAGTGTTAGTGAAGTCAGATACTGATGTTGAACATTGCTGTGAGGATTTGATTGAGTATTAGTGAAGTCAGATACTGATGTTGAACATTGCTGTGAGGATTTGACTGAGTGTTAGTGAGGTCAGATACTGATGTTGAACACTGCTGTGAGAATTTGATTGAGTGTTAGTGAGGTCAGGTATTAATGTTGAACATTGTTGTGAGGATTTGATTGAGTATTAGTGAAGTCAGATACTGATGTTGAACATTGCTGTGAGGATTTGACTGAGTGTTAGTGAAGTCAGATACTGATGTTGAACATTGCTGTGAGGATTTGATTGAGTATTAGTGAAGTCAGATACTGATGTTGAACATTGCTGTGAGAATTTGATTGAGTGTTAGTGAAGTCAGATACTGATGTTGAACATTGCTGTGAGGATTTGATTGAGTGTTAGTAAGGTCAGCTACTGATGTTGAACATTGCTATGAGGATTTGATTGAGTGTTAGTGAGGTCATGTACTGATGTTAAACATTGCTGTGAGGATTTGATTGAGTGTTAGTGAGGTCAGATACTGATGTTGAACATTGCTGTGAGGATTTGATTGAGTATTGTTGAGGTCAGGTACACAACTCTTCCCAAAGGTATTGGATGAAGCTCCCTCACTCTGGAGAACACAGTTCCACGGCTGTGCAGCCCAATGCTGGGGGGCTTTCACCCTTCTAGCCCAAACTAAGCACTGGGCATGGTGATTCTATTGGTCATTGTTTTTCTATGGACATTATATGCGGTGGGTGCACATATGGTTACCCATCTCTGGTTATTATATTGTTTACACCCACAAACACAAAGACAAAACAAAAGGAAAACAAATTAGAGCCGTTACTGGCCAACACGAGTCATCTGGTCACTACAAATGCAACATGATCTCTGCATGCATGTCCTAAAAGCAGATTTTCATAATCAGCGATGCACTTTCCATCTACTGCTGAAGCCGTTTGAGTCATTTATTGCACACGTTTACACCCGCCAGCTCGTGTGCTCACTGTAGTAAGGGGGAGGCATGCGAGAGAGTGAGCTAGCGTGCATGTGTATGAATGCTAATACATCAACCAGTGTGGGTGTGAGTGTGAATACTAATGCAAGAGTGTGTTTGTGTGTTATTGTTTTCCTCCAAAGACCAAACTCGAGTAACCTTGACTTGCCTGCAGATAAGAAGTTGACGGGTGTTTCTCCACGACGCCTCGGCTGTCTGTAATCTCCGCCTGTTGGAGAAGCACAGAGGAGGAGCGGAGTGGCCTGAACACGTACTCAAGTGCTTTTCAATGCCGTAATGACTGCAGTAACAGTTAAAGCATCTACAAAGAAGACAATTTGAGTAGAAATACGAAAAGTGGAAGATCAAAGTGCCACTTAACGGCACATTCGGCCCAAAACTTAGCTTTTAATAGTTTGTGTTGACGCAGAGTAAGACACAGGGGAGGCATTGACTTACTTGGCTGTGAGAAGTGCTATTTTGCTTACTACCAACTGAACTTTGCACGCTTCCCATGAGCCTACTAGCTTGGCCACCAGCATGGTCACATCTCCAGCCAAGGCCCAACCTCAAAGGCTGACCATGCCAAGACAACCCGTCGGCTCCATATGTGCATGCACAGCACTGTGGGCAACTTGCTCCTTTGTGGTGAGGCCCCTGTCCTCACGTGGGACAAGGTCCTTGCTGACATGGCTCCTCCTGGCAAGGTGAACGGTCTCACCGCATGCAATGTCAAGCCCTAGTTGGGGCAGTGCATCCACAACGGCTCTGCTCACCAGTGCTGCCATGAACACCACTCATAGCTGATGACCTCCATGGCTGATGACTGACGTGGACGACGGTCTCTTTCCAGTTTTTTGGTGTGTCCACCACTTCACAAACAACATAAACCTCACAAATACCTTCTTTTCTGGATGCAATATTCCATGTTATGATATCCTGACATCTAGAACTCATCTTAAATCAGTGACCACATTCTACTTCCCACAACACAGTGGATGTGTCTCAAATCCTAGTGATCTCCTACATAGGCAGCATGATACATCATAGTATGCGCTCCTGACATGTAGACTGTCCGAATTCTTACATACCTTAAACATGCTGTCTACTGAGGAACCTTATTTAGACCTGATTTTAAGGAAGCACTGAATGCTTCCTTAGCCGCTAAGACAATCCCATGATGCAACACAGGCTGATCTACGAGCAGTGAAGTGGTTTTAAAATGTGAGTTATTTTGAGTCTCTCTGGAGTTTTAATGTGTTTCTGGTCATATAATCACACAAAACAGTATTTTATTATCAACTCTGTAACGAGTCCTTCACCATTTACACTTTTATACTCCAGACATTAGCATTTATGCTAGCGGATTTTAAAGCCTCGGGCTATTGTTTTGGATGCCAGCCGGCAGCTTAGCAACCAGCTAAACCACCGGTGGCGTGCTGCAGTGGGCGGGAACAAGCCGTGACGCAGTCTCTCTCTAACTAGAGCGTCTCAGTAATCTGTTTTATGAGGAGAGATGAGGAGAGAACACTGCTACTTATACACTCACTACCTAGACAGCCTACTTACACACTCACTACCTAGACAGCCTACTTAGACACTCACTACCTAGACAGACTACTTACACACTCACTACCTAGACAGCCTACTTACACACTCACTACCTAGACAGCCTACTTACACACTCACTACCTAGACAGCCTACTTACACACTCACTAGGGTTTGAGACACACCCCTAGTGTGGTCATTGATCTAGAGGCTAAGCTTCCAAGCCATGATGGCAGCTATCTGGAGGAAAACGTCTTCAACTCCATCTATCATCCAGGAACTGAAGTTTGAGAGGCTGCTCTCCTCATTTGGATCCCACAGGTAAGCGTGAGCAGCAACAGCAGTTCAGGAGCTGAACCTACACAACAGAATATCATTAAACCTGAAAAAGCCTTTAGCAACAAAACGCTATTGATTAAAATGCAACTCAGGGACGTACGAATCCATCAAGATGTTACCGAATACATAAAACTGAGTAAATGGGTGTTGTTATTATCCACTTCTGGAGAAACAGTGCGCCGCTCAGAGTGCCAGCTGTTTTATAGTGTAGCGCAAATTATCCACAGTAAACATGACTCCCAGTATAGATCCACAATGCACTGCCAATTATAGTGTACGGACCACGTACACTGTACTTGCTAATGTACACTATCATTAATGCTGCCAGCAACAGGCCTAGGCTGTGTAATATGGTTATAAAAAGCAGAACACCCTGGAAAGTATGTGTAATCAGATTATGGGTGCTTTTTTTAAATAAGAGTTATGTTTTTAATTAGGCAGCTTTAACAAATCAGTTTAATAATTCCTAATTCACTGAATGTAAACTGCATGATAGCTCTGCTATTGCTATTGCTTTCTGATGTTATATTATTCATCAAACTTTATGGCCTTTCGGGAATGCTGTGCCTCTATACAGCTTTTTTGATTGGACAAATAGTTTCATACAGTCTGCGTAAAATGACAACAAAACAGAAGACCATTAGAAACATTATTAACCATGGAGAGCTTATTAACCACCAGCAACCTCCTAGCAACCACCTGGGAAAGCCTAACAAGCATATAACCACAGTCATGCTACATCTTCTTAATACAAACCTTTCCAATCATAAACCATAATGCAGTGTGAATGTATCTGTGAGTAAGTGACTAGATGGGGAATGGTAGTACCAGTGTAATCACTGGCGTAGGAACTGGGGGGGATGGGTGGGACGTGTCCCACCCAATATCAGAAACAGGTAGATTTGTCCCACCCAAAAATGAAACCACAGAAAAAGTGGAAACTGTTTAAAACCACTTTATTTTTTAAAAAGTTTGCCAGCGTTCGCAGTTCACACGCTGGGTTTGTTGTTCCCAACTGGCTTTGGTTGTTATGTGGTCTTTCGCTTTGCTAAGGCTTGTGTTGAGATGCCTGTTCAGAAATATCCTGCAGTCAGCAGCTTCACTGAGTCGAGCTCTCGCCTCGTTGGAGCGTCGGGTAGCTCACGCCAGCTTTAAACGTGAGATCAGTGATGAGAGCAATGAATAACAAAATTTAATGCAATAAAAATGGCTTTAGTATAATGTGTTGTTATGGTAACAGACTAGGAGGGTTTGGGTTAGCTAGTGTTTATATTAACTTTAGTCAGAAAGCACTCTGAAACGTAAAGTTACATTACTCTCTGGCCACGCCCCCAAACTGCAGACTGCTACTACACTAAATACATAAATAAAATAAAATATAATAAATCAAATAAATAAATGAATGAACAAATAAAAGGACACCAGCGTTAGAAGTGCTTTTAGAAGTCCAGTGTGTAATGTTCCAGAGGGTGCTGTTTGGGACACAGCCTAACTTTAATGTTAGTCTTGTCTAGTCAGGAAACCTTAACATACATTGTTTTGTCTTTATTTCAGCATCATGCTCCAAAGAAAATAATATTTGTTTTGTTATATTTCTATATAATCCAGACATTGCATGTATAATTATAAGTTTAGTTTGTAAAATGAGCTTTAATTGGATTTAGCTAATAATAATCAGACGTACAGATAATGTTGTATTTTGTTTATTTATTTGTAATTTACTGTAATTCCACAAATGTTGTTCTACGTCACTATACATACAGTGATTTACTACCTTACCTACAGTGGAATCAGCTTATAGGTAATATTTTAGGGGATAGGGTGGGCTTTGAATCATATAAGCAAATGTGTCCCCCCCCAATGTCAAACCCGCTTTTATGCCCTTGGTTGAATCAACTACTGGGCAGGAATATTTATCATTCTGTGATTGTTATAATGTTGTTTGAATTCCTTGTAGGTTCACTCTATAACAAATATTAGATAGTGAATGAGTTTATTGTCAGTCAGTAAGTTAGTGAGTCAGTGGGCCGACCCACCATTCCCAAACATATCCCTTCCCATTAGCACTTCCACAAAGTGTTGCTTCACATGAAGTTAAAGCGATGTTATGATTGTTCTTAAAAAAAATGAACTGCTCTTGTCTTGCACATCACTATAACCACCTCTAGGCAATTTTATAAGCTAATGACAGGCATAACTTAAGATATAACCAATGGCATGTAATATATTATAAATATAGGATTGATAGGAAGGAGCAACACTAAATTTGGGACTGGCCTTAGAATGGCATGCACTGGGAGTAAATAGGACCTGGAATGAGTCAGTGGTAGGGATTTTGACTCTTATTGGCCAGCCCCATTAGCGGTCCAGCAAAGTGGCTAGAAGCCAGACTGGCAGCGGGTCAGACTCCTAACAGCATCTACTAGCTTTGTTTGATCTTGGCTATTAGTCGCGCTCACAGCAGCGATGTTGCCTGCAGCCTGAAGCTGAGCTGGTTTGTGATAATGCGAGAGTATGAAGCAGCCCGCCAAGACCACCCAGAACAAACACAACCGCTGCTGCTCTCCTCACTGCAGGAGGAGAGACTCTCAGACTGACCTTCCCACTGAACAGGGCGAAGAAGGCTTAGACTCTGATTTAAACAAATATTCATATATAATTCATCTCACATCCCTTTGAGTTTTCAGTTTACTGTTGAGAGGATAGTGAACTCTCAGCATGTTCTTCATGAAATGATGACCTGTTGCAGTTTTGGCAGTGCAGTGCCACCTACTGGCCACAAAGAGGTTGCATTAGATGAGTCCTGTAAAGCCCCATCCAGCACACATGATCCAGAGGAGCATCAACAGGGGAAACAGTGGCAAGAAAAACTCCTTCAGATCAAGAGGAAGAACCTCAAGAGGAACCAGACTCAACATGAGGAACCCATTCTGCTCTGATCCACATGGGTTAGCAGAACAAGTACAAATAGAATAAGAATATGATTACTAAGAATAAGGAGGAGGAGGAGGACTGATAAGCAGGAGAAGAAAATTATGATGTTTGTGAATTTCAAAGCAATGTGTAACTATATTGTTATTACATTTTCGCTGTGTAACTCGTCCTGGAGTTTTCGATATATCAACTCCGTAACAGCTCCATAGTGATAGTGATGCACGGATTCCGGAAAACAACAGATTTTTTTCTGGGTTTTTTTTCCTCATAGAGAATAAATAGGATGGAAAAGTGCATGTCAATCTACTGAACTTCTCCTCGACCGACAGATACCGTTTCACATACACTGACTCAGGGCAGACCCCCGACCACGACTATCATGATGCTACTCAATGATCTGGAAGAGAACAGATACTGTGGCATCAGTGTAAAATATGACGTGGGTGACATTGGTTGCTAGAGGATCCCAGCTGGTTGCTAGGTTGTTACTAGGTTATCCCAGATGTTTGATAGGGTATCCCTGCTGACTGCTATGGTGTTGCTAGACGGTTGCTAGTGTATTCAAGCTGGTTTCTAGGGCGTTGCTAAGTGGCTGCCATGGTATCCCAACTGGTTGCTATGGAGTTGCTAGGCAGTTTCTATGGTATCCCAGGTGGTTGCTATGGTATTGCTACATGGCTGCTATGGTATCCCAGGTGGTTGCTAATGTAATCCGAGGAGGTTTCGATGATGTACAGTCGTTCTTCTCCTACAGGTTGACAAGCCATGAGTTATGCGGCGAAAAACAAATAATAATATAGCTGAGTGTTGCAAAGTGCATCCATAAAAGTTGTTTACACACATCATGCAATCCTATAACAACAAATAAACAGCATTTAAACACTTTCATAATTGCTGATATACATGCTCACCTACAGAGAGACGCAAATTCCATCCAGTGGTACTGACTGAGGGACCTCCAGACCAGACCACTACTGTAAACACTGATTTAACATCTAGTGCACAGCTGGGCTGTTAACGTGCATGTAAACTTTACAAGAGTTACCCCGACAGGATGAGGCTGGTAAGGGTCTCGGAGTGAGCGGGCCCAAGTCTAAAGCTCCTTTTTACAAATGGCAATCGTGAACCCACCATGTCAACAACCCGACATGCCTCCTAATAAATGTCTGCTCTAATTATGAGATAGCGCTGACATTTCTGAGTCGCTCTTGGTGAAAATGGTTAAGAATGAATAAACCCCTTAAAAATGTCACCAAATGTCTGCATAATGAACAACAACACAGATTCCAATCAGGACTCACTTAGCAGGAAAACAACAGGACTTCGGAAAAGATATTGAACAAATGCAGCCGCTTTTTATATCATTGAGTAATTAACCAAAAGTAGAAGTGTTAAACCCTAGCCCCTACATAAACACTAAACCCTAACCCCTATATATACACTAAACCCTAACCTCTACATTTACACTAAACCCTACATATACACTAAACCATAACCCCTATATATACACTAAACCCTAACCCCTATATATACACTAAACCCAACATATACACTAAACCATAACCCCTACATATACACTAAACCCTAACCCCTATATATACACTAAACCCTACATATACACTAAACCCTAACCCCTATATATACACTAAACCCTAACCTCTACATTTACACTAAACCCTACATATACACTAAACCATAACCCCTATATATACACTAAACCCTAACCCCTATATATACACTAAACCCAACATATACACTAAACCATAACCCCTACATAAACACTAAACCCTAACCCCTATATATACACTAAACCCTAACCCCTATATATACACTAAACCCTAACCCCTATATATACACTAAACCCAACATATACACTAAACCATAACCCCTATATATACACTAAACCCTAACCCCTATATATACACTAAACCCAACATATACACTAAACCATAACCCCTACATAAACACTAAACCCTAACCCCTATATATACACTAAACCCTAACCTCTACATTTACACTAAACCCTAACCCTTATATATACACTAAACCCTAACCCCTACATATACACTAAACCCAACATATACACTAAACCATAACCCCTATATATACACTAAACCCTAACCTCTACATTTACACTAAACCCTAACCCTTATATATACACTAAACCCTAACCCCTACATATACACTAAACCCAACATATACACTAAACCATAACCCCTACATAAACACTAAACCCTAACCCCTATATATACACTAAACCCTAACCTCTACATTTACACTAAACCCTAACCCTTATATATACACTAAACCCTAACCCCTACATATACACTAAACCCAACATATACACTAAACCATAACCCCTATATATACACTAAACCCTAACCCCTATATATACACTAAACCCTAACCCCTACATATACACTAAACCCTAACCCCTACATATACACTAAACCCTAACCCCTACATAAACACTAAACCCTAACCCCTATATATACACTAAACCCTAACCCCTACATAAACACTAAACCCTAACCCCTATATATACACTAAACCCTAACCTCTACATATACACTAAACCCTAACCCCTACATAAACACTAAACCCTAACCCCTATATATACACTAAACCCTAACCCCTGCATAAACACTAAACCCTAACCCCTATATATACACTAAACCCTAACCCCTACATATACACTAAACCCTAACCCCTACATATACACTAAACACTAACCCCTACATTTACACTAAACCCTAACCCCTACATATACACTAAACCCTAACCCCTATATATACACTAAACCCTAACCCCTACATATACACTAAACCCTAACCCCTACATATACACTAAACACTAATCCCTACATTTACACTAAACCCTAACCCCTATATATACACTAAATCCTAACCCCAACATCTACACTAAACCCTAACCCCTACATATACAATAAACCCTAACCTCTACATTTACACTAAACCCTAACCCCTACATTTACACTAAACCCTAACCCTTACATTTACACTAAACACTAACCTCTACATTTACACTAAACCCTAACTCCTACATTTACACTAAACCCTAACCTCTACATTTACACTAAACACTAACCCCTACATTTAATCTAAACCCTAACCTCTACATTTACACTAAACACTAAGTCCTACATTTACACTAAACCCTAACCCCTACATTTACACTAAACACTAAGTCCTACATTTACACTAAACACTAACCCCTACATGTAAACTAAACCCTAACCTCTACATTTACACTAAACCCTAACCTCTACATTTACACTAAACCCTAACCTCTACATTTACACTAAACACTAACCCCTACATTTAATCTAAACCCTAACCTCTACATTTACACTAAACCCTAACTCCTACATTTACACTAAACCCTAACCTCTACATTTACACTGAACCCTAACCTCTACATTTACACTAAACCCCTAACTCCTACATTTACACTAAACCCTAACCGCTACATTTACACTAAACCCTAACTGCTACATTTACACTAAACCCTAAACCCTACATATACACTAAACCCTAACCCCTACATAAACACTAAACACTAACCCCTACATATACACTAAACACTAACCCCTACATTTACACTAAACCCTAACCCCTACATTTACACTAAACCCTAACCCCTACATATACACTAAACCCTAACCCCTATATATACACTAAACCCTAACCCCTACATATACACTAAACCCTAACCCCTACATATACACTAAACACTAATCCCTACATTTACACTAAACCCTAACCCCTATATATACACTAAATCCTAACCCCAACATCTACACTAAACCCTAACCCCTACATATACAATAAACCCTAACCTCTACATTTACACTAAACCCTAACCCCTACATTTACACTAAACCCTAACCCTTACATTTACACTAAACACTAACCTCTACATTTACACTAAACCCTAACTCCTACATTTACACTAAACCCTAACCTCTACATTTACACTAAACACTAACCCCTACATTTAATCTAAACCCTAACCTCTACATTTACACTAAACACTAAGTCCTACATTTACACTAAACACTAACCCCTACATGTAAACTAAACCCTAACCTCTACATTTACACTAAACCCTAACCTCTACATTTACACTAAACCCTAACCTCTACATTTACACTAAACACTAACCCCTACATTTAATCTAAACCCTAACCTCTACATTTACACTAAACCCTAACTCCTACATTTACACTAAACCCTAACCTCTACATTTACACTAAACCCTAACCTCTACATTTACACTGAACCCTAACCTCTACATTTACACTAAACCCCTAACTCCTACATTTACACTAAACCCTAACCGCTACATTTACACTAAACCCTAACTGCTACATTTACACTAAACAGTAACCTCTACATTTACACTAAACCCTAACCCCTACATTTACACTAAACACTAACCTCTACATTTACACTAAACACTAACCCCTACATTTACACTAAACACTAACCTCTACATTTACACTAAACCCTAACCCCTACATTTACACTAAACACTAACCTCTACATTTACACTAAACCCTAACCTCTACATTTACACTATTTGCACTATTTACACTATTTACACTAAACCCTAACCTCTACATTTACACTAATCCCTAACCCCTACATTTACACTAAAATCTAACCTCTACATTTACACTGAACCCTAAACTCGACATTTACACTAAACACTAACCTGTACACTAAACACTAACTCCTACATTTACACTAAACACTAACCCCTACATTTACACTAAACACTAACCTCTACATTTCCACTAAACACTAACCCCTACATGTACACTAAACACTAACCTCTACATTTACACTAAACACTAACCCCTACATTTACACTAAACCCTAACCCCAACATTTACACTAAACCCTAACTCCTACATTTACACGAAACCCTAACCCCTACATTTACACTAAACCCTAACTCCTACATTTACACTAAACCCTAACCCCTACATTTACACTAAACACTAACCCCTGCATTTACACTAAACCCTAACCCCTACATTTACACTAAACCCTAACCCCTACATTTACACTAAACACTAACTCCTAAATTTACACTAAACACTAACCCCTACATTTACACTAAACACTAACTCCTACATTTACACTAAACACTAACCTCTACATTTACACTAAACACTAACCTCTACATTTACACTAAACACTAACCTCTACATTTATACTAAACCCTAACTCCTACATTTACACTAAACCCTAACCCCTACATTTACACTAAACACTAACCCCTGCATTTACACTAAACCCTAACCCCTACATTTACACTAAACACTAACCCCTACATTTACACTAAACACTAACTCCTACATTTACACTAAACACTAACCCCTACATTTACACTAAACACTAACTCCTACATTTACACTAAACACTAACCTCTACATTTACACTAAACACTAACCTCTACATTTACACTAAACACTAACCCCTACATTTACACTAAACACTAACCCCTACATTTACACTAAACACTAACTCCTACATTTACACTAAACACTAACCCCTACATTTACACTAAACACTAACTCCTACATTTACACTAAACACTAACTCCTACATTTACACTAAACCCTAACTCCTACATTTACACTAAACACTAACCCCTACATTTACACTGATCATCTTTAAGTTTAATAACAAACAGAATAGAGAAGATTTGGGTGACTATTGACTTCTAGTGTTTGTTAGCAACATTAGTCTCAAAGACTTGAAACACATGTTGGATGTCCGACTAAATCTGGGGTGTAAAATTAGGTTTGGCTTATACCTGGCTCTAGATTAATCAGAATTGCATAGGCCTGCTATCCGGACCCTACTTGGACACTGATAAACAGGATTAACTGAAAGAAGGACGGAGAGCGAGTGCGTTGAGGTGTTTTATTAGCGTAAGAAAAGTCCACAGCACACAGTCTCCATGCTTTAGTGACAGTCAATGAAGTTCAGCTGCGAGAGGTGTTTGTGTGCCCTCCACGTTGCCCCCCTGCCCCCGTACGCGTCTGTTTCCACTGTCTGTTTTTCGTGTTGGTTGGTTTGAGGAGCATGCATGTGACTGTCTAGTTGATGGAGAGTGTACAGGGCACTCGTTAGCGCCCCCCTCGCCCCCCAGTGCGCGCTATGGTAGTGCACCAACATCGAGGCTGTGTTCATGCAGATAGTCCACTTAAATTACACTGAAGCACTGAAGTTATGGACACTCAACGAGGGGACGTAGCCTCCGATGACCCCGTTCAGGTGCACGGTCCGCTAAAGAAAAGGAGACGCACCATCTCTTCCGAACGGCTCTTTTATCTCTCATCTTTTTTTTTTTCTTTTTAATGTTTTTTTAATTGAGAAAAAAAAGTCTTTTCAGTTTCAGAGAAAACAAAATAATCCCAAAATCATTGCTTAGTCAACAAATCTGGAGCAAAATACTGAGATTTCGGTTCACAGTATCTTCGTCTTCATCATCATCATCAGCATCATCATAGAAATTCACACACCAAAAAAAAAAAAAAAAAAAAAAAAGCGAAAACAAATCAAAAACCACTTACGTCAAATTCGGAAAACCAAGCGGAAACATCATCACAGAAACAAACAAACAAACAAACAAACAAATAATATTCATATATATATATATATATGTATAGATATAAAAAGGGAGATCAGTGCTGGCTAAATATGTTCTCTACAACTTTACAAAAAAAAAATATGCAAATTAATTTGTGCTTAACTCACAGACGTGTGTTTGCTGGGTGAAAAACAAACGTGTCCTGTTTCTCCATCCTTTTCTTTTTCTTATTTTTTTGGTTCTTCTGCATGCGCTCTTTTTCCAGAGTGGCCCATTATTTCTGCCTGCTTATGTCTTGAGGGGTGGGGGAAGAAGGGGGGGGGGTGGAAGGAGAGATTAACTCTCCTGGATTTCAAAGAAAAAGAGAAAGAAAGCAGGAAAAGAAAGCCGCTCTGTAGCCTCGGGCTGTCCGGACACCGTATTCACAAACAGGCTTTTAATTAGAGGCTGGAGAATGAGGGCCCTTGTGAAATGTGTGTTTGGGACAGGACGGCTTTTGTTGGAGACGGGGGCCGTTTTTTAACAGCTCCCGCGGACGACCCCCCCCCCCATTTAATGCTCCAGTGGCTGGAACTACTTAAAAAAACATTAAACTCCAAACCCTCTTTCTTTTATTTGCTTTGGAGTAAATTAAGCTGCTTTCAGACGCGGCTGTGTCGTGAAGATTCAGTGCGCGGGCCTGCCGGAGCGCCGCGGTAGCTGGGCCGGCGTTCTGGAGGTAATCGATACAGCGGCTTTGCTTTTTTTTTAGATCAGATCGAGAGAGGGAGGTGGTTTGTGCTGATTCGTGCCGCACGCCAGGAAGATGCTCTAATCTTCATCTGTCTTTTCACTACACGCTCACGCTATACTACTCTCATCTTTCTGGTATGGTTGGTGCTTGAGGTCCATTTATAATGTTTATGTTCCCAACATGACCAGCCCCTCTTTAGAGCCCAATTTATTTCAGGGCTTATTCAAAATAAACCTGCTGTCGGAACAAAACATCTCTGAAATAGTAGCTTCACAGGACGAGGAGAAAACCTACTGTACTTTTCATGTAAGTCAATGGAACCACACGTCTTTCCATGTCATTTTAGGCCACTTAGTTTAGTCGTTTCAACACTAAATTAACACGCAATGTAACAAATAACAGCCTGTTATTAAACCCTGTTAAAGTTTATGTACCATATCAAACTCTTTGTATTTAAAAAAGTAAGAAGAAAAATTCTAGGAGTAATTTAAAACATATCTAGGAGGGTTTGGAGATGGTGAGGACTTCAAATAGTGACTTAAACTGGTTGACTCTCACTGGCATATGTATTTAAGAGGGTTTGGAGGAGATGGGAACTTTAAATAGTGACTTTAAGCTGGTTGGCATTCACTGGTAGACATATCTAGGAGGGTTTGGAGATGGTATGGGCTTTAAATAGTGACTCTAAGCTGGTCGACTTTCACTGGTAGACGTATCTAGGAGCGTTTGGGGATGGTGTGGACTTTAAATAGAGACTAAGCTGGTCGACTTTCACTGGTAGACGTATCTAGGAGGGTTTGGAGATGGTGTGGACTTTAAATAGTGACTAAGCTGGTCGACTTTCACTGGTAGACGTATCTAAGAGGGTTTGGAGGAGATGGGAACTTTAAATAGTGACTTTAAGCTGATTGGTATTCACTGGTATATGTATCTAAGAGGGTTTGGAGATGGTGTGGACATCAAAAAGTGACTCTAAGCTGGTCGACTCTCACTGGTGGACGTATCTAAGAGGGTTTGGAGATGGTGTGGACTTTAAAAGGTGACTCTAGGCTGGTTGACTCTCACTAGCAGCCGTATCTAAGAGGGTTTGGAGGAGATGGGAACTTTAAATAGTGACTCTAAGCTGGTGGAGTCTCACTGGTAGACGTATCTAGGAGGGTTTGGAGATGGTGTTGGTTTTTAAAAGTGACTCCAGGCTGGTCGACTCTCACTGGCAGCCGTATCTAAGAGGGTTTGGGAGTGGTGCTAATTTGAAAAGCGAGCGCTGATGAATGTTTGGGAATGATTTCAGCCGACTGCCCGACTGGCTTTCCACAGCGGCGGCGTGGCTCACGTGACCCTGCTGGCGTGGAGGGTAATCGTATTATCACGTGTGCTGCTGTGGAACTTTGTGCTGGTCTGGTTTGCTCACTCTGTCTGCGCTCTTTTGCCTCTGGACTCGCTGGCAGGCCTTAATGCAATTGCATCACCAAACAGGGCAGTGCAGAGAGAGGGGGGGGGGGAGAGGAGAGGGGGAGAGAGATAGAGCAGGAAGAGAGAAAGAGGGAGCAAGGAAGAGAGAGAGAGAGAGAGAGAGAGAGAGAGAGAGGACGTGTCTCTCAGGATTTCTTCTCGGTCTTATCACCACATTAAAAACCCGAAACGTACTCGGCCTAATCAGGCGTGTCACTCTCAGCACTACTGCAACAGAGAACGAGAGAGAGTGAGAGAGAGAGAGAGAGAGAGGGGTTGAGTAACATGGTTGCCAACCATCCATCCATTATCCTTTCTGGGGCGCGGTAGCTGCTGGAGCCTATCCCAGCATTCACTGGGCAGAAGGTAAGAAACACCCTGGACAGACCGCCAGTCCATCAAAGAGCTATATCAGAATATTATATATAAAAATATATATTCTCTGCAGAACCAGCGCTGTATCTTTGAAGAATCAAGAAATTTGATGATTGCTTGATTTGCCAGACTAGGTGCTGGATGCTAACTATTCAGGTAACTAATACTAAGACTAGTACTACTGAGAATAAGCTCTATTCAGATTGGATCAGTGGAACATCTGAATATACAATGTCAGCCACTTGGACCTGCACCGTGTACCTGAGCCACAAAACAAACCACAAGTTATATACAGTGGAGTCACACTATTATGACTGATATCCAGAGTGACAGCTAGACGGACTGGGAGACTCAGTAAGGTCCTGGTAGGTGGTCACAGGTATCTGGAGGTATCATGCTGACTGCAGTGCATCCCACAGCTGCTGGAGGGAGCGTGGAGGAGGACCCATAGAGCCAACACCACCATCCAGGTGGTCCCACAGATGCTCAATTGGGTTCAAGTCTGGAAAATTAGGGGTCCAGTGTAGTACTTGGAAGTCTTGGTCAGCTCTTCCAACCAGTGTGGGACATTTCTAGTTGTGTGACGTGTCTCATTGTCTTGCTGGAAGATCTCATCCACCCCAGAGAAGACCATCAGCATGTATAGGGTACGTGATCTGCAAGGACGGATTTAGAGCTAAGTCAGTTGAGAGTGTCTTCCAGGGAATGTCACCATCCAAAGTAGGAAGTGATCATAATAACGGGACTCGACTATGTATTAATCCCATATGAATCGACATGTGTGTAAATATTCAGTCATATTCTGTGGAAAAAGGAGCTTTTTTCTCAGGTATGGAGGCTCGAGGAGGTATTTAGTTTGGATGTGCATGGCACAGGTCCCCTGGGTCACTCAAGTCTGGGACAAACCTCAGGTGTAGTACGACGTACAGCACTCAAACCAAGAAGACGAGCCAAAGGACTCTTCAGAGGCTTCAGCAGCTTTAGGTGAGTGGCTGTGCTAATTTTCACAAAGGAAAGTAATTAGTAATGTAAACTGATTATAAGGTCATCCTATAGTTTATCAGTGGCCACACGCTATTGTTGACTGGACAATTTTGGTTGGTGGACTATTCTGAGTCCATCAGTGACACTGAAGCTGTTTTTTTTGAGACAGCCATCTCGGTCTCTTGTATTGAGATTTCGTGATCCCATGCTTAAGCCTAGTTGAGTTATGCTCACCATTAGGGCTGTAAGAAAATATCGAAAATATCGAATATCGGGATATTATGTTTGGTGATACTGTATCGATTCTCAAAAACACAGTATCGATACACAGATTACTGGCAGACAGTGAATCATTGTGTGTTGTGTTTAAACCTCTGACCACTAGATGGCAATGTTGTAATCCATTTTCAGCTCCACTCCAACATTAACAAGCAGCACAAGGGTGCAGTGCTATTGTAAGCATTGATAAACCTGTTTATATAGTGATGTGTTTTAATAGTAGGATTTGAAAAAATCACAATATATCGCTTTGCTTGCAGTATCGCAATATATTGTGATATATTGAATTGTCTTGCCAATACACAGCCCTACCGACCGTACACTAGAAGACTTTTAAAAGACTCTGAAAAGACGTTTAATAGACTAAAGTCTGACGCCCTCTCACATCTAAACACTAGTCACAGGCTATGATTTTGCCTGTGGGTCTTTCAGAGTCACTATTTACAAGACTGCTACTAGATTCCTTTAGAGATTATTTCCCATTTCCCATAACTGTAAACACTGTAGCCCCGTTCGGCTGGGATTTCGAGAGCTTCACTGATTTCTGTCCACCGTTTTTCCTTTTCCACGTGGTATAAATGTGAAGACACGCCAAAGAGGCACTCTTGCTCACTCCACAGCTCACTCCACAGCTCGCTCCACCAGTTTCTCCTCCTTCTGTACAGTCCAGGAGAACCCCAGTTTCCGAACCCTCGCCGGACTCCCCTTCATGTCTAACTTCTTTACCCACCAGACATTCCTGTGTTTGCCTCGCGGCTTTGGTGGTGAACAGAGCTCTCCTATTGGTTGTTGACAATGTTCACGTCGCTATTTGCATGAGCCAAGACTTCAGACTTATGATAATATTAAACACGGTTGATTTTATCGGAACGCTCGCACCAGACCAGCAGTCTCGACCACCTTACACTAAACGATCGAGATGAGGCGAGCACGACTCAACTCTAGCAAGACCCTCATAATTTTATTCCAACACTGGAAATTTGTCTGCGGCAGTAAAACTTGGGTCTCCACATCTTCATTTAATGTAGATTTAAGGTAGAACGCTAACTTACTTAAAGCAGGCGTTGTCTTCTAATGTTAATTATGCATTATGTAATGATGTATCATGTTCTAATTAGCGGAGGAGAAGACAGAACAGACTAAAGAAAACAACATCCAGCACCCAAAGAACCTCTATCCTGCATATAGATTCTCAAATACAGAAGAAGTGTCTCCGGCCTGGTCATGCGTTCACACTTAGTGCATCCAATAGGTCATGTGTTCACAGTTCATTACACTCTTTTACTGCTTGAGCAGCCCCCCCATCACATTAGCACATAAAAATAAGCCCCCACCCCCCCCGCAACGTGCATTCTCCTGCGGATTCCCCGTCTCAAGAGCCCTAACGCTGCAGTACGTGATGCTGAAGATGACTATAGGCAGTGACGGTAACACGAGACCGGCCCCTGCATTAACTTCACTGATTCGATCTTATCTGACAGTCTGCACAAATAGCACTCTCTCTCCCCCTCTCGTTCCCCTGAACTCAGCACAACACCGGGGTCATAACCGGGCAAATAAACATAACGGCAAACGCACCGGGAGCGCCACTGCCCTCTGCGGGTCACCTGGGTCATTAATCAAAGTGGAAAGCCAGAGATGGTCACAGAGGAAAAACTTGGTGGAGAGAAATGCAAAAAAGCAGCAGCGACTCCTCTGAGGCAAACAAACATCCAGGGCGAAGATAAGCCGAGGCAAACCAAGCGCCAAGCTGGCGTCTAGACGTCTGACTGCTGTCATCCTTTTCCATCCAAACGGGTCCTACTGTCTGGCGTGTGGTTACCCTGGTGCAGGCACTGGGCACATCAATGAAAGGCTTTTTAATCACACGCTGATACTCTGCTTAATACCAATACTTTTAGGCATGGTGAGTAAATATAGGGTGTGTCTCAAATCCTACTGAGCTCCTACATAGGCAGCATTTTACATCATAGTATGCGCTCCCGACATGCAGACTGTCCCAATTCTTACATACCTTAAACATGCTGCTACTGAGGAACCTTATTTAGACCTGATTTTAAAGAAGCATCAAACTCTTCCTCAGCCGCTAAGACAATCCCATGATGCACCGCAGGCTAATCTAGGAGCAGTGAAGTGGTTTTAAAATGTGAGGTATTTTGATTCTCTCTGGAGTTTTAATGTGTTTCTGGTCGTATAATCACACAAAACAGTATTTTATTATCAACTCTGTAACGAGTCCTTCACCATTTACACTTTTATACTCGAGCCATTAGCATTTATGCTAACACATTTTTAAACTTCGAGCTATTGTTTTGGATACTGGCTGGTAGCTTAGCAACCAGCTAAACCACCGGTGGCGTGCTGCAGTGGGTGGGACCAAGCTGTGACGCAGTCTCTCTCTAACTACAGCGTCTCAGTAATCTGTTTTATGAGGAGAGAACACTGCTACTTACACACTCACTACCTAGACAGCCTACTTACACACTCACTACCTAGACAGCCTACTTAGACACTCACTACCTAGACAGCCTACTTAGACACTCACTACCTAGACAGCCTACTTACACACTCACTACCTAGACAGCCTACTTACACACTCACTACCTAGACAGCCTACTTACACACTCACTACCTAGACAGCCTACTTACACACTCACTACCTAGACAGCCTACTAACACACTCACTAGGTTTTGAGACACACCCTTAGTGTCTTTATGACATCACTACATCACTGATGAGAGCAAAATTGATTGCACAGATTTAGTGACTGAGATGAATAAACAAGTTCATTTTGAATAGTTTCATGTGACCAGGTTCGTTGAGCAGACAGTGGTGGTGATGGGAACCAGGGGGTCACCCTATAAACAGCACGGATATAGTGTCACGCTTCCGGACTTATCTTCTGGAGATCTTCACTGACATTGCGAACTCCAACTCCCATTTAACCCCTCACCTGGCCAGGTTCAGCCAATCACAGAAGCCCCTCACTGGAATACTAATTCATAACTAAATCATTTCAGCATGTGGATTTAAACCTGTCTGTCTGTTTTTCTCATTGCGTTCGTTTATTGTATTGATCTCTTGTTTATGACCCGTTTGCCTGCTTTCTCGTCCTCGTCTCTCTTGCTTCTCTTATTGGATTTGTTGAACTATATTGTCTGTTGGTATTGAACCCCTGCCTGCTTAGTAATTAGTAATGTATATGGGTTATAAGGTCATCCTCTACTTTAGCAGTGGTCACACGCCATTGTTGACTGGACAATTATGGTTGGTGGAGTCCAGCAGTGACACTGAAGCAGGTTTTTTTGGAGACTTGTGTTGAGATTTCGTGATCCCATGCTTTAGCCTAGTTGCGTTATGCTGACCATACACTAGAACACTTTTAAAAGACTCTGAAAAAACATTTCATAGACTAAAGTCTGACTCCCTCTCACATCTAAAGACTAGTCACAGACTTTTAGTCACAGACTAGTCACGGGCTATGATTTTACAAAGACTGGGGGTCTTTTAGAGTCACTGTTTACAAGACTAGACTAGATTCCTTTAGAGATTATTTCCCATTTATATGATTGAAGCTAGCAATATTCAGATAAATGTACGGTTCACTTGTAAACACTGTAGCCCCGTTCGGCTGGGATTTCGAGGGCTTCAGTGATTTCTGTCCAACGTTTTCCCTTTTCCACTCTGTTGTGGTATAAATGTGAAGACACGCCAAAGAGGCACTCTTGCTCACTCCACAGCTCCACCAGTTTCTTCTCCTTTTGTAAAGTCCAGGAGAACCTCAGTTTCTGAACCCTCACTGGCCTCCCCTCCATGTCTAACTTCTTTACCCACCAGACGTTCCTGTACTTGCCCTGCTGCTTCCCGTTTGGTGGTGAAAAGAGCTCTCCTATTGGTTGACAATGTTCACGTCACTATTTGCGTGAGCCAAGACTTCAGACTTATATATTGGTATTGAACCCTTGCCTGCTTCTCGTCTTTCGCTTTTCCTCTCGTTTACGATTTTGGCTGTAATTATATTATGGCTTTGTACAACCCTTGTGGTATTGAAAGTCGCCTACATCTTATATCTGCAAATGTTTGCCTCGCCTCAAGTTGCCTGACATATAGACATTCCTATTTACTATCAAACCCACCAGTGAACCTACCCATGTCTCCTGAGTTCATAAGGAATGTTGGCGATGGTAAAACTGTGGAAAACCTGACGTCTTCCTTTGGGACTATTTTACCTAACAATGCCTGGCATGTACCCCTCTTCCATGAATGGGCTTAAAAAATATGTTTTGGGCCAAAAAACGCTCCCTTTAAACTATCATAAAATAAAGTTGCAGGCATGAGGCAGTGCTTTCGTAACCAATTTTTTGAAGCTGCTTTTCGTGAGGGAGCTTTTAAATGTATTCACCTTTTTTAAAAAGTTTAGGTTTCCATCACCACCACTGACTTTCAGACCAATCTGAATGGGGTTGCTCATCTTAAACGTTTAAAATTGGGAATTTCAGTGGAATCTCCCCCTATTGCTTACTAGGCGAATGCTAATGTTGTTCTTTAGCTTCCAAAGTTTGGAGTTCAATCCGCCATGACACGTTTTGGTTTCCATTAAATTGGTTTGAATTGAACTAACTAGAGCTTAATAATCTCTAGATATGCTATGAATCCCTCTTCACAGATGCCTATCTGTGAAGAGGGATTCATAGCATATCTAGAGTTTGGTCCATAAAATTACAATGGCGAGATTATGCACCCCCGGCATGTACTTGTGGACGACTGCCTTAGCATCTAAGATCTTGGCCCGGCACTGCACTCCTCTGGCCCCTCATTGATATTCCTGAACCGGGACAGTGGCAGGGTTTCTGTGAAGGCCTGACTCTTTAACGGCTGTTTGTTTGGGATGGGCCGGTCTGGCTGGGCGGCACAAAGAGCCTCAGTGTCCCCGAGCCTCGTCCAAACGCAACTCCCCAGCGGCAGAGACAGAGAGAGAGAGAGAGAAGGATAGATAGAGCGCTACAGCCCAGCTCACATTTCACTCCGCAGAAAGAGGGAGGTCAAACCAGGCAGGCTGGAGAAGAGCGAGAGAGGAAAGCAGTGAAAGAGAGAGGGAGGTCAGGTCAGCGAGGCAGAAAGAAAGAGAGAGTGAGAGAGAGAGAAAGAGACAGACATGAGATAGAGAGGGGAAGAGACAGACTCTTACAAAGGGCCTCAGTGTTTCCAGCCAGCAGCAAACACACATCAGAAACATTTACGCTGGGATTTGCCGACGCAAACCAAAAGGGTCCACCCGCAATTAATATTATTACTTTCATTATTAATATTATTATTCTCGAATCGTTCCAGTGTGCTGGGTCCCAGCGTCTCCCTGCTGTCTGCGGCCTTCTGCTGCCACAGCAACCATGCCATCGATTCCACGATTGTTGGCAAGAGTTCTTCGCTTCCGCTCACCCACACACAGTCTGATAAAAAAAAAAATGCACACAGGTCTTTAGACATGAAGTCACATGGCAGTTGTCTTTTGATTGCTTCCGAACACAGAGAAAAAAAAGAGGGCGGTAAAGTGGGAAGGGGTGGGGTAGGGAGTCAGTTGACATCAGATCAGGCTCTCTGAGTATCTCCAGTGTGGGTAGACTCCTTGATCTTCAAGCCCAAGAGCTTTATCCAGACTCATCTCAGATTTCGGGACGGCTCGAAGCCCTCCACAGCTCCAGAGTGCGTACGCGTCCGCCGGCCACAGAAACACGGACACAACAGAAGGAAGGGCAGGAAAAAGCAGGGGAAGCCGTCACGTCCACCGAGTCAGCTGAGAGAGACTTTCTGCAGATGCTACTGTTTGCTGGACAGTCAATCTAGCAGTTCACAGTATTCCGATATTTATTAATTCGTTTATTCCCTGGTTCCTAAAGAGTTGCCTTCAGTCGCTTGTTGGGCAACGAAGTCCGCCAACATACTAAGTGCTAAAGGTTGCGGGGAAGCTTTACGGAAAGTTCCGCTCCATCCTCTAACTCTTTTTTCTTTCTCTCTCAGTGCTGAAATGTCTGCGCTGTGGTAGTAGTAGGATGTTTCGGAGACATTTCGGAGACGTTTGGAGACGTTGCGGAGATGTTTGGAGACGCTGGATGGCAGTGAGAGAGTTTGGGCAAGAAGGAAGTCACGGCAGGAGAGAGAAGTCCAAGTTTGAGACCGAGTCTTTGGGACGATGGTAGCCCTAGATCAAGACCAAGATCAAGGCCTCACTGTCCATTGGCAGTGCGCTCGCTTGCATTCTTGCCCATGTTGTAGTGGCTGTAGTCCTGCAGCTCACTAAGCCCCCTGGTGGAGTGGAGGGAGGGCCGCACCATGGATGCATTGGTACGTGGCTGTACAGGGTAGTGGTGGTGGTGGTGGTGTCCAGTAGGTGTGCCATTGTTGCTGTTGAAGTTGAAGCCGTTGTGGGTCCAGCGCGGAGGATCCCCGTAATCTGATTGCGTCGTGGGCGCCGAAACCACCCTCCTGCGGTCGGGCGAGTCTTGAGGTGTAGCAGGGCGGTAATCGCCAGCCGAATTACGGGTCGCGGGGGCCGAAGAACGCCCGCTTTGCTCTCTCTGGATGGGAGGGTGAGATAGTATCAGATAGCGCTGCCTCTCAGCGTGAGGGGCGACATCACCGGGATCTTCTTGTCGGCCTCCGTTGCTGCCCTGAAGGTAATCGGAGCTCAGGTACAAAACGGCAGTGTTAGCCGGCCCGGTCTGGGTGATAAAGGTCTGGCTCTGGTCCCAGTCGGAGTCCGGAAGGTGGACGTTGGGCGTGGGCCGTTTCTGCTGCAGCGGGGTCTGCTCTGGGGTCGGCAGGCCTGGGTCCATCTCTCCAGATTTGGGCCATCCGTTGGTGAAGAGGTTTTCGACCTGAGAGTGAGGTCTTTCGCTAATCCTCGTCACACTAATCACAGAGCCGCTACGTCTGTGCCCCAGCATGCTCTGCTCCTTATCACCCTTGCGCCGCCCGGCATGGCCGGACCCTCCTCCTCTGGAGCGTTGGCGGTGCTTGACGGTCATGATCCAGCAAACCATCAGGCCCGAGACCGCGGCCCCAGTGGCGAACGCTGAAGCCGCAGACAAAACCAGAAGGTTGACGGACACCAGGCCGTCGGGCTCCTCCACGTAACTCTCCTGCAGGAGACCTGAGGGAGCAAAGACAAGAAGAGCTTAGAACACCAACTGAGCGTCATTAAACAAAGTCATAACCGACTGCGGCTCGTTACTCTGACTTCACCTTCTTCTTATCTGTCTCGAGAAGCTGAGTCATTTGTTTCTCAGTAGGAGGGGTGGAATGTGCAGACGAGATGCTAAGCCATTGGCGCAGGGACTAATTATGCTCATTAGCTAAAGTGTATGGTAATTTTAATAGCTGTAATAACTGTCTTCCTGATTGAGAGCATCTCTGTGCCTCGGCTCGCCTCGCAACATTAACTCTCCTGTGGAAGATTTCAACTCGGCGCAATTGCCAAACTTCTGAACTGTATTTACACATTGGAGAAAAGTTCTGTTTATCAAGAACAGGGGAACCCGTGCAAAGACCCCAACGACAGGTCGGCCCGAGGCTGCCTCTCGCCTCGAAACTGGATCCAAGAAAAGCCGGGGAGTGCAAATCCTGACAGAGTGAATAAATTGCGCAAATATCAGAACAGTGGCCACTTTATTAGAAACACCAACGTTGTGCTTTTACCAAAGGTCTGCTTTATAAGAAACACCTCACCTGTGATTTCACTAACTAGCCAATTTACTAGAAACACAAACCTTGTGCTTTCTCCAACTGGCCACTTTATTAGAAACACGCACCTTGTGCTTCCACTAACTGGCCACTTTATTAGAAACACCCACCTTGTGCTTCCACTAACTGGCCACTTTATTAGAAACACCAAGATTGTGCTTTTATCAACTGGCCACTTTATTAGAAACAAACCTTGTGCTTTCCCCAACTGGCCACTATGTTGGAAACACGCACATTGTGCTTCCACTAACTGGCCACTTTATTAGAAACACACACCTTTTACTTTCACTAACTGGCCACTTTATTAGAAACACGCACCTTGTGCTTCCACTAACAGGCCACTTTATTAGAAACACCAACGTTGTGCTTTTACCAAAGGTCCGCTTTATAAGAAACACCTCACCTGTGATTTCACTAACTAGCCAATTTACTAGAAACACAAACCTTGTGCTTTCTCCAACTGGCCACTTTATTAGAAACACACACCTTGTACTTTCACTAACTGGCCACTTTATTAGAAACACGCACCTTGTGCTTCCACTAACAGGCCACTTTATTAGAAACACCCACCTTGTGCTTCCACTAACTGGCCACTTTATTAGAAACACCAACATTGTGCTTTTATCAACTGGCCACTTTATTAGAAACAAACCTTGTGCTTTCCCCAACTGGCCACTATATTAGAAACACGCACCTTGTGCTTCCACTAACTGGCCACTTTATTAGAAACACACACCTTGTACTTTTATCAACTGGCCACTTTATTAGAAACAACCACCTTGTGCGTCCACTAACTGGCCACTTTATTAGAAACACCAACATTGTGCTTTTATCAACTGGCCACTTTATTAGAAACAAACCTTGTGCTTTCCCCAACTGGCCACTATATTGGAAACACGCACCTTGTGCTTCCACTAACTGGCCACTTTATTAGAAACACCCACCTTGTGCTTCCACTAACTGGCCACTTTATTAGAAACACACACCTTGTACTTTTATCAACTGGACACTTTATTAGAAACAAACCTTGTGCTTTCCCCAACTGGCCACTATATTAGAAACATGCACCTTGTGCTTCCACTAACTGGCCACTATATTAGAAACACACACCTTGTACTTTTATCAACTGGCCACTTTATTAGAAACACCCACCTTGTCCTTCCACTAACTGGCCACTTTAATAGAAACACCAACATTGTGCTTTTATCGACTGGCCACTTTATTAGAAACACCCACCTTGTGCTTCTCTGTGCCTCGGCTCGCCTCGCAACATTAACTCTCCTGTGGAAGATTTCAACTCGGCGCAATTGCCAAACTTCTGAACTGTATTTACACGTTAGAGAAAAGTTCTGTTTATCAAGAACAGGGGAACCCGTGCAAAGACCCCAACGACAGGTCGGCCCGAGGCTGCCTCTCGCCTCGAAACTGGATCCAAGTAAAGCCGGGGAGTGCAAATCCTGACAGAGTGAATCAATTGCACAAATATCAGAACAGTGCATCTCTGAGCTAGAGATGTTTATCAAGAGAACCGAACGAGGAACTCGGAGAGAGAAAAGAGAGGTCAGCTCTCTGCAGGCTGCCCTGCCTGTAAGCCAACGCCAAAAGATGTTCGTTAAATGTGTTCAATCACAGCAGTAAATGTAAAACAGTGGGGGGGATAAATTCCACGCTCTCCGTAAACAGATAAACGTCATCAGCGCAGGCTTTTTCCCGGCAGCAGCCATTACGGCCGCCGGTTTGGAACACACGCAGCCCTAAAAACAAACACTCTTTTATTGTCTGACAAAACCTGTTTTAATGGAGACGAATGGCAGCAATTATACTCAGGTGAAAACCAACTGGCTGGCTTTTAGCTAAGGCTCTCCCCATTCAGCCGCTTTATTCACCCACATAAAACCAAGAGGCAGGGAAGCCATACAGAAATAAACATCTCAGGTTATGGTATTATTGGTAGACCCGAAGCATCTGAGGCTACTTAAAGTTTCAGGGAGCAATATAGATACTTCGGGTGGATATGTCGTGCTTTCAGCTTAGCAGGAGACGCTAATATAGATGTACTGAATGTATATGTATATCAGCAAGACACACTGCCGCTCATATTCAGTTAAACTAAAATAACATCACTTCTCAGTCACTCGCTGACCATTCCATACAAAACAATATACCTTCTACTGGCCACTTTATTAGAAACACCCATGTGCTTCCACTAACTGGCCACTTTATTAGAAACACCTACGTTGTGCTTTTACCAAAGGTCCACTTTATAAGAAACACCTCACCTGTGCTTTCACTAACTGGCCAATTTACTAGAAACACAAACCTTGTGCTTTCCCCAACTGGCCACTTTAATAGAAACACCCACCTTGTACATTCACTAACTGGCCACCTTATAAGAAACAACCACCTTGTACTTCCACTAACTGGCCACTTTATTAGAAACACCAAACTTGGGCTTCCACTAACTGGTCACTTTATTAGAAACATCAACCTTGTACTTCCACTAACTGGCCACTTTATTAGAAACACCAAACTTGGGCTTCCACTAACTGGTCACTTTATTAGAAACATCAACCTTGTACTTCCACTAACTGGCCACTTTATTAGAAACACCAAACTTGGGCTTCCACTAACTGGTCACTTTATTAGAAACATCAACCTTGTACTTCCACTAACTGGCCACTTTATTAGAAACACCAAACTTGGGCTTCCACTAACTGGTCACTTTATTAGAAACATCAACCTTGTACTTCCACTAACTGGCCATTTTATTAGAAACATCAACCTTGAACTTCCACTAACTGGCCATTTTATTAGAAACAAACCTTGTGCTTTCCCCAACTGGCCACTTTATTAGAAACACCCACCTTTTGCTTCTCCCAAATGGCCACTTTATTAGAAACAACAACCTTGTGCTTTTCCCAACTGGCCACTTTATTAGAAACACCCACCTTGTACTTCCACTAACTGGCCATTTTATTAGAAACAACCACCTTGTACTTCCACTAACTGGCCACTTTATTAGAAACACCAAACTTGGGCTTCCACTAACTGGTCACTTTATTAGAAACATCAACCTTGTACTTCCACTAACTGGCCATTTTATTAGAAACATCAACCTTGTACTTCCACTAACTGGCCATTTTATTAGAAACAAACCTTGTGCTTTCCCCAACTGGCCACTTTATTAGAAACACCCACCTTGTGCTTTCACTAATTAGCCACTTTATTAGAAACAACAACCTTGTGCTTCTCCCAAATGGCCACTTTATTAGAAACAACAACCTTGTGCTTTTCCCAACTGGCCACTTTATTAGAAACACCCACCCTGTACTTCCACTAACTGGCCACTTTATTAGAAACAGCCAAATTGTACTTTCACATACCCGCCACTTTACAAGAAACACCAACCTTGTACTTCTCCCTACTGGCCACTTTATTAGAAACACCCAACCTGTACTTACACTAACTGGCCACTTTATTAGAAACACTCACCTTGTGCTTCCACTAACTGGCCACTTTATTAGAAACACCCACCTTGTGCTTCCACTAACTGGCCACTTTATTAGAAACACATACTAGCTCCACTATGTAGGATGACAATCACAAAGTCTTTATCAGCAGCTACAGTCTCTATGTGTCCACCAGCCCGGTGGAGAGAGGGGTTTTAGTAAATATGTCTGAACAAATATCTCTTTGTCTCAGGGACAGTGGACGCGGGACCCCAGCGTGGGCTGCTTTGTCTTTATTTGTTTTTGTTTTTTGGAGCTGAGACAATAGCAGGATTGGGAGCAGGCGGGCAGCGTCCACTGGGCCAAGCATTGATTAAAGGTGTGTGTGAAGCCAGCAGCTGAGACCAGGGTAGGAATAATTAGCATTTTGAGGTAGCCACTGGTGTAAACTAGCCATAAACATCTCCTGAGCTCCTGAAAGACCTTCAAGGTGACCATGTCTGTTACTCCATGTTTGATATTAATCTGTTCAATCGGAATAGAATACGTCCGTATGTGCACCATAATCTTAACAGACTCGTCCGACTGAGGCCAATATAATCAAATAATACCATTTATATCATTGATGATCTGTTCAATAGAAGAAACACAGCCCTGCAAACGCTGCATCTGATCACATTCCCAATCGGAATGTTTCAGGATGTTCTGCATGTTTAACCTTAAACATGAAGCACAGTTGAGTGAGAAATGAAGACAGTAGTTCAGAGTGTGGTGTAAAAGTGTGCTAGACGTTTAAGCTGCAGGCCATTATGGACAATGACTCCCACTCACTCTACAACACAGCACTGAGACACAGGAGCACATTCAGTGCAAGACTCACTCGCACAGCACCACAGGAGGTGGTCACACTTACCTGAGACCAACTCCTCCCTCAGTGTGTGAGAGTACAGTTCATCTGTGCAATACTCAACACCAAACAGTACTGTTCATTTGTGTAATAATAATAATATTAATAACAATAATAATAATAATAATACACCACCATACTAACCTCTACACCACCATACTAACCTCTACACCACCATACTAACCTCTACATCACCATACTAACCTCTACATCACCATACTAACCACTACACCACTATACTAACCACTACACCACCATACTGACCACTACACCACCGTACTAACCACTACACCATCATACTAACCTCTACACCACCATACTAACCGCTACACCACCATACTAACCTCTACACCACCATACTAACCTCTACACCACCATACTAACCTCTACATCACCATACTAACCACTACACCACTATACTAACCACTACACCACCATACTAACCACTACACCACCATACTGACCACTACACCACCGTACTAACCACTACACCACCATACTAACCACTACACCACCATACTGACCACTACACCACCGTACTAACCTCTACATCACCATACTAACCACTACACCACTATACTAACCACTACACCACCATACTAACTACTACACCACCATACTGACCACTACACCACCGTACTAACCACTACACCACCATACTAACCACTACACCACCATACTGACCACTACACCACCGTACTAACCTCTACATCACCATACTAACCACTACACCACTATACTAACCACTACACCACCATACTAACCACTACACCACCATACTAACCACTACACCACCGTACTAACCTTTACATCACCATACTAACCACTACACCACTATACTAACCACTACACCACCGTACTGACCACTACACCACCATACTAACCTCTACACCACCATACTAACCTCTGCATCACCATACTAACCACTACACCACCATACTAACCACTACACCACCGTACTAACCACTACACCACCATACTAACCACTACACCACCATACTAACCACTACATCACCGTACTAACCTCTAAATCACCATACTAACCTCTACATCACCGTACTAACGACTACACCACCATACTGACCACTACACCACCATACTGACCACTACACCACCATACTAACCACTACACCACCATACTAACCTCTACATCACCATACTAACCACTACACCACCATACTAACCACTACACCACCGTACTAACCTTTACATCACCATACTAACCTCTACATCACCATACTAACCACTACACCACCATACTAACCACTACACCACCATACTAACCACTACACCACCATACTAACCTCTACATCACCATACTAACCACTACACCACCATACTAACCACTACACCACCGTACTAACCACTACACCACCATACTAACCACTACACCACCATACTAACCACTACATCACCGTACTAACCTCTAAATCACCATACTAACCTCTACATCACCGTACTAACGACTACACCACCATACTGACCACTACACCACCATACTGACCACTACACCACCATACTAACCACTACACCACCATACTAACCTCTACATCACCATACTAACTACTACACCACCATACTAACCACTACACCACTATACTAACCACTACACCACCATACTAACCACTACACCACCATACTAACCACTACACCACCGTACTAACCTCTAAATCACCATACCAACCACTACACCACCGTACTAACCACTACACCACCATACTAACCTCTACACCACCGTACTAACCTCTACATCACCGTACTAACCACTACACCACCGTACTAACCACTACACCACCATACTAACCACTACACCACCATACTAACCACTACACCACCGTACTAACCACTACACCACCATACTAACCACTACACCACCGTACTAACCTCTAAATCACCATACTAACCACTACACCACCGTACTAACCACTACACCACCATACTAACCTCTACATCACCATACTAACCACTACACCACCATACTAACCTCTACATCACCATACTAACCACTACACCACCGTACTAACCACTACACCACCATACTAACCTCTACATCACCATACTAACCACTACACCACCGTACTAACCACTACACCACCGTACTAACCTCTAAATCACCATACTAACCACTACACCACCGTACTAACCATTACACCACCATACTAACCACTACACCACCATACTGACCACTACACCACCGTACTAACCTCTACATCACCATACTAACCACTACACCACTATACTAACCACTACACCACCATACTAACCACTACACCACCATACTGACCACTACACCACCGTACTAACCACTACACCACCGTACTAACCACTACACCACCATACTGACCACTACACCACCGTACTAACCTCTACATCACCATACTAACCACTACACCACTATACTAACCACTACACCACCATACTAACCACTACACCACCATACTAACCACTACACCACCGTACTAACCTTTACATCACCATACTAACCACTACACCACTATACTAACCACTACACCACCGTACTGACCACTACACCACCATACTAACCTCTACACCACCATACTAACCTCTACATCACCATACTAACCACTACACCACCATACTAACCACTACACCACCATACTAACCACTACACCACCATACTAACCTCTACATCACCATACTAACCACTACACCACCATACTAACCACTACACCACCGTACTAACCACTACACCACCATACTAACCACTACACCACCATACTAACCACTACACCACCATACTAACCACTACACCACCATACTAACCTCTACATCACCGTACTAACCACTACACCACCGTACTAACCACTACACCACCATACTAACCACTACACCACCATACTAACCACTACACCACCATACTAACCTCTAAATCACCATACTAACCTCTACATCACCATACTAACCACTACACCACCATACTAACCACTACACCACCGTACTAACCACTACACCACCATACTAACCACTACACCACCATACTAACGACTACACCACCATACTGACCACTACACCACCATACTGACCACTACACCACCATACTAACCACTACACCACCATACTAACCTCTACATCACCATACTAACCACTACACCACCATACTAACCACTACACCACCGTACTAACCACTACACCACCATACTAACCACTACACCACCATACTAACCACTACACCACCGTACTAACCTCTAAATCACCATACCAACCACTACACCACCGTACTAACCACTACACCACCATACTAACCTCTACACCACCGTACTAACCTCTACATCACCGTACTAACCACTACACCACCGTACTAACCACTACACCACCATACTAACCACTACACCACCATACTAACCACTACACCACCGTACTAACCACTACACCACCATACTAACCACTACACCACCGTACTAACCTCTAAATCACCATACTAACCACTACACCACCGTACTAACCACTACACCACCATACTAACCTCTACATCACCATACTAACCACTACACCACCATACTAACCTCTACATCACCATACTAACCACTACACCACCGTACTAACCACTACACCACCATACTAACCTCTACATCACCATACTAACCACTACACCACCGTACTAACCACTACACCACCGTACTAACCTCTAAATCACCATACTAACCACTACACCACCGTACTAACCATTACACCACCATACTAACCACTACACCACCATACTAACCTCTACATCACCATACTAACCACTACACCACCGTACTAACCATTACACCACCATACTAACCACTACACCACCATACAAACCTCTACATCACCATACTAACCACTACACCACCATACTAACCACTACACCACCATACTAACCTCTACACCACCGTACTAACCTCTAAATCACCATACTAACCACTACACCACCATACTAACCTCTACACCACCATACTAACCACTACACCACCATACTAACCACTACACCACCATACTAACCACTACACCACCGTACTAACCACTACACCACCATACTAACCACTACACCACCATACTAACCACTACACCACCGTACTAACCACTACACCACCTTACTAACCCCTACACCACCATACTAACCACTACACCACCGTACTAACCACTACACACCATACTAACCACTACACCACCATACTAACCACTACACCACCGTACTAACCACTACACCACCGTACTAACCACTACACCACCATACTAACCACTACACCATCATACTAACCACTACACCACCATACTAACCACTACACCACCATACTAACCACTACACCACCATACTAACCACTACACCACCGTACTAACCACTACACCACCGTACTAACCTCTAAATCACCATACTAACCACTACACCACCGTACTAACCATTACACCACCATACTAACCACTACACCACCATACTGACCACTACACCACCGTACTAACCTCTACATCACCATACTAACCACTACACCACTATACTAACCACTACACCACCATACTAACCACTACACCACCATACTGACCACTACACCACCGTACTAACCACTACACCACCGTACTAACCACTACACCACCATACTGACCACTACACCACCGTACTAACCTCTACATCACCATACTAACCACTACACCACTATACTAACCACTACACCACCATACTAACCACTACACCACCATACTAACCACTACACCACCGTACTAACCTTTACATCACCATACTAACCACTACACCACTATACTAACCACTACACCACCGTACTGACCACTACACCACCATACTAACCTCTACACCACCATACTAACCTCTACATCACCATACTAACCACTACACCACCATACTAACCACTACACCACCATACTAACCACTACACCACCATACTAACCTCTACATCACCATACTAACCACTACACCACCATACTAACCACTACACCACCGTACTAACCACTACACCACCATACTAACCACTACACCACCATACTAACCACTACACCACCATACTAACCACTACACCACCATACTAACCTCTACATCACCGTACTAACCACTACACCACCGTACTAACCACTACACCACCATACTAACCACTACACCACCATACTAACCACTACACCACCATACTAACCTCTAAATCACCATACTAACCTCTACATCACCATACTAACCACTACACCACCATACTAACCACTACACCACCGTACTAACCACTACACCACCATACTAACCACTACACCACCATACTAACGACTACACCACCATACTGACCACTACACCACCATACTGACCACTACACCACCATACTAACCACTACACCACCATACTAACCTCTACATCACCATACTAACCACTACACCACCATACTAACCACTACACCACCGTACTAACCACTACACCACCATACTAACCACTACACCACCATACTAACCACTACACCACCGTACTAACCTCTAAATCACCATACCAACCACTACACCACCGTACTAACCTCTAAATCACCATACCAACCACTACACCACCGTACTAACCACTACACCACCATACTAACCTCTACACCACCGTACTAACCTCTACATCACCGTACTAACCACTACACCACCGTACTAACCACTACACCACCATACTAACCACTACACCACCATACTAACCACTACACCACCGTACTAACCACTACACCACCATACTAACCACTACACCACCGTACTAACCTCTAAATCACCATACTAACCACTACACCACCGTACTAACCACTACACCACCATACTAACCTCTACATCACCATACTAACCACTACACCACCATACTAACCTCTACATCACCATACTAACCACTACACCACCGTACTAACCACTACACCACCATACTAACCTCTACATCACCATACTAACCACTACACCACCGTACTAACCACTACACCACCGTACTAACCTCTAAATCACCATACTAACCACTACACCACCGTACTAACCATTACACCACCATACTAACCACTACACCACCATACTAACCTCTACATCACCATACTAACCACTACACCACCGTACTAACCATTACACCACCATACTAACCACTACACCACCATACAAACCTCTACATCACCATACTAACCACTACACCACCATACTAACCACTACACCACCATACTAACCTCTACACCACCGTACTAACCTCTAAATCACCATACTAACCACTACACCACCATACTAACCTCTACACCACCATACTAACCACTACACCACCATACTAACCACTACACCACCATACTAACCACTACACCACCGTACTAACCACTACACCACCATACTAACCACTACACCACCATACTAACCACTACACCACCGTACTAACCACTACACCACCTTACTAACCCCTACACCACCATACTAACCACTACACCACCGTACTAACCACTACACACCATACTAACCACTACACCACCATACTAACCACTACACCACCGTACTAACCACTACACCACCGTACTAACCACTACACCACCATACTAACCACTACACCATCATACTAACCACTACACCACCATACTAACCACTACACCACCATACTAACCACTACACCACCATACTAACCATTACACCACCTTACTAACCACTACACCACCATACTAACCACTACACCACCATACAAACCACTACACCACCATACTGACCACTACACCACCATACTAACCACTACACCACCATACTAACCACTACACCACCATACTAACCACTACACCACCGTACTTGGATTGGCTCCAGCCCCCGACTAGTGGGATAAAGTGGAAGATAATGGATGGATGGATGAGAATAATACATTCTGAGTATCACCCAGGCCTAGTGCCCAGTGGCGTCACAGTTCCCGTCCTTGCTGTGACCTCCTCTGTTATGCTGATGTGTGTGTTTACTTTAGGAGGAACTGGTAACATTAGCCAAAGGATCCATTCAATAACTTCCTGGATTCAGTCACACTCAGTCCGAGTCTATTCATCAGCCGGATGTCTTTTCAGCTTATCTCCTCCCTCGCTGGTGTCTTTCACTCCTCATATCTCTGCCTTCTGTCTCCCTGTATTTGTGCATCTGTCCCTCACCCATCCTATCTCTGCCTCTGGGTTTTTTTTTTCGGGCTCACTCTAAGCCCCATCCATCTCTCTCTCTCTCTCTCTCTCTATCTCTCTCTCTCTCTCTCCATCTCCCTCTCTCTCTCTCTCTCTCTCTCTCTCTCTCTCTCTCTCTCTCCATCTCTCTCTCTCTCTCTCTCTCTCTCTCTCTCTCTCTCTCTCCATCTCCCTCTCTCTCTCTCTCTCTCTCATTATTTGTTCACATCCTCATATACGTTCTGCTTTTCTCCTCAACCTTTCTCGGTCTGCAGCAATCCTGCACTCTGGCTCTCTCGCTCTAACCTTTTCTTCTCTTTATTAGAGTCTATGTTCAACGCTCTTCTCTTTATTAGAGTCTATGTTCGACGCTCTTCTCTTTATTAGTGTCTGTCGTCGCCGTCCAAAGAAAAACAAGTCTCTCCAAAATGCCAACTTTACAGGAGAGGACAAAAACTGTCTTTACTTTCAATGTAAGTCAATGGAACCAGATTTTTTTCCAAGCTATTTTAGAGCATTTCTATTGGTCCGTCCATCGTGAAATTTTCATACAATGTAAATGTAAATAAAAATCGATCAAAAAAATATATATAGATTCATGTTTTTCTGTATTTGTACAGCAGCCATAAGTTCTACTCTCCTGTGTTCTCTTTATTACTGTATACAAGTTTTAGGCACTTGGGGACATTAGTATGTATAAAAAGTAGTTTTTTCCAGATTTGTTCAGTAAAACACTTTATTATTAAATATTAAACAGTATTAATAGAGTAAGTGGAGCTTTTACATACGTCAGTGTGATTATTTAACTATCATAAACAACCCAGTATTATTATCAGTTCTCATCTAATACCTGCTTTGACTGCTCAGTACTTCATTAAGATAAATCAAGATTTGCTGCTGAAGGAACTGAATACATTCATACAATGTCTGGGGCGTCCAGGAGAAATCTGGAACCTAACATTGTTTTTCAAATTGGATCAAGATCTGATCTACTTCTCTCACAATAACATATTCATGTTACTTTGTATTGTATGTAGGATTATTTACATCTGTTCTAATCAGATCTGCTGTTCTTACTTGATCAGATAAAGGATTTTAAACTGTCAGCTTAGGGGTCTCAGACTCTTACACAGTGATGTTTTGTTCACTCGTATAGCTGTAACAATGTGCTCCTCAAATGTAAGCAAATTAAACGAATGCAGATAGAAACATTTGAACAGTCTGACAGTCCTAGTAAAGGCGCAACACATCATCAAACTCAATGTGCCAACGATCTGATTGGCTGCCGTCCAGTGAAACTGGCTTCACTTGCGTACTGATAAGTGCAGGACGACCACCTGTCTCTACTGTTCAGCTTCTTTCGGGATGTTTTTATTTCTCTCGAGCAGCTTCATCTGGATAGACTGGGTCATTCTATTGGCAGTGTGTCCTGAATGATGAAGACTCTACAGAAGATTCTAAAACAACGGAGAAAGCTGTAGAACATAAAGATCAAATATGTTTATGTGTAATTGCAGTAGATAATAAAGAATAGAACAAGAACAAGTGTGTTTCCTGAATAAAACACAGATCACACAGAGGAAGAAGAAGAGGAAGACATGGCATAGTGTAGTGGTATAATTGGTATAGTGTAATGGTGTAGTGATATAGTTGGTATAGTGTAATGGTGTAGTGATATAGTTGGTATAGTGTAATGGTGTAGTGATATAGTTGGTATAGTGTAGTGGTGTAGTGATTTAGTTGGTATATTGTAGTGGTATAATTAGTATAGTGTAATGGTGTAGTGATATAGTTGGTATAGTGTAATGGTGTAGTGATTTAGTTGGTATAGTGTAGTGGTGTAGTGATTTAGTTGGTATAGTGTAATGGTGTAGTGATTTAGTTGGTATAGTGTAATGGTGTAGTGATTTAGTTGGCATAGTGTAATGGTGTAGTGATTTAGTTGGTATAGTGTAATGGTGTAGTGATATAGTTGGTATAGTGTAATGGTGTAGTGATATAGTTGGTATAGTGTAGTGGTATAATTGGTATAGTGTAATGGTGTAGTGATATAGTTGGTATAGTGTAATGGTGTAGTGATTTAGTTGGTATAGTGTAATGGTGTAGTGATTTAGTTGGTATAGTGTAGTGATTTAGTTGGTATAGTGTAATGGTGTAGTGATTTAGTTGGTATAGTGTAATGGTGTAGTGATATAGTGGTATAGTTGGTATAGTGTAGTGATATAGTTGGTATAGTGTAGTGGTGTAGTGATATAGTTGGTAGAGTGTAATGGTGTGGTGATATAGTTGGTATAGTGTAGTGGTGTAGTGATATAGTAAGTATAGTGTAATGGTGTAGTGATTTAGTTGGTATAGTGTAATGGTATAGTGATATAGTTGGTATAGTGTAGTGGTGTAGTGATATAGTTGGTATAGTGTAATGGTGTAGTGGTATAGTTGGTATAGTGTAATGGTATAGTGATATAGTTGGTATAGTGTAATGGTGTAGTGATTTAGTTGGTATAGTGTAGTGGTATAGTGATATAGTTGGTATAGTGTAATGGTGTAGTGATATAGTTGGTATAGTGTAGTGGTATAGTTGGTATAGTGTAATGGTGTAGTGGTATAGTTGGTATAGTGTAATGGTGTAGTGATATAGTTGGTATAGTGTAGTGGTATAGTTGGTATAGTGTAATGGTGTAGTGATTTAGTTGATATAGTGTAATGGTGTAGTGATATTGTTGGTATAGTGTAGTGGTGTAGTGATATAGTTGGTATAGTGTAATGGTGTGGTGATATAGTTGGTATAGCGTAGTGATATAGTGGTATAGTTGGTATAGTGTAGTGATAAAGTTGGTATAGTGTAATGGTGTAGTGATATAGTTGGTATAGTGTAGTGGTATAGTTGGTATAGTGTAGTGGTATAATTGGTATAGTGTAATGGTGTGGTGATATAGTTGGTATAGTGTAGTGGTATAGTTGGTATAGTGTAGTGGTATAATTGGTATAGTGTAATGGTGTGGTGATATAGTTGGTATAGTGTAGTGGTATAGTTGGTATAGTGTAATGGTGTAGTGATATAGTTGGTATAGTGTAGTGGTGTAGTGATATAGTTGGTATAGCGTAGTGATATAGTGGTATAGTTGGTATAGTGTAGTGATATAATTGGTATAGCGTAGTGATATAGTGGTATAGTTGGTATAGTGTAGTGATAAAGTTGGTATAGTGTAGTGGTATAGTGTAATGGTGTGGTGATATAGTTGGTATAGTGTAGTGATATAGTGGTATAGTTGGTATAGTGTAGTGATATAATTGGTATAGTGTAGTGGTATAGTTGGTATAGTGTAATGGTGTAGTGATATAGTTGGTATAGTGTAGTGGTGTAGTGATTTAGTTGGTATATTGTAGTGGTATAATTAGTATAGTGTAATGGTGTAGTGATATAGTTGGTATAGTGTAGTGGTGTAGTGATATAGTTGGTATAGTGTAGTGGCGTAGTGATATAGTTGGTATAGTGTAATGGTGTGGTGATATAGTTGGTATAGCGTAGTTATATAGTGGTATAGTTGGTATAGTGTAGTGGTATAGTTGGTATAGTGTAGTGGTGTAGTTGGTATAGTGTAGTGGTTTGGTTGGTATAGTGTAATGGTATAGAGGTATAGTTGGTATAGTGTAGTGGCACAGTGTAGTGGTATAATTGGTATAGTGTAGTGGCATAGATGGTTCAGTGGTTCCGTTGGTAAAGTGTAGTGGTATAATGATACAGTTTAGTGGTATAGTTGGTACAGTGTAGTGGTGTAGTTGGTATAATGGTATAATATAGTGGTATAGTTGGTATAGTGTAGTGGTATAGTTGGTATAGTGTAGTGATGTAGTTGGTATAATGGTAAAATATAGTCATATAGTTGGTATAGTGTAGTGGTATAGTTGGTATAGTGTAGTTGTATAGTGTAGAGGTGTAGTTGGTAAAGTTGCTATAATGGTATAGTATAGTGGTATCGTTGGTATAGTTGGTATAATGGTATAGTGTAGTGGTATAGTTGGTATAGTATATAGAATCCTCTCTGCCTGTACGAGTTGTTTCTGAGGCAGAGCTGTGCATGTTTATTTACACTGATGAATTCATCACGATGAACAATCAAAAGTTTGGCAGGTTTAAGGCTTAAACCTCAGATTTCTTAATCCATGTTCAACATTAAGCACTGCAGCCCAACACTGTTTAAAATAAAACCTAACAAATCCTTGATTAGCTGTAAATTTTGTTTAATCGAATCCTGGCTGGTGCAACTAAAACATTTGGGTTTATTTTATTGGCTGTTACTTTTGCTATTATTATGGGATATGTCAAAATAACATGTTGTTTGGATGCAGAATCATACGATTTTACTGCACCTTTTCTAAAATATAGTTCTTCAAAAGGTTCTTCAGTGAAGACAAAGGATTTATACACACACAGTAAAGTCACATTATTATGACCACCAGCTAATATCCAGAGTGACCACCATGTGCAGCAAGGACAGCAGCTAGACGGACTCAATAAGGTCCTGGTAGGTTGTTATAGCTATCTGGAGCCATGCTGACTCCCACAGCTGCTGGAGGGAGCGTGGAGGAGGTCCATAGAGCCAACACCACCATTCAGTTGGTCCCACAAATGCTCAACTGGGTTCAAGTCTGGGGAATTAGGGGTCCAGGGTGGTACTTGGAAGTCTTGGTCAGCTCTTCCAACCAGTGTGGGACATTTCTAGTCGTGTGATGTGTCTTATTGTCTTGCTGGAAGATCCCATCCACCCCAGAGAAGACAATCAGCATGTATGGTGCATGTGATTCTACAAGGATGGGTTCAGACCTAAATCAGTGGAGAGGGTCTTCCACATGGATGAGTAGGTCCAGAGAATGTCCCCAGACCAGAACGCTGACACCTACGTGGTTCTGTGGTCCACTCTGACGGGTCACTGTGTAAAACTATCGCTTTAAAATCCTCCCTCCGTTTCAGATTTCAGTCGTCTACCACGAGTCCTGTCTCTCCTCCGTGGCAGCTGTCCAGCCAGCCGGCCATCAGTCAGCAATAAAAACCCCAACCTCCACAGCAGCCCTCGCTCTCCAGGCTGCTCCGCACCTCCTTCACCGGTTCAGTGAATCCAGCTCGGTCCAGACCGCCGCCTCAGGCACCGCTCGTCCACTCCGTCCACCGGCGAGAGCCCAACTGTGCTCAGTGTTCAAGGTCGCTGAGCAGAGAGAGATCACGGATGAGTGTGTGTTTACGTCCCAGCTTTGTTTTCCTCCCTCCTTTTTTCTTCTCTGCAACACTTTCATTTATTTTCCTGCGAACAGCGTCCCGCTGGAAGTGTCACTCACCAGCGCAGGCTCAGAGTATGAATTATAAAACACACGCATAAATAAATAATAAAGATTATGCAGGAGGCGTTGATTTGAAATTTAAAGGAGATGCCAGGGTCCGCGCATGTATTTGTCTCCTTGCGGGGACCAGAGGCCCCGCTGGTGGTGGTGGTGGGGCCGTCGGCCTCCTTAACGTGCAGCTTTTATATAAAACAGGGGCCGAAGCTAATGCTGCTCCACAGCTGAATATAACATCAGGTGTTGACCTTCATTACAGCTTCTGCTCTTCTCAGGAGACTCTTTTTCAGTTCCTCAGAGAGAAGCTCACCTCCAGAGTTCAGTCTTACAAGCTGCTTCTGCTTCTCACCATCCAAACAACCCCAAACACATTCAGTGGTGTTGAGGTTCTGGACTCTGGGGCGGTCAGTCCATTGTTCTGAGAAGAGCAGCAGCAGCTTCTTTGTTTGATGTGTCTGTATCTCCTTCTGTTAGGAGCTTCTTGAACAGCTACACATCCTTTCAGACCCCCATAGTGTTGAGGTATTATCTTACAGTGGAAGGATAGAAAGAAACACCAGTGGATGTTCTCAGATCTGAAGCAGCTTGATGTTCTCCTTGCACTCAGAGATGAAACTGCTGTTTATGTGTTGAGGACGGTGTTCCAGATGGTGCCACTCAACTCAAACTCACCCGTTAACTGACTCGCCACTCAAACTTGCCCGTAACTGACTCGACTTTAACAGACACGTCTATAACTGACTCGCCACTCAACTCAAACTCGCCTGGTAACTGACTCGACTTTAACAGACACGTCTATAACTGACTCGCCACTCAACTCAAACTCGCCTGGTAACTGACTCGACTTTAACAGACACGTCTATAACTGACTCCCCAATCAACTCAAACTCGCCTGGTGACTGACTCGACTTTAACAGACACGTCTATAACTGACTCGCCACTCAACTCAAACACGCCTGTTAACTGCCTCGACTTTAACAGACACGTCTATAACCGACTAGCCACTCAACTCAAACTCGCCTGTTAACTGACTTGCCACTTAACCTCGCCTGTTAACTGACTCGACTTTAACAGACACGTCTATAACTGACTCGCCACTCAACTCAAACACGCCTGTTAACTGCCTCGACTTTAACAGACACGTCTATAACCGACTAGCCACTCAACTCAAACTCGCCTGTTAACTGACTTGCCACTTAACCTCGCCTGTTAACTGACTCGACTTTAACAGACACGTCTATAACTGACTCGCCACTCAACTCAAACACGCCTGTTAACTGCCTCGACTTTAACAGACACGTCTATAACTGACTCACCACTCAACTCAAACTCGCCTGTTAACTGCCTCGACTTTAACAGACACGTCTATAACTGACTTGCCACTCAACTCAAACTCGCCTGTTAACTGACTCGCCACTCAACTCAAACTCGCCTGTTAACTGACTCGACTTTAACAGACCCGTCTATAACTGACTCCCCAATAAACTCAAACTCGCCTGTTAACTGACTCGACTTTAACAGACACGTCTATAACTGACTTGCCACTCAACTCAAACTCACCTGTTAACTGACTCACCACTTAACCTCGCCTGTTAACTGCCTCGACTTTAACAGACATGTCTATAACTGACTCCCCAATCAACTCAAACACGCCTGTTAACTGACTCGACTTTAACAGACACGTCTATAACTGACTCCTCAATCAACTCAAACTCGCCTGTTAACTGACTCGACTTTAACAGACACGTCTATAACTGACTCCTCAATCAACTCAAACTCGCCTGGTAACTGACTCGCCACTCAACTTCCAGGTGGTGGCGCATAGTTATTAAGCTAAATGTAATTCGTTAGTCACTGTTTTGGGGAGACTGTGTTTTGCCTGGCCAGAACTCTTGTGTGACTCCTCATTGGGCCTCCTTGCTTTGCTTTTGGTCACGCCCTGACAGCCTCCGAGCAGAGGTTTTTTGTCGGTGATCTACAAAAACCAGTCGGCAACTGGAAAACGGGGCTAAAAGTCCAGAGTAACATTCCCAGCAACGACTCTCCCGACTCTCCTGATGAGCTCTATCCTCATAAACAGCCTCCAAACGACAGACGAGTGATGACACATCCCCACAAGACGGGGTCTTAACTGAAAAACATCGTTCTTACTGCTGCGGTTATGTACGTGTGCGCTTCAGAATTCCATTAAAACCTGGCCGTCCGTGTCCGAGTGTGATTCCCGCACTCCACCGCTGATGGGCCCTCAGAAATAACCCAGAATGCACTGTCCTTTCACCTTAATGAGAACGCCGCTTTTAAGCGCCCGCCTGTCTGGAGGGCTGCAATATTCACCACGCTTTCTCTCCGCCGCTCGCCGTCCCTCGCCTCCTCTTTCCTCTCTCACCCTCCCTCCCTCCCTCCCTCCCTCCCTCGCTCACTCACTCTCGCTCTCCCACCGAATGTGTTTTCCTCTTTTCACCCGGCAGACACGATCCGAGCGGCTGATGAATGGACTCCGGCCATTAGGGAGCCGTGCCTTTGTGACCGATCCGCTTTGTCCCCACGGCTCGGGGAAACAAAACACATGCAGGACGGAGGGATAGAGGGATGGAGAGAGCGGGCGAGGGCTGTGTCTCACGCTTCCCTCGCTCCCTCTTTCTTCTTTTTCACCCATTCGTTCCCGACGGGCCGTCCCAATCCCCCTTCTGCTCTCGGCTCACTTGTTAAAGCTTAATGGAGGCCGAGCCGGACCGCCACGCTGCCGGACAGCTCCGAGCTCCAATTACCACCAACAACACACACACACACACACACACACACTCTCTCACACACACACACAAACATACACACACTCACACACAAGCGCGGGCGATAAGGCAGGAGAACTCTCGTTAAGAGTGACTCGTGAAAGGCTGCGGGTTCAGAGCCGGCAGAGGCAGCGCCCTGGGACCAACCGGCACCTGACCATCAAAAGTTTGGGAACACCAGGCCTAGTCAGTTCCTTATCTGAGCATGGACTCAACTCAAACTCATCTTTTAACTGACTCCACTTTAACTGACTCGCCACTCAACTCAAACTCATCTTTTAACTCACTCAACTTTAACTGACTCGCCACTCAACTCAAACTCATCTTTTAACTGACTCAACTTTAACTGACTCGCCACTCAACTCAAACTCATCTTTTAACTGACTCAACTTTAACTGACTCGCCACTCAACTCAAACTCATCTTTTAACTCACTCAACTTTAACTGACTCGCCACTCAACTCAAACTCATCTTTTAACTGACTCAACTTTAACTGACTCGCCACTCAACTCAAACTCGTCTTTTAACTGACTCAACTTTAACTGACTCGCCACTCAACTCAAACTCATCTTTTAACTGACTCAACTTTAACTGACTCGCCACTCAACTCAAACTCGTCTTTTAACTGACTCAACTTTAACTGACTCGCCACTCAACTCAAACTCATCTTTTAACTGACTCAACTTTAACTGACTCGCCACTCAACTCAAACTCGTCTTTTAACTGACTCAATTTTAACTGACTCGCCACTCAATTCAAACTCGCTCGTAAACTGACTCGCCACTCAACTCAAACTCGCCTGTTAACTGACTCGCCACTCAACTCAAACTCGTCTTTTAACTGACTCAACTGTAACTGACTCGCCACTCAACTCAAACTCGTCTTTTAACTGACTCAACTTTAACTGACTCGCCACTCAATTCAAACTCGTCTTTTAACTGACTCAACTTTAACTGACTCGCCACTCAACTCAAACTCGTCTTTTAACTGACTCAACTTTAACTGACTCGCCACTCAACTCAAACTCGCCTGTTAACTGACTCGCCACTCAACTCAAACTCGCCTGTTAACTGACTCGCCACTCAACTCAAACTCGCCTGTTAACTGACTCAACTTTAACAGACACGTCTATAACTGACTCCCCAATCAACTCAAACTCACTCGTTAACTGAGTTGCCACTCAAACTAGCCTAGTAACTGACTTGACTTTAACTGACTCGCCACTCAATCTCGCCCATAAACTGACTTGTTTTTAACTGACTCGCCACTCAACTCAAACTCCCCTGTTAACTGACTCAACTTTAATTAACACATCTATAACTGACTCCTCAATCAACTCAAACTTGCCCGTTAACTGACTCGCCACTCAATTCAAACACGCCTGTTAACTGACTCGACTTTAAGACACGTCTATAACTGACTCCCCAATCAACTCAAACTTACCCTCAACTGACTCGCCCCTGACTTATTCAGACTCACCTTCCACTGACTTGCCACTCAACTCATAGTTGCCCCTAACAGGTTTGCAACTTGACTCTAACTCAGGCTGATCTCTATTTTTGACTATTTTCATTTTCCTTCATCATTAAAACCCGACAGCTGCCGTTTACATTGTGTGAAAGTTTTGTGATGAATCGACCAATAGAAATGCTTCAAAACAGCTTGGACAAAATTCTGGTTCCATTGACTTACATTAAAAAGTAAACAGCTTTTGTTCTTTCGCCTTCAACTTATTCAGACTCTCCTTTCACTCAACTTATAGTTGCCCTTAACTGATTTGCTACTTGACTCTAAGTCAGCCTTGACTGACTTGACTCGGACGTAAAATAGTTTTTGTTCTTGCCTGTAAAGTCACTATTCTAGAGAGCATTTTTCTTTGGACAGCAATGATATATATCTATATATCTATATCTATATCTATATATCTATCTATATATATCTATATATATCTATATATATATATATATATATATATATATATATATATATATATATATACATGTATATATCTATGTCTATATCTATATATCTATATATCTATATCTATATATCTATATCTATATCTATATATATATATATATATATATATATATATATATATATACATATATATATATATATATATATATATATATATATATATATATATATATATATATTTCAGAAAATGCAGGTGTGAATGTACGTAGGTGTGTCACCTGCTGGTCGCTAATCTCTCCTTCATCTCTCTCTCACTTTCTGTACAGAGCGTCTGTTCTTCACTCCTCCCTGTCCCTCGTGCCTGCTCTCCTCCTTTCTGTCACATCCGTTCACTCTTTCATCTTCCACTGACGCCCTGTCTCACAGGACACACTCGTTCCTTTCCTCACTCCATCACTCTCCTCCCCCATCCTTTAGCCTTCCCTTTGTTCTCTCTCTATACTATCTCCTCTCTTTCTTTTTCCTTTTACTCTACATCCCTCCGTCTGTCGCTCTCTATGCAGCTCTCGCTACTCTTTTCTCTTTTTAGTCATTCAGCTTGTTTACTTCTCTCCTCTCACTTAGTATGTGTATTTTCTCTCTCTCTCTCTCTCTCTCTCTCTCTGTTCTATCAATTCTTTATTCTCTTTTTCTTTTTTCTCTCCTTTATTTCTCTGTCACATCTCAATTCTCTGTTGTCTTGTTATCTCCTCTCACTGTTTTCTGTCTCCACTGCTTTTTCACTTCTCTATTCTTTCTGCCGCTCTCTTAGACTTGTCCTTAACTGCCTCGCCCTTAAATGACTTCTCTTAACAGACTCGTTTTTAACTGACTCATCTTAACTGTCTCGCCACTCAACCTTTACTCGCCCTTAACTGACTCGACTTCAACTGATGCGTCCTTATCTGACTCGCCACTCATCTCATGCTTGCCCTCAATTGACTCGCCACTAAACTCAGATTCGCCCTCAACTGACTCATCTTTAACTGACACGCCACTCAACTCACATTCGTCTCACTCATATTTAACTGACACGCCACTCAACTCACATTCGTCTCACTCATATTTAACTGACACGCCACTCAACTCACATTCGTCTCACTCGTCTTCAACTGACTCGCCACTCAACTCACATTCGTCTCAACTGACTCATATTTGACTGACTCGCCACTCAACTTACATTCAGCTCAACTGACTCACCACTCAACTCAAATTCGTCCTTAACTGACTCATCTTCAACTGACTCGCCACTCAACTCACATTCGTCTCAACTGACTCATATTTGACTGACTCGCCACTCAACTCACATTCGTCTCAGTCATCTTTAACTGACTTGCCAATCAAAGCACATTCGTCTCACTCGTCTTCAACTGACTCGCCACTCAACTCACATTCGTCTCAACTGACTCATATTTGACTGACTCGCCACTCAACTCAAATTCGTCTCACTCATCTTTAACTGACCTGCCACTCAACTCACATTCGTCTCACTCGTCTTCAACTGACTCGCCACTCAACTCACATTCGTCTCAACTGACTCATATTTGACTGACTCGCCACTCAACTTACATTCAGCTCAACTGACTCACCACTCAACTCAAATTCGTCCTTAACTGATTCATCTTCAACTGACTCACCAATCAACTTACATTCAGCTCAACTGACTCACCACTCACCTCAAATTCGTCCTTAACTGACTCATCTTCAACTGACTCGCCACTCAACTCACATTCGTCCTTAACTAACTAATCTTCAACTGACTCGCCACTCATCTCAAATTCGTCCTTAACTGACTAATCTTCAACTGACTCGCCACCCAACTCAGATTCGCCCTCAACTTACTCGTCTTTAACTAACTCGCCACTTAACTCAAATTTGCCCTAAACTGACTCGCCACTCAACTCACATTCGTCTCAACTGACTCATTTGACTGAGTCGCCACTCAACCCACATTCGTCTCAACTGACTCATTTGACTGAGTCGCCACTTAACCCACATTCACCCTTAATTGACTTGCCACTGGACCTTGAGTCACAGTCTTGACTTTGACAGCCCTTACATGCCAATTCACTTTCAAGTTACTTGCCGTTTGCCTCAAACTTGCCCTTAACTGACTCGCCCCTCAACCACGCCTCGCCTTTGACTTATTCAGACTCTCCTTTCACTCAACTCATAGTAGCCCTTAACTGATTTGCCACTTGACTCTAACTCAGCCTTGACTGATGAAGGTCTAAATGTCTTTCTGTAATGAAATACTACTTATATATATATACTTAGATATTTTTAAGCTGGGTTTACTTTGGTTTAAGACGGGTTTACTTTTGATTAAGCTGTGTTTACTTTTGATTAAGATGGGTTTACTTTTGATTAAGCTGGGTTTACTTTTGTTTAATATGGGTTTACTTTTGATTAAGCTGGGTTTACTTTTGTTTAAGATGGGTTTACTTTTGATTAAGCTGGGTTTACTTTTGTTTAAGATGGGTTTACTTTTGATTAAGATGGGTTTACTTTTGTTTAAGATGGGTTTACTTTTGATTAAGCTGTGTTTACTTTTGTTTAAGACAGGGTTTACTTTTGATTAAGCTGTGTTTACTTTTGTTTAAGATGGGTTTACTTTTGATTAAGATGGGTTTACTTTTGTTTAATATGGGTTTACTTTTGATTAAGCTGGGTTTACTTTTGTTTAAGATGGGTTTACTTTTGATTAAGCTGCGTTTACTTTTGTTTAAGATGGGTTTACTTTTGATTAAGATGGGTTTACTTTTGTTTAAGATGGGTTTACTTTTGATTAAGCTGGGTTTACTTTTGTTTAAGATGGGTTTACTTTTGATTAAGCTGCGTTTACTTTTGTTTAAGATGGGTTTACTTTTGATTAAGCTGCGTTTACTTTTGATTAAGATGGGTTTACTTTTGTTTAAGATGGGTTTACTTTTGATTAAGCTGGGTTTACTTTTGTTTAAGATGGGTTTACTTTTGATTAAGCTGCGTTTACTTTTGTTTAAGATGGGTTTACTTTTGATTAAGATGGGTTTACTTTTGATTAAACTGGCTTTACTTTTGTTTAAGATGGGTTTACTTTTGATTAAGCTGGGTTTACTTTTGATTAAACTGGCTTTACTTTTGATTAAGATGGGTTTACTTTTGATTAAGCTGCGTTTACTTTTGTTTAAGCTGCGTTTACTTTTGATTAAGGTGGGTTTACTTTTGATTAAGATGGGTTTCCTTTTGATTAAGCTGGGTTTATTTTTTTTAAGATGGGTTTACTTTTGATTAAGCTGCGTTTACTTTTGTTTAAGATGGGTTTACTTTTGATTAAGCTGGGTTTACTTTTGTTTAAGATGGGTTTACTTTTGATTAAGCTGCGTTTACTTTTGTTTAAGATGGGTTTACTTTTGATTAAGATGGGTTTACTTTTGATTAAACTGGCTTTACTTTTGATTAAGATGGGTTTACTTTTGATTAAGCTGCGTTTACTTTTGTTTAAGATGGGTTTACTTTTGTTTAAGATGCGTTTACTTTTGTTTAAGCTGGGTTTACTTTTGTTTAAGATGGGTTTACTTTTGATTAAGATGGGTTTACTTTTGTTTAAGATGGGTTTACTTTTGTTTAATATGGGTTTACTTTTTTTATTAAGCTGGGTTTACTTTTGTTTAAGACGGGTTTACTTTTGATTAAGCTGCGTTTACTTTTGTTTAAGATGGGTTTACTTTTGATTAAGATGGGTTTACTTTTGTTTAATATGGGTTTACTTTTGATTAAGCTGGGTTTACTTTTGTTTAAGACGGGTTTCCTTTGATTAAGCTGGGTTTACTTTTGTTTAAGCTGGGTTTACTTTTGTTTAAGCTGCGTTTACTTTTGATTAAGGTGGGTTTACTTTTGATTAAGATGGGTTTCCTTTTGATTAAGCTGGGTTTACTTTTGTTTAAGACGGGTTTCATTTGATTAAGCTGGGTTTACTTTTGTTTAAGATGGGTTTACTTTTGTTTAAGCTGCGTTTACTTTTGATTAAGATGGGTTTACTTTTGTTTAAGATGGGTTTCCTTTTGATTAAGCTGCGTTTACTTTTGTTCAAGATGGGTTTACTTTTGTTTAAGATGGGTTTACTTTTGATTAAACTGGGTTTACTTTTGCTTAAGATGGGTTTACTTTTGATTAAGCTGGGTTTACTTTTGTTTAAGACAGGTTTCCTTTGATTAAGCTGGGTTTACTTTTGATTAAGATGGGTTTACTTTTGTTTAAGCTGGGTTTACTTTTGATTAAGCTGGGTTTACTTTTGATTAAGCTGCGTTTACTTTTGTTTAAGATGGGTTTACTTTTGATTAAGCTGGGTTTACTTTTGTTTAAGATGGGTTTACTTTTGTTTAAGACGGGTTTCCTTTGATTAAGCTGGGTTTACTTTTGTTTAAGATGGGTTTACTTTCGATTAAGCTGCGTTTACTTTTGCTTAAGCTGGGTTTACTTTTGTTTAAGATGGGTTTACTTTCGATTAAGCTGCATTTACTTTTGCTTAAGCTGGGTTTACTTTTGTTTAAGATGGGTTTACTTTTGATTAAGCTGGGTTTACTTTTGCTTAAGCTGGGTTTACTTTTGTTTAAGATGGGTTTACTTTTGATTAAGCTGGGTTTACTTTTGCTTAAGCTGGGTTTACTTTTGTTTAAGATGGGTTTACTTTTGATTAAGCTGGGTTTACTTTTGCTTAAGCTGGGTTTACTTTTGTTTAAGATGGGTTTACTTTTGTTTAAGCTGGGTTTGGGATAATAAACACCCCACACACCATACATGTTCATGTTTTCACCATCTTGGGGGGATCAGGTCCCCATATAGGAATAAATACACACAAAACAAACTCCAGTATCTAAGAGCCTGAACACACACTGAGCTAACATCAATAAGAAGCCCTCACACCTGAGTAGACGGGGACTAATCTGATCAATGCAGGCAGATCAATACAGACCCGTACATTCATAAACAGCAGCGCTTAATTAGCGCATGGTTATGATTTTTCAATAACGAGAGCGAGATCGTCTCTTATTAAACCATATGGTTCTGATTATCACGAGGAGCCAAAGTTTTACTGGAAGCGTTCCAAGCCGCGGCTCATTCCAGCATAATTGTGCTTGTGATCATCTACAAAACTTGCTGATGGCTTCCATGATGTGGAAAACAGGGCCTGTGTAAAATAACAGTGGGTGTTGAGTTCATAACTCACTCCGGAACAGCCCCCCCCAACACTCACCCCTCCCCACCCCCCACCCACAGCAAAGCACTGAGCCAGTTCTGCTGAGAAGGAAACAGTCTGTTGAAGAAATACAGCTTCCCTTTTGTTTCCTTCCATCATTCAGACGTGTTACACAGATTTTACAAGGTGAAACATTTACAGAACCAGTCGTAGGTTACAAGATGAATTTAATGACACGCCGCAGTTAAGAAGTAATACAAGTCGCATGTGACGCATTTAATCATTAGCACTATTTGTAATATTTGTAATATTAGTGCAACTGCGCTGCAGTCTCAAACCATTATTTTCATCCTTTGGTTTCTAGAGGAATGTCATTAGAAAACTCACTTCAATACTTTACGGCCACATTAACGACGAAGCTGTTAGGAGTTTCCTACAACAGCTCATTGTTAGAACTTTGTACTGCTGCACTGTTTAAGATGGAAGGAGAAATTTTAGAAATTAAGAAGCTGACCCTCGACTGTCTCGTACAGTGCCCGCCCACCCCTGACTGTCCGGTTCAGTACTCCGCCCACCCTCTGAGCGTCACAAACAGTGATCACCCATCTCCTGACCGTCCGGTTCAGTACTCCGCCCACTCTCGATTGTTCCGTACAGTGAACGCTCACAACTGACTGTGGCGCACAGTGATTGCCGGTTCCAAACAGTGTCAACGACAACCTTCTGACTGTCCTGTACAGTGATCCCCCACTCTCCGACCATCCCGCACAGTGAAAGCCCACCTCCCGACCACCCTGTACAGTAATCGCCCTCCACTCAACTACCCTGTACAGTAATTGCCCACCACTCAACCAGCCTGTACAGTAATCGCCCACCACTCGACCAGCCTGTACAGTAATCGCCCACCACTCGACCAGCCTGTACAGTAATCGCCCACCACTCAACCAGCCTGTATAGTAATCACCCACCACTCAACCAGCCTGTACAGTAATCGCCCACCACTCAACCAGCCTGTACAGTAATCGCCCACCACTCAACCAGCCTGTATAGTAATCACCCACCACTCAACCAGCCTGTACAGTAATCGCCCACCACTCAACCAGCCTGTACAGTAATCGCCCACCACTCAACCAGCCTGTATAGTAATCACCCACCACTCAACCAGCCTGTACAGTAATCGCCCACCACTCAACCAGCCTGTATAGTAATCGCCCACCACTCAACCAGCCTGTACAGTAATCGCCCACCACTCAACCAGCCTGTACAGTAATCGCCCACCACTCAACCAGCCTGTACAGTAATCGCCCACCACCCGACCACCCTGTACAGTAATCGCCCACCACTCGACCAGCCTGTACAGTAATCGCCCACCACTCGACCAGCCTGTACAGTAATCGCCCACCACTTGACCACCCTGTACAGTGAATGCCCACCACTCGACCACCCTGTTTAGTGAATGCCCACCACCTAACCACCCTGTTTAGTGATTGCCCACCACTCGACCAGCCTGTTTAGTGATTGCCCACCACTCGACCACCCTGTACAGTGAACGCCCACCACCCGACTAGCCTGTGCGGTAATCGCCCACCACTCAACCACCCCGTACAGTGAACACCGACCATCCAACCAGCCTGCACAGAAATTGCCCACCACCCAACCAGACTGTAATCGCCCACCACCCGACCACCCTGAACAGTGATTGCCCACCACTCGACCACCCCGTACAGTGAACACCGACCATCCAACCAGACTGTAATCGCCCACCACCCGACCACCCTGTACAGTGAACGCCCACCACCCGACCACCCTGTACAGTGAACGCCCACCACCTGACCAGCCTGTACAGTGAACGCCCACCACCCAACCACCCTGTACGGTAATCGCCCACCACTTGACCACTCTGTACAGTAATTGCCCACTATTTGACCACTGTGTACAGTAATTGCCCACTATTTGACCACTCTGTACAGAAACGCCCACCACCTGACCAGCCTGTACAGTGAATGCCCACCAATTGACCACCCTATGCAGTAATCGCCCACCACCCGACTACCCTGTACAGTGAACGCCCACCACCCGACTACCCTGTAATCGCCCACCACCCGACCACCCTGTACATTGAACGCCCACCACCCGACCAGCCTGTACAGTGAACGCCCACCACCCGACCACCCTGTACAGTAATCGCCCACCACTCAACCAGCCTGTACAGTGAATGCCCACCACTTGACCACCATATACAGTAATCGCCCACCACCCGACTACCCTGTACAGTGAACGCCCACCACTTGACCACCATATACAGTAATCGCCCACCACCCGACTACCCTGTACAGTGAACGCCCACCACTTGACCACCATATACAGTAATCGCCCACCACCCGACCAGCCTGTACAGTAATCACCCACCACCCGACCACCCTGTACAGTAATCACCCACCACTCAACCAGCCTGTACAGTAATCGCCCACCACCTGACCACCCTGTACAGTAATCGCCCCCACTCAACCAGCCTGTACAGTAATCGCCCCCCACTCAACCAGCCTGTACAGTAATCGCCCCCCACTCAACCAGCCTGTACAGTAATCGCCCACCACCTGACCACCCTGTACAGTAATCGCCCCCCACTCAACCACCCTGTACAGTAATCGCCCACCACTCAACCACCCTGTACAGTAATCGCCCACCACCTGACCACCCTGTACAGTAATCGCCCCCCACTCAACCAGCCCGTACAGTAATCGCCCCCTATTCGACCACCCTGTACAGTAATCGCCCCCCACTCAACCACCCTGTACAGTAATCGCCCCCTATTCGACCACCCTGTACAGTAATCGCCCCCTATTCGACCACCCTGTACAGTAATCGCCCCCCACTCAACCACCCTGTACAGTAATCGCCCACCACCTGACCACCCTGTACAGTAATCGCCCACCACTCAACCAGCCCGTACAGTGAATGAAACCAGAAGTTGTTTATTATTTAGCTGCAACAGTTAAATCTGTATCTCAACAGAAATATGATGATTAGTTTCAGCTTAGCAGTATTAGCTTAGCCAGTGCAGCTGCTCGTGTTAGCGTTTATTCTGCTTTGTTGATCTACTGCTCAACTCAAACTGTGCTGGGTTATAACATCTCTCCTCTTTCACACCTTTTAGTTGCACACATAGCACATTAGGACCCAAACCGTAAGATTAAGATCATTACAGGACTCTGTACAGCCAGAACGATGCTAGGTCCTGATTTTGTCGTGTTGCATCATTATTTACTCACTTCTTCAAGAATTATGTCTCACACTGCTCACATACATCCCACTGAAAGCTTAACTTGGAGGAGATTAACTAGAGCACAAGGTGAGCACCTTTTAGCCGCTGTTGCCTGCAACTCTAATAAGAGAATGAACGTGAGCTATTTCAGCTGCATGCAATCCATCAGGCCAGCGCACCCGTAAACGTGATTATGTGAATGAATGGCTTTACAAAATGTGAATTGCAAAGTTGTTTTCTATTTCTCTCCATCTTCTTTCTGGCTCTTGCCCCGAAGCCCTGGCCTGGCTGGTGCGTTAGCGGGTAATTGATCCCCTTGGTTTCGGCTGTGCGCCGTGAGGCCGCACGGATGAAACCGATAGTGTGATTTCTGCTGCAGGCTGTAAATTGAGAATGCAGCGGCAGTGCTATTAGCCTAACGATCGGCGAGGGGCCCAGCACGCTCTTACTGCACAATCAGGCTGCTCGACTATTTCAATTTAATCACCATACCATGCCCCGCGACATAAATTACAGCTGTCACAGTCCCGCATGCTGTAATATAAATTAACTACAGCTGAAAACACACGTGTGTATTTGTAGGGCGTTAAAAGCTCGGCTGAGGTGCTGCGGCTTGCTCAACAATCACTGGCCACTTTGTTGGAAACCCTCCCTTATAGATCCACAGGACTGGTGTTCAGTTACTGCAGCCCATCTGTTGATGCACAGTTTGTGTTAGTCATTATCAAGACTTTCGAGAGTGGTCAGTCACCCCAGCAGTGACACCCTGTAGTGGACTATTGCACAGCTATATAGTGGAGCTATAAGGTATGGATTTCTAATAAAGTGGCCAGTTAGTGAAAGAACATGTTTGGTGTTTTTAATATACTGGCCAGTGTGTGAAAGTACAAGGTTGGTGTTTCTAATAAAGTGGCCAGTTAGTTGAAGCACAAGGTGGGTGTTTTTAATAAAGTGGCCAGTGTGTGAAAGTACAAGGTAGGTATTTCTAATATAATGGCCAGTTATTGAAAATTTAAGGTAGAAGT
>CM038710.1:45063124-45108124 GCA_021613375.1 Megaleporinus macrocephalus | reverse complement strand
CGTCCTGCCATTCTGAAGCACATCACTAAGCACTCGCTCAACGCAGCGGGACTGACCAAGCACATCTAATTAACATCCTCACTTACACCAGCAGAGCGGGACAGACAGCGGGGCGTCCCGGGTCAGGTAGGAGAGAGAGAGAGAGAGAGAGAGAGAGAGAGAGAGAGAGAGAGAGAGAGAAAGAGACAGAGAAGGAAAGAGAGAGTGAGAGAAAAAGACAGAGGACAGTGAGTGTGAGAGAAATAGAGGAGAGAGAGTGAGAGAAAGAAAGGAGAGAGAGAAAGACACAGAGAAGGAGAGAGTAAGAGAAAGAGACAGAAGGAGGAAGAGTGAGAGAATAAGACAGGAGATTAAGAGACAGAGGACAGGGAGAGAAAGAGACAGAACGAGAAAGAGTGAGAGAAAGAGACAGAAGGAGGGAGAGTGAGAGAAAGAGATAGAAGGAGGGAGAGTGAGAGAAAGAGACAGGAGAGAGAGTGAGAGAAAGAGACAGAAGGTGAGAGAGTGAGAGAAAGAGACAGAAGGAGAGAGAGTGAGAGAAAGAGACAGAAGGGGGGAGAGTGAGAGAAAGAAACAGAGGAGAGAGAGTGAGAGGAAGAGACAGAAGGAGAGAGAGTGAGAGAAAGAGACAGAAGGAGGAAGAGTGAGGGAAAGAGACAGAAGGAGAGAGAGTGAGAGAAAGAGACAGAGGAGAGAGAGTGAGAGAAAGAGACAGAGGAGAGAGAGTGAGGTGTCAGACGGTAGTGGATGTCGGGGTGATGAGTGTGTGACACTAGAGACTCCCACCTTCACACTCCATCCATCACTGCTGCCAACCCGACACTGACTCACTCCACTCCTTCACCTCTTCACCATCATCCCTTCATCCCCCTCTCTCTACACTCTGTGGAATAACTAGTTCAACTGAAGCCTGAAGCTCCTCCTTCTCTTCCCTCTCTCTCTCTCCTGCTCTCTCTCTCTCTCTCTCTCTCTCTTTCTCTCTCTCTCTCTCCTGCTCTCTCTCTCTCTCTCTCTCTCTCCTGCTCTCTCTCTCTCTCTCTCTCTCTCTCTCTCTCCTGCTCTCTCTCTCTCTCTCTCTCTCTCCTGCTCTCTCTATCAGAGTCTCTCTTCTGCTCTCCCTCTCTCTTTCTCTCTCTGTCTTACATCCTCTTTCTCTCTCTCTTTCTCTCTCTCTCTCTCTCTCTCTCTCTCTCTCCTGCTCTCTCTCTCTCTCTCTCTCTCCTGCTCTCTCTCTCTCTCTCTCTCTCTCTCTCTCTCTCCTGCTCTCTCTCTCTCTCTCTCTCTCTCTCCTGCTCTCTCTCTCTCCTGCTCTCTCTCTCTCTCTCTCTCTCTCCTGCTCTCTCTCTCTCCTGCTCTCTCTCTCTCTCTCTCTCTCTCTCTCCTGCTCTCTCTCTCTCTCTCTCTCTCTCTCTCTCCTGCTGCGTGTAAGGATCTTTTCCACTGTATTTATTCAGCCCTGATTGAGCCGGAGAGAAAATCAAAATCTAATCAATCCTGGACCCCCGGCTCTCCAGGAGGCCTCTCGGAGATGAGCTGAGAGACAGTCAGTCCCAACTGCAGAAGCACTAGCCTCAATTTCTAGGACAGTAAAGTTGCCTTGACACACACTGGACAGTTGAGATGTCGTCTAACGTATAATGTACATGTGATGAGTGTCTAACATAGGTGTTTCTAATAAAGTGGCCAGTTGGTGGAGGTGCATGGTTGGTGTTTCTAATAAAGTGGCCAGTTAGTGGAAACACCAGTATATGTAAACACAAAGTAGGTGTTTCTAATAAATTGCAATAAAGTTGCCAGTTAGTGGAAACACAATATGGGTGTTTCCAATAAAGTGGCCAGTTGGTGGAGGTGCATGGTTGGTGTTTCTAATAAATTGCAATAAAGTTGCCAGTTAGTGGAAGCCCAAGGTGGGTGTTTCTAATAAAGTGGCCAGTTAGTGGAGGTGCATGGTTGGTGTTTCTAATAAAGTGGCCAGTTAGTGGAAACACCAGTATATGTAAACACAAAGTAGGTGTTTCTAATAAATTGCAATAAAGTTGCCAGTTAGTGGAAACACAATATGGGTGTTTCCAATAAAGTGGCCAGTTGGTGGAGGTGCATGGTTGGTGTTTCTAATAAAGTGGCCAGTTAGTGGAAACACCAGTATATGTAAACACAAAGTAGGTGTTTCTAATAAATTGCAATAAAGTTGCCAGTTAGTGGAAACACAAAGTAGGTGTTTCTAATAAAGTGGCCAGATAGTGGAGGCACAAGGTTGGTGTTTCTAACAAAGTGGCCAGTTAATGGAAGCAAAGTTGGGTGTTTCTAATAAAGTGTCCAGTTAGTAAAAGCACAATGTTGGTGTTTCTAATGGAGGCACAAGGTGGGTGTTTCTAATAAAGTGGCCAGCTAGTGGAAACACAAGGTTAGTTTTTTCTAATAAAGTGGCCAGTGAGTGAAAACACAAGGCTGGTGTTTCTAATAAAGTGGCCAGTTAGTGGAAACACAAGGTTGGTGTTTCTAATATAGCGGCCAGTGAGTGGATGTACAAGGTAGGTGTTTCTAATAAAGTGGCCAGTGAGTGGACGTTCAAGGTAGGTGTTTCTAATAAATTGGCCAGTGAGTGGATGTTCAAGGTAGGTGTTTCTAATAAATTGGCCAGTGAGTGGATGTACAAGGTGGGTGTTTCTAATAAAGTGGCCAGTTAGTGGAGGTGCATGGTTGGTGTTTCTAATAAAGTGGCCAGTTAGTGGAAACACCAGTATATGTAAACACAAAGTAGGTGTTTCTAATAAATTGCAATAAAGTTGCCAGTTAGTGGAAACACAACATGGGTGTTTCCAATAAAGTGGCCAGTCGGGGGAGGTGCATGGTTGGTGTTTCTAATAAAGTGGCCAGTTAGGGGAAACACCAGTATATGTAAACACAAAGTAGGTGTTTCTAATAAATTGCAATAAAGTTGCCAGTTAGTGGAAACACAAAGTGGGTGTTTCTAATAAAGTGGCCAGTTAGTGGAGGCACAAGGTTGGTGTTTCTAACAAAGTGGTCAGTTAATGGAAGCAAAGGTGGGTGTTTCTAATAAAGTGTCCAGTTAGTAAAAGCACAATGTTGGTGTTTCTAATGGAGGCACAAGGTGGGTGTTTCTAATAAAGTGGCCAGCTAGTGGAAACACAAGGTTGGTGTTTCTAATAAAGTGGCCAGTGAGTGAAAACACAAGGCTGGTGTTTCTAATAAAGTGGCCAGTTAGTGGAAACACAAGGTTGGTGTTTCTAATATAGCGGCCAGTGAGTGGATGTACAAGGTGGGTGTTTCTAATAAAGTGGCCAGTTAGTGGAAACACAACATGGGTGTTTCCAATAAAGTGGCCAGTTGGTAGAGGTGCATGGTTGGTGTTTCTAATAAAGTGGCCAGTTAGTGGAAACACCAGTATATGTAAACACAAAGTAGGTGTTTCTAATAAATTGCAATAAAGTTGCCAGTTAGTGGAAACACAAAGTGGGTGTTTCTAATAAAGTGGCCAGTTAGTGGAGGCACAAGGTTGGTGTTTCTAACAAAGTGGCCAGTTAATGGAAGCAAAGGTGGGTGCTTCTAATAAAGTGTCCAGTTAGTAAAAGCACAATGTTGGTGTTTCTAATGGAGGCACAAGGTGGGTGTTTCTAATAAAGTGGCCAGCTAGTGGGAACACAAGGTTGGTGTTTCTAATAAAGTGGCCAGTGAGTGAAAACACAAGGCTGGTGTTTCTAATAAAGTGGCCAGTGAGTGGATGTACAAGGTAGGTGTTTCTAATAAAGTGGCCAGTGAGTGGACGTTCAAGGTAGGTGTTTCTAATAAATTGGCCAGTGAGTGGACGTTCAAGGTAGGTGTTTCTAATAAATTGGCCAGTGAGTGGATGTACAAGGTAGGTGTTTCTAATAAATTGGCCAGTGAGTGGATGTACAATGTAGGTGTTTCTAATAAATTGGCCGGGCAGTGCACCAGGCCACACTGCTCTGTCTCTGAGGGCTGATTAGAGCTCCAGAGGTGAACACCAATTTGAGCATGAAGGGAAATGTTCCGGAGTGAATTTCTTCTCCTTCTTCTTCTTCTTCTTCTCGCTGAAGTTAAAGGTGTGCAGCTGCGCTGTAATTGGCTGGGATTGCCTTTACAGTTAGCTGGCAGCCACACAATGAAGCGGTGCCTTTTTCTGTGTCATCATTACCTCCCGAAGCCTATTAGAGGAGAAAGCAGCGAGAGAGCGACTTCAAACAGGCTGATGGAGAGTGGATTAAAGCGCTAAAGCGTGTGCTGAAGCTCGTTACAGCAGGTTTCTGCCTCTCCACTGCTGGTGGCGCTCGCAGATTAACCCGCACCAGCGATTCATCAGAAACCAACGGCCAGATCAAAGACGGCCGGCCACGAGGCGCTGTTTCTGACTCCACAATCGATTTGCTGCAGTAAAACACACTCCACGCACATGCCCCCATACGTCTGCCCCCATACGTCCGCCCCCATACGTCTGCCCCCATACGTCCGCCCCCATACGTCTGCCAAGCAGAACTAGTCTGGTGCTATTTACAGACAAATGTAATGAAGTGACTAAACAGACGAATCAAAAATCACAGCTAACAGTGACCCTAAAGCCAGCACACACACACATACACACACACACATATACACACACAGCACAGCAGGACACGCTACAGATTTATTCCTTTGATTCACTTCTCTGTGTTTTACAGTGAAAATACTGTTTTCATTTGGCTCGTCGTGTTCTAGTCATTGGTTTTAGAGTACAATATAATAAAAGAAGATACAATATAATAAAAAACATAAAACATATTTTTTTGGTCATATAGTCATTACTCTGGTATCTGAGTGATTTTGTAATTTGCTTTAATGAAACTGGCTTCAAATTATGAAATAAGTTTTATGTCTCAGCTCAGTGTTCAGTACACATTCATATGTTCATCACTGCCATAATTACATAAACATACTAGCCTCTGTAGATTATTTAATATAGCAGCTTTGTGCTTCCACTAACTGGCCACTTTATTAGAAACACCCACCTTGTGTTTTCACTAACTGGCCACTTTATTAGTAACACCAACCTTGTACATCCACTGACTGGCCACTTTATTAGAAACACCCACCTTGTAAGTCCACTAATTGGCCACTTTATTAGAAACACCAATCTTGGGCTTACACTAACTGGCCACTTTATTAGAAACACCCACCTTGTACTTCCACTAGCTGGCCACTTTATTAGAAACACTACCTTGTACATCCACTGACTAGCCACTTTATTAGAAACACCCACCTTGTGCTTTCACTAACTGGCCACTTTATTAGTAACACCAACCTTGTACATCCACTGACTGGCCACTTTATTAGAAACACTCACCTTGTATGTCCTCTAACTGGCCCCTTTATTAGAAACACCAACCTCAGACTTACACTAACTGGCCACTTTATTAGTAACACCAACCTTGTACATCCACTGACTGGCCACTTTATTAGAAACATCCACCTTGTAAGTCCACTAATTGGCCATTTTATTAGAAACACCAATCTTGGGCTTACACTAACAGGCCACTTTATTAGAAACACCGACCTTTGTACGTCCACTGACCGGCCACTTGATTAGAAACACTCACCTTGTATGTCCTCTAACTGGCCCCTTTATTAGAAACACCAACCTCGGGCTTACACTAACTGGCCACTATATTAGAAACACCAACCTCAGACTTACACTAACTGGCCACTTTATTAGAAACACCAACCTTGTACTTTTACCCACTGGTCACATTATTAGAAACACCCTCCATGAACTTCCACTCACTGGCCACTTTATTAGAAACACAGTTGTCTATAGTACTCACAATTAGGCTGAACATCTTTATGTTGTTTGTGTACACCAGTAAATGTGTGTATTGTGTATGTGTGTATTAAAACCTGCAGAGGACTCACCTGTGGGGAGGTGTGTACAGACTCTGTCTCGCTCTGTTTAAGCTCACACAGATGTACAGACTGCGTTACTGGCTGACCTGCAGCAGGTGTTAATCCAGCGCTGTGTATTTTACAGTGTGTAAGCACTTAATAGCAGTTAAACCATAAAACCTCCACTTACCATCACAGTCGCCCAAATAAGAGGTGTTTCCATGATCTACGTCCTGCTCGAAGGGAAGTCTGCAGAGAAACGGGGGGAAAAAATGATCAGAGATCCACATGAACAGGGCACTCGTTCTCATAAGCTTTTTTAACGCCACAGCATACGTATTCATGTATTAACGTCACACGCACAGAGTCAAAAAGAAGTTCTGGCTCAGTGTTTAGGTATCAAATAATTTTTAAATCAACATCATACTGATGAAGATATGATAACAGTAGTAGATAATTCACTCACATCCTCAGAAGACACAACCTACGGCAAGGTTTGACTGAGTTCTCTTTGAATTTTCTTTACCAATACAGATTCATCCTCTCAGGGAAGGGGACCGAAGCACAACCCAGTTTTCAAAACATTCTTCCGCTCGTTGTGTGCAGTTACACAGTTTTGTTAGACTGAGAATGTGTGGAGAATAAGCTGAGTTGGTATTTTGAGACATAAACATTGAGCTCCTTAATAGATAAAGATATACAACGTGATACAGAAAAAGTAGTGCCAAATCCGACCCATCCGCCTTTCGCCCAGCAATACATCTCTCTCTTGTTTAATAAAAAGAAGTTCCGGCTTGCTGTTTAGGTATCAAATAATCTTTAAATTAACATCATACTGATGAAGATACAATAGCAATAGTAGATAATTCACTCACATCCTCAGAAGACACAACCTACAGCAAGGTTTGACTGAGTTCTCTTTGAATTTTCTTTCCCAATACACATTCATCCTCTCAGGGAAGGGGACCGAAGCACAACCCAGGTTACAAAATGTTCTACCGTTTTGTTAGACTCAGAATGTGTGGAGAATAAGTTGAATTTGTATTTTGAGACATAAACATTGAGCTTGTTAATAGAAAATAGATATACAACTTGATATGGAAAAAGTAGTGCCGAATCCGACCCATTCACCCAGCACTACTTCTCTCTCGTTTAATATCACACCCTGCACATTTTCCAGCTTTTCAAGTCATCGTTTTATATTACGGGGCCTAAAAACCGCTCCCGTTCAATAAGGACAGTTCATAACACTCAGCGTTAAGGACTGTAGTTTATGGAATTCCATGGAAAGGAATAATCACATCTAATCATCACATCTCTCGCGCACACGCTCTACAAACATCACAGAGCTCTATTAGGAGCCAGCGTCGGCCCTTAAGCTGCTCTAATGAAGAGAAACGATCTCAGGCCGGCTCTGACATGGCTCCTTTCCAGTGATGAAGCTAAAACTGTGGCCTGCAGGCGGCACCGGCTGAACCTCGCTCTCCTTCTCAGAGACACGGTCTTTACAGATATACTGAATTTACACAGCACTGCCCCCCAACAAGCCCCCCAACCACAGCCAATCGGTTTAGTTGGAGTCCAAACTTTGTGTGATTAGTTTTACGCTGAAGCTGCACAGCTGAGCAGTAATTAACATCCTAACTGTTACATACTAATCACCACACATTCATCAGGATTATTCAGTAATCTCCACCACATCCGCCTGTCAATCATCTCACCAGTCTGAAGTAGTTCCAGCATCTCTCTCCCTCTATCTCTCTCTCCCTCTCTCCTTCTCTCCCTCTCTCCTTCTCTCCCTCTCAATCTCTCCTCTCCTACTCTTACTCCCTCTCTCCCTCTATCTCTCCCTCTTTCTCTCCTTCGCTCCCTCTCTCTCCCTCTATCTCTCCCTCTTTCTCTCCTTCGCTCCCTCTCTCCTCTCCCTCTCTCTCCCTCTTTCTCTCCTTCGCTCCCTCTCTCCTCTCCCTCTCTCTCCCTCTATCTCTCCCTCTTTCTCTCCTTCTCTCCCTCTCTCCTCTCCTACTCTTACTCCCTCTCTCTCCCTCTATCTCTCCCTCTTTCTCTCCTTCTCAATCGCTCCTCTCACTCTTTTTTCCTCTCTCTCCCTCTATCTCTCCCTCTTTCTCTCCTTCTCTCCCTCTCAATCTCTCCTCTCCTACTCTTACTCCCTCTCTCTCCCTCTTTCTCTCCTTCTCAATCTCTCCTCTCCTCTCACTCTCTCTCTTCCTCTCTCTTCCTCTTTCTCTCCTTCTCTCCCTCTCTCCTCTCCTACTCTTACTCCCTCTCTCTCCCTCTATCTCTCCCTTTTTCTCTCCTCTCACTCTCTCTTTTCCTCTCTCTCCCTCTATCTCTCCCTCTATCTCTTCCTCCTTCTCTCCCTCTCAATCTCTCCTCTCCTACTCTTACTCCCTCTTTCTCTCCCTCCTTCTATATCTCCCCCTCTTTCTCTCCCTCTCTCCTTCTCTCCCTCTCTCCTCTCCTACTCCCTCTTTCTGCCCCTCCTTCTATATCTTCCCCTCTTTCTCTCCCTCTCTCCTCTCCCTCTCTCCTCTCCCTCTCTCTTCTCCTCTCTTTCCCTGTATCTCTACCTCTATCTCTCCCTCTTTCTCTCCTTCTCTCCCTCTCAATCTCTCCTCTCCTACTCTTACTCTCTTTCTCTCCCTCTCTCCTCTCACTCTCTCCCTCTCTCTTTCTCTCCCTCTCTCCTCTCCTTCTCTCACTCCTTCTTTCTCTCCTCTCCTCTCACTCCCCCTCTCTCTCTCTCGCTTTCTTTCCCTCCCTTCCTCTTTCTCTTCCTCCCTCTCTCCCTTCCTCTTTCTCTTCCTCCCTCTATCTCTCCCTCTCTCCCCCTCTCAATCTCTCCTCTCCTTCTCTCACTCCCTCTCCCTCACTTTCTCTCCCTTTATCTCTTCCTCGCTCTCTCTCCCCCTCTTTCTCTCCCTCTCAATCTCTCTTCTCCTCTTACTCCCTCTCTCACTTTCCTCTCCTTCTCTCACTCCCTCTCTCTTTCTCTCCTCTCCTCTCACTCCCTCTCTTGCTTTCTTTCCCTCTCTCTTTCTCTCCCTCTTGATCTCTCCTCTCCTTCTCTCACTCCCTCTCTCTTTCCTTTCCTCTCGATCTCTCCTCTCCTTCTCTCACTCCCTCTCCCTCTCTTCCTCTCACTCTATCTCTCCTCTCTCCCTCTTCCAGCATCTCTCTCCCTCCATCTCTCCTCTCTCTCTCTCTCCCCCTCTTTCTCTTCCTCTCGATCTTTCCTGTCCTTCTCTCACTCCCTCTCCCACTCTTCCTCTCTTTCTCTCACTCTCTCTCCTCTCTCCTTCTCTCGCTTTCTCTCCCACTCAATCTCTCCTCTCCTTCTCTCACTCCCTCTGTCTCTCTCTCCCCCACTTTCTCTTCCTCACTTTCTCTCTCCTCTCCTTCTCTCACTCCCTCTCTTCCTCACTTTCTCTCTCTTTCTATCTCTCCCTCTTTCTCTCCCTCTCAATCTCTCCTCGCCTTCTCACTCCCTCTCCCTCTCTGCTTCTTCTATCACTCCCTTTCCCTCCCTCCCTCTCTTTCTCTCTCACTTTCTCTCCCTCTGTTTCTCTCTTTCTCTCCCTCTTTCTCTCTTTTACTCTCTCACTTTCTTTCTCTCTCTCTCCCTATCTTTCTCTCTCCCGATCTCTCCGATCTCTCCTCTCCTTCCTCTCTTTCTCTCCCACCTTTCTTCCCTCTTCCCCTTCCTCTCTCTCTCTCTCTCTCTCCCACCTCTTTCTCCCCTCTTCCCCTTCCTCTCTCTCTCCCCTCCCTCCCTCTCGACCTCTTCTCCTCTTTCTCTCTCTCTCACTCTCCCTTCTCTCTTTCTTCCCTCTTCCCCTTCCTCTCTTTCTCTCTCTCTCTCTCCCCCTCCCTTCCTGTCTTTTTCTCTCTCCCGATTTCTCCTTCCCTTCCTCCCTCTGTCTCTCTCTCTCTCTCTCTCTCTCTGTTATGAAACTCTATCTGTAAGTTAAGGCTTGTTTATTGAGTTATGTGGGTAAGTACAGGTTGTCTGGCAGTTGAATCTAAAGAGTATTGCACACACACACACACACACACACACACACACACACACACACACACACACACACACAGCTATCTACACACACACTCACTGTTTGCTCTGTTTAGCGAGGAGGTCAGATCGATTCCATCTCACATAACACTAAAAAATGTTTTAGTATCTATTTCAGCCAACTGATACACACACACGCATTAAATATGTAAAATAAACAGGTCGAGAATCTCTCGACGGGATCTGTTTCTCCGGAACGTTCCGGATGCGCCGGCCTTCAGGTTCACAGAGCTGCTATTGTTGTGTGCGGAGCGGCTCGGCGGAATCTGTCAACTCATTTAAACCATGTAAACTCTCCCGATCTCGGACTGCTGTGTTTGTTTTTAGCTCGTTTTCAGGACCCAGATCCGGTCCAGTCTATTTATAAAGCATGTTTTACAGCAGATCTCCGCAAACCCGCCAGCGAAAGCCTGCAGTGACTGCCGTGAGGAGCGTATCTACTGTTAGAGGTCTACAGCAGTGATGGAGGTGGGCCGGTACTTAGTGGTACACAGTATCAGCAGTTCTACTGGGACTTCTCACGAGCTGCCAGTGTTCAGTATCCAGTTCAGCTCCCCTTCAAATTCCTGTAGTATACTTTCAGCCGCGAATAATTTTAGGGATTAAGCTTCACACATCCCATAATGCCCTAGTCAAGAGGCAGAACTTTCTACTCTGGGCTTGGTATCTGGGAGAACCTGACAAGTGGACAAACGAGTGGTCAGGGGACTGAAGTGGACATGACTAAAGCTCCATCCATACACCATTTATGTGAGGTGATGTGAGGACGACCCACCCAGGTCCCCAGATATAGCAGTGGTGCTGCTGGAGGTGTTTAAACACCTCAGTGTCTCTGCTGGACTGAGAATCGTCCACCAACCAAAACTATCCAGACAGCAGTGTCCTGTGGGCGGCGTCCTGTGTCCACTGATGAAGAACTAGAGGAACACAAACTGTGCAGCAGCAGATGAGCTACTGTCTCTGACTTTACATCTACAAGGTGGACCAGCAAGTAGTAGGAGTGTCTAATAGAGTGGACAGTGAGTGGACACAGTGTTTAAACACTCCAGCAGCAGCACTGCTGGGTCTGATCCACTCACACCAGCACAACACACACTTACACACTACCATCACATCAGTGTTTCTGCAGTGCTGAGAATGATCCACCTCCCTAATAGTATCTGCTCTGTGGTGGTCCTGTGGGGGTCCTGATCATTAAAGAACAGAGTAATAAAGTATACAGAGAATCAGATTCTCCCCCTCTCAATCTCTCCTCTCCTACTCTTACTCTCTTTCGCTCCCTCTCTCTTTCTCTCTCTCCCTCTGTGTGTCTTTCTCTCCCTACTCTCTGTCTCCCTCTCTCTCTCTTTTACTCTCTCCCTCTATCTCTCTCTCTTTCTCTTGCTTTCTTTCCCTCTCTCTTTCTCTCCCTCTTGATCTCTCCTCTCCTTCTCTCACTCCCTCTCTCTCTTTATTTTCCTCTCGATCTCTCCTTTCCTTCTCTCACTCCCTCTCCCTCTCTTCCTCTCTTTCTCTCACTCTTTCAGCATCTCTCCTCTCTCTCTCTCCCTCTCTCCCCCTCTTTCTGTTCCTCTCGAACTTTCCTGTCCTTCTCTCACTCCCCCTCCCTCTATCTCTCCTCTGTCCCTCTCTTTCGCTTTCTCTCCCTCTCAATCTCTCCTCTCCTTCTCTCACTCCCTCTCTCTCTCCCTTACTTTCTCTCTCCTCTCCTTCTTTCACTCCCTCTCCCTCTCTTCCTCACTTTCTCTCTCTCTCTATCTCTCCCTCTTTCTCTCCCTCTCAATCTCTCCTCTCCTTCTCTCTCCCTCTCTGCTTCTTCTCTCACTCCCTTTCCCTCCCTCCCTCTCTTTCTCTCTCACTTTCTCTCCCTCTGATACAGTGGTCAGTGAGTATAGGTCCTGTATGGTCAGTGGAGCTGATACAGTGGACAGTGAGTGGAGCTCCTGTATGGTCAGTGGAGCTGATACAGTGGACAGTGAGTGGAGCTCCTGTGTGGTCAGTGGAGCTGATACAGTGGACAGTGAGTGGAGGTCCTGTATGGTCAGTGGAGCTGATACAGTGGACAGTGAGTGGAGGTCCTGTATGGTCAGTGGAGCTGATACAGTGGACAGTGAGTGGAGGTCCTGTATGGTCAGTGGAGCTGATACAGTGGACAGTGAGTGGAGGTCCTGTATGGTCAGTGGAGCTGATACAGTGGACAGTGAGAGGAGGTCCTGTATGGTCAGTGGAGCTGATACAGTGGACAGTGAGTGGAGGTCCTGTATGGTCAGTGGAGCTGATACAGTGGACAGTGAGTGGAGGTCCTGTATGGTCAGTGGAGCTGATACAGTGAACAGTGAGTGGAGGTCCTGTATGGTCAGTGGAGCTGATACAGTGGACAGTGAGTGGAGGTCCTGTATGGTCAGTGGAGCTGATACAGTGGACAGTGAGTGGAGGTCCTGTATGGTCAGTGGAGCTGATACAGTGAACAGTGAGTGGAGGTCCTGTATGGTCAGTGGAGCTGATACAGTGGACAGTGAGTGGAGGTCCTGTATGGTCAGTGGAGCTGATACAGTGGACAGTGAGTGGAGGTCCTGTATGGTCAGTGGAGCTGATACAGTGGACAGTGAGTGGAGGTCCTGTATGGTCAGTGGAGCTGATACAGTGGACAGTGAGTGGAGGTCCTGTATGGTCAGTGGAGCTGATACAGTGGACAGTGAGTGGAGGTCCTGTATGGTCAGTGGAGCTGATACAGTGGACAGTGAGTGGAGGTCCTGTATGGTCAGTGGAGCTGATACAGTGGACAGTGAGTGGAGGTCCTGTATGGTCTTGCTCAACGACACTTCGGTTCAGTTGTGTGACTGGTTGGGGGATTGAAGTGATCAGAGGAAAAGAGTGGTCAGGGGACTGGAGTGGTCAGGGGACTGAAATGGTCAGGGGACTGAAATGGTCAGGGGACTGAAGTGGTCAGGGGACTGGAATGGTCAGAGGAAAAGAGTGGTCAGGGGACTGGAGTAGTTGGAGGAATGGAGTAGTCAGGAGACCTGAATGGTCAGGAGAATGGAGTGGTCAGGGAGATGGAGTGGTTAGGAGACTAGAGTGGACAGGTGACTAGAGTGATCAGGGGACTGGACTGGTCAGAGGAAAGGAGTAATCAGGGGACTGAAGTGGTCAGGGGACTGGAGTGGTCAGGTTAATGGAGTGGTCAGAAGACTGGAGCGGTCAGGGGAATGGAGTGGTCAGAAGACTAGAATGGTTCAGGGAATGGAGTGGTCAGGGGACTGGAGTGGTTGGGGGATTGGAGTGGTCAGGGAAATTGAGTGGTTCAGGTAATGGAGTGGTCAGGGGGCTGGAGTAGTTGGGAGAATGGAGTGGTCGCATAACTGGAGCAGGCAAGGTACTTGAGTGGTCAGGGGACTAGAGTGATCAGGGGACTGGAGTGGTCAGAGGACTGGACTGGTAAGAGGAAAGGAGCAGTGAGGAGACGAAAATGGTTAGGGGAATGGAGTGGTTAGGGGTCTTGAGTAGTCGGGGGAATGGAGTTGTTCGGGGAATAGAATGGTTTGGGGAACGGAGTGGTCAGGGGGCTTGAGTGGTCGGGGGAATGGAGTTGTTCGGGGACTGAAGTGGTTAGAAGACTGGAGTGATCAGGGGACTGGAGTGGTTAGTGGAATGGAATGGTCAGGGGACTGGAGTGGTTAGTGGAATGGAGTGGTCAGGGGACTGGAGTGGTCAGTGGAATGGAGTGGTCAGGGGACTGGAGTGGTCAGGGGACTGGGGTGGTTGGAGGACTGGATTGACCATGTCAAAAGCTCAAATCTGTGGTCAGTGAACCATTGGTACATGTGCTCTGCATCCTTGACCTACTGGACGACCCAGTTTTAGTCTTTTTTGGCAAAATCAGCCAAAATTTCCTTTACAGTTTCCTAGTATTCCATGAAACCCAGAAGCTTCCCAGGAGCTCTGATGGAAAAACAGTCTCAAAACAAGAACATATCCCCCTCAATTCCTATCTACAAAGAAGAGGCTCTTTTCTAGGTCTTCTAATTTTATTCCAAACACACTCCGAGCTCTGTTTTCTGACCACAGAACCAGATTCTGGTCAAGTTCCAGTAGCATCTCGTGGTTTGTGGGCTTGTGATTGTAAACGCCAAACTGCTGTTCTTCTGCAACTCTCCAATCAAGACCACCTTGTAGAGCCACCATGTTTCTACAGCAGCTGACTGTAGAGAGAGACCTTATCACTTTTATACTAAAGCAGCTGCAATTAGGTGGCGCTATAGCACCAGCTGGAACAATCCTTGTCAAAACATTCTACTGTAGCGCATATAAGGCAGTAGCTCTGAACATGAAACTCCAGCTGGGACCATTACTACCAGTACTAAAACTACGAGGCTAAAGTTTATCTTCTTATTCGCCGAATTAATGGTTAGATAATAATTAGATTTACCACATTTGTAATAATAATAATAATAATAATAATAATAATAATAATAATAATAATAATAATAATAATAATAAATAATAAATAATAATAGTCATTATTATTATTAATAATAATAATAATAATAATAATAATAATAATAATAATAATAATAATAATAATAATAATAATAATAATAAATAATAGTAATTATTATTATTAATAATAATAATAATAATAATGATAATAATAATAATAATAATAATTATTATTATTATTATTATTTTATTTTATTTTGTTTATTGCAAGACCACTTTACTATTTTTCTTATTTGAATTAACTATATCGATTAATTATTAATGTATTAATCACTTTATTCCCTTCAACCGAAATGACGTAACAGTGCAGCTTCTTCCCGGGACGTTCCCTGGCTTACCTGGTGCCGGCGCGGAGGAAGGAGCAGGTGCTCCCCCTGGTCCAGCCGCAGTAGGGGTCCCGCGAGGCGATGCAGTTTCTGTAGAGCGAAAGAAGAACAGATTGCGGTTAAATTCCCAGACGGCACGACGTTCCGTTCGGCTGCACTTCATCCATGCATGATCCACCTGCTTCAGCGCGCTCGTCACACGCCTGACGTGTGGAGGAGCGTGTGTGTGTGTGTGGGTTACGGCTCACTAGGTCTCCGTGCGTGCCCCCCTGGGACGCGCTGCCCGCCATAAGTTTGGGGACACCAACCCATAGATTTAATGCAGTTCACAGCAACTCGGGGTGCGTTTGCAGGTCAAAACCAAAGAGATGCAGTTCAGTTCTGATTCCACGTCGAGCCAACTGACGTCTAACATCATTGATGTAAAAGTCCAACGGGAAGCAAGGCACAATTTTTTGGACCCAAGCCAAACAGCAGCACTTCTTCATACAGTTGGACCAATTACAATGTAGTGAGTCATAAAAAACACTTTCAGGATGCTTGGGCTTCCGTTCTCAATAGTGGTTAGTATGGTGGTGTAGTGGTTAGTATGGTGGTGTAGTGGTCAGTATGGTGGTGTAGGGGTTAGTACGGTGGTGTAGTGGTTAGTATGGTGGTGTAGTGGTTAGTATGGTGGTGTCGTGGTTAGTACGGTGGTGTAGTGGTTAGTATGGTGGTGTAGTACTCAGTATGGTGGTGTAGTGGTCAGTATGGTGGTGTAGGGGTTAGTACGGTGGTGTAGTGGTTAGTATGGTGGTGTAGGGGTTAGTATGGTGGTGTAGTGGTTAGTATGGTGGTGTAGTGGTTAGTATGGTGGTGTAGTGGTTAGTGTGGTGGTGTAGTGGTTAGTAAGGTGGTGTAGTGGTTAGTATGGTGGTGTAGTGGTTAGTACGGTGGTGTCGTGGTTAGTACGGTGGTGTAGTGGTCAGTATGGTGGTGTAGTGGTTAGTACGGTGGTGTCGTGGTTAGTACGGTGGTGTAGTGGTTAGTACGGTGGTGTAGTGGTTAGTATGGTGGTGTAGTGGTTAGTACGGTGGTGTCGTGGTTAGTACGGTGGTGTAGTGGTCAGTATGGTGGTGTAGTGGTTAGTAAGGTGGTGTAGTGGTTAGTATGGTGGTGTAGTGGTTAGTACGGTGGTGTAGTGGTTAGTACGGTGGTGTAGTGGTTAGTATGGTGGCGTAGTGGTTAGTATGGTGGTGTAGTGGTTAGTACGGTGGTGTAGTGGTTAGTATGGTGGTGTAGTGGTTAGTATGGTGGTGTCGTGGTTAGTACGGTGGTGTACTGGGTTGGATTCCCGGTCCAGTTTGTTCTGTGTGGAGTGTGTATGTTCTCCCCATGCTTAAGTGGGTTTCCTCCGGGTACATGCATATATATATATATATATATATTGTCTTAGTGATCATGTTTTTGTTTTTATATTATTTATTTGTTTGTTTATTTGATGTTGGTGTTGTCATAGCTGTATGTTGTGAATTTGAACAATCTGATGATGTTGTGCTGTGCATGCAGCCGATGCTTCCAATGAAATATACAAAATATTACTTATTATTATATTACAAAATAAGAGTTTAAGCTCAACAAGTACACTGCTTATATTACAAAACATATAACAAATATAAAATAAATATAACAAAATATATGTTACAAAAAGGAGCAGAAAATACAGACATATTAATTTCTTATTTCACTGAAATCATTAAGCCGCCCAGCAGGTCAGGAGCTCTCTCCTCTGATGTCTTCTCACAGTAATGATGGTCATTTAGGCCACATCAGCGCGTATCACTCACTTCATGCAGCGGGAGTAGAGCTGGCAGCGGGCTACAGGCACTCTGACCACACAGGACGGGAAGGCCAGCAGGAGGGTGTGGCTGAGGGAGTCCAGAGAGAGAGACAGCAGCTGTCGGGCCTGAGGAGTGTCCAGACCACACCTACAACACAACAACACAGAGATAAATAGAGTTCAGATTAACTAGATACTGTGTATTTAATACAGCTTAATATTACCCATCTTAGCTTAACACAGCCCAGTTTAACACAGTCCACCTTAACACAACCTAGGTTAACACAACTTATCTCAACAAAGCCCGGTTTAACACAGCCCAGGTTAACACAGCCCAGTTTAACACAGTCCACCTTAACACAACCTAGGTTAACACAACTTATCTCAACAAAGCCCGGTTTAACACAGCCCAGGTTAACACAGCCCAGTTTAACACAGTCCACCTTAACACAACCTAGGTTAACACAACTTATCTCAACAAAGCCCGGTTTAACACAGCCCAGGTTAACACAGCCCAATTTAACACAGTCTAACTTAACACAACCTAGGTTAACACAACTTATCTCAACAAAGCCCGGTTTAACACAGCCCAGGTTAACACAGCCCAATTTAACACAGTCTAACTTAACACAACCTAGGTTAACACAACTTATCTCAACAAAGCCCGGTTTAACACAGCCCAGGTTAACACAGCCCAATTTAACACAGTCTAACTTAACACAACCTAGGTTAACACAACTTATCTCAACAAAGTCTGGTTTAACACAGCCCAGGTTAACACAGCACAGTTTAACACAGTCTAACTTAACACAACCTAGGTTAACACAACTTATCTGAACAAAGCCCGGTTTAACACAGCCCAGGTTAACACAGCCCAATTTAACACAGTCTAACTTAACACAACCTAGGTTAACACAACTTATCTCAACAAAGCCCGGTTTAACACAGCCCAGGTTAACACAGCACAGTTTAACGCAACCCACATTAACACAACCTAGGTTAACACAACTTATCTCAACAAGGCCTGGTTTAACACAGCCCAGGTTAACACAGCACAGTTTAACACAGTCCACCTTAACACAACCTAGGTTAACACAGTTTATCTCAACAAAGTCCGGTTTAACACAGCCCAGGTTAACACAGCACAGTTTAACACAGTCCACCTTAACACAACCTAGGTTAACACAGTTTATCTCAACAAAGTCCGGTTTAACACAGCCCAGGTTAACACAGCACAGTTTAACGCAACCCACATTAACACAGCCCAGGTTAACACATTTTATCTTAACATAGCTCATCCCAGGTAACGCAGCCCAGGTTAACACACCAAGCACAGTCCAAGTTATCGCAGCCCACCTTAACACAGTCCAAGTTAACACAGTTATCTCCACATAGCACAGGTTAACACAATGTAGTTTAACACAGTCTAGGTTAACACAGCACAGTTTATTGCAGCCCAACTAAACACAGTGCAGATTAACTCATTTTATTTCAACACAGCCCAGTTTAACACAACCCAACTTAACACAATTAAGGTTAACACAGTGCCGTTTAAAAAATACCAGCCGAACACAGCCCAGGTTAACATACCTAACACAGGCCAAGTTAACACAGTCCACCTTAACACAGTCCAGGTTAACACAGTTATCTCCACATAGCACAGGTTAACACAGTGTAGTTTAACACAGTCCAGGTTAACACAGCACAGTTTATTGCAGCCCAACTAAACACAGTCCAGATTAAGTCATCTTATTTCAACACAGCCCAGTTTAACACAACCCAACTTAACACAAACAAGGTTAACACAGTTGAGTTTAAAAAGACCTGCTAAACACAGCCCAGGTTAACACATCTTATCTTAACATAGCTCAGTTTAATGCAGTGTAATTCAACACAGCCCACCTTACCACAGCCCAGGTAACACACCTAACACAGGCCAAGTTAACACAGTCAACCTTAACACAGTCCAGGTTAACACAGTTATCTCCACATAGCACAGGTTAACAAAGTGTAGTTTGATACAGTCCAGGTTAACACAGCACAGTTTATTGCAGCCCAACTAAACACAGTCCAGATTAACTCATCTTATTTCAACACAGCCTAGGTTAACACAGTGTAGTTTAACACAGTCCAGGTTAACACAGCCCAATTTAACACAGGCCAGTTTAATGCAGCCTATCTTAACACAGCCCACCTTAACACAGTCCATGTTAACACAGCCCAATTTAACACAGTCCAGGTTAACACAGCCCAATTTAACACAGTCCATGTTAACACAGCCCAATTTAACACAGTCCAGGTTAACACAGTTAGCATCTTATTTCAACATAGCCCAGTTTAATCACAACCCAACTTAACACATTCAAGGATAACACAGTGCAGTTTAAAACAGACCAGTTTAACACAGTCCAGTTTAACACAACCCAATTTAACACAATCAAGGATAACACAGTGCAGTTTAACACAGTCCAGTTTAACACAACCCAATTTAACACAATCAAGGATAACACAGTGCAGTTTAAAACAGACCAGTTTAACACAGTCCAGTTTAACACAGGCTAGTTTAATGCAGCTCAGTTTAACACAGCCCCCTTAACACAGTCCAGCTTAACTTAATTAAACACAGCCCAAGTTAACACAGTTAATCTTAACAAACTAACACAGCAGGGTTTAAGATCTCCTGAGGGCCGTTTAGATACAGACAGTCTGGAAAAAGTGAGTGTAGGAGTTTTTAATCCACACATTAAAAAAAAAAAACATCAAAAGAGTTCAGAGGAAACGATTACATCATCCTCATCTGCTGCCGTACAGGAGTGCAGACTGTCCAGCCACTCCTAAAACTAAACCTGCTCGCTGGCTGGGTCTGACGAGGCCAGATCTCAGCGGGGATCCAGCTAAATCAGGCAGGAGTGAATAAAGTAATCAGATCACACCCTCCTCTCTGGCCCCCATTCACCTCCGCCGCCCCTCGGCGGCACACGCGTCCGGATCAACCCGTCCACTCCGCTGCCCGTGTGCGGTAATGAGGCTGAAAACGACATGCGAGGTGACTTTAATTGGGAGTCACGCTTCACTCTCAGCGGCTTCCTGGACACGCGGGCCTCAGCAGAGCACCTCCACTTCCTCTTCTGCTTCTCCTCGTTCCTCACTAATGCCCTGCGCTGTATTTATAGCACCTGTTCGCTCTCTTTATGCTCTCTCTTCTCTTTCCCTCCAGCTCTCTCTCTCTCTCTTTTCCTTTCAAGCCTCTCTCTCTTTCTCTCGGGTCCAAATTAACCCTCCTTTTCATTCAGTCACTCTTTCATTTACTGATCCTCTCGCCCTCACATCCTCTCATCTCACGCTCTCCTCCTCGCCTGATAAGCGTGACTCCAGGAGTTTACAGTCACATCCAGCGTTTCCTTGGCAATGAAGGATGGTAAGCCTTTGATGTACAAGCTAAGCAAACCCCTCCTAATGCACAGTATGGGCTAAACTGGACCTGTATGCACTGCTGAGTGTCTCTGGTAAATCTATTGAAATCAGTTTATTTCATAATTTAATGTTTCAAGTGTTCATTAAAAATATTGTTTTATTTTAATTCTTATTTACTTAAATTGTGTTTGTAAATATGTTCCTGACTGCAAATGTTTACAAATGTCAACAGTTCCTATTAAACTCTATATTCTGACCCAAGTTTTGTGTTAAAAGGCAGTCATACATGATTTTTATTAATAAATTAAATAATTAAACTAAAATCTGGATTTGTGATGGTAAGAAACAAGTACATTGAGGATTTCAGGCTTGAATGATAAATTAAGTTACTGCAAAGATACAGATATAGATAACATCTTGTGCATCAAAGGGTTAATCATTCATTTGTCAATACCAACATACCGGTAACGTAAGCCGAACCAATGAACGAATGAACTAATGAACTGCTGATACTGAGGAGGCTGGACACGAAGACCACTTCAAGCATTCCGCCTTGAAATATTCCCACCAGGAAAATAGTCACAATCACAACCACAACTGCATCTCTGACTACAAACAAATATTAATAATAAAATAATAATAATCTTTATTTATTGATCATTTTTTCATACCAGTGGCCGCTCAAAGTGCTTTACAGACAGTTTTTTTGATCAGTAATAATAGAAACTAAGATTTCTAATAAAGTATTAGAGTTTTAATGAAGTGCTGAGTTACAGAGAGATGTTTATAAGCGTGTAGTAAACGTGACTCTGAGCTCGACTGTCTAACAGAAGCTGAACTGACTATTACAGTGATCAACTCTGACCATTACAGTGATCAACCCTGACTATTAGAGCGATCAACTCTGACCATTACATTGATCAACTCTGACTATTACAGTGATCAACTCTGACCATTACAGTGATCAACTCTGACCATTACAGTGATCAACTCTGACTATTATAGTGATCAACTCTGACCATTACAGTGATCAACTCTGACCATTACAGTGATCAACCCTGACCATTATAGTGATCAACCCTGACTATTACAGTGATCAACTCTGACTATTAGAGCGATCAACTCTGACCATTACATTGATCAACTCTGACTATTACAGTGATCAACTCTGACTATTACAGTGATCAACTCTGACCATTACAGTGATCAACTCTGACCATTACAGTGATCAACTCTGACTATTATAGTGATCAACTCTGACCATTACAGTGATCAACTCTGACTATTAGAGCGATCAACTCTGACCATTACATTGATCAACTCTGACTATTACAGTGATCAACTCTGACCATTACAGTGATCAACTCTGACCATTACAGTGATCAACTCTGACTATTATAGTGATCAACTCTGACCATTACAGTGATCAACTCTGACCATTACAGTGATCAACCCTGACCATTATAGTGATCAACCCTGACTATTACAGTGATCAACTCTGACCATTACAGTCATCAACTCTGACTATTACAGTGATCAACTCTGACCATTACAGTGATCAACTCTGACCATTACAGTGATCAACCCTGACTATTATAGTGATCAACTCTGACCATTACAGCGATCAACTCTGACCATTACAGTGATCAACTCTGACTATTATAGTGATCAACTCTGACCATTACAGCGATCAACTCTGACCATTACAGTGATCAACTCTGACCATTACAGCCATCAACTCTGACCATTACAGTGATCAACTCTGACTATTACAGCGATCAACTCTGACTATTACAGTGATCAACTCTGACTATTACAGTGATCAACTCTGACTATTACAGAGATCAACTCTGACCATTACTGTAACAACTGTAAACTGCAGTCCGTTCTCAGGATTAGGCATGATGCTTCTGATTGTACTATAAGAACTGTATGAATTTACATTATGCAAATTAACTACAGTGGGTACATGTTAATGTATCTAAACTCAGTAATTAGAATCAGGTGTCTATATATTTTGGTCTTTGAATATTTTCATTCTTTTTTCTTTGTGTTCTTCACCGCCGGGCAGAGAAAGAAGGAGAAGCCAGAGACTAAACAGTCTGAGGAGGGAGGCATAATTAACTTGCTAACGTAATTAGCATGCTAACGTGAATTTTGCTTAAACACTCATTACTGCCTCCAGCCAGAGACACCAGGCGGCTAATGCGCCATCTGTTTACCCGCCAGGATCCTTCCCTGCGATCCTCACGGCGCTACACACACCCCAACACACAATAACACCCAACACACACACACAAGCACTTACTTCTCCGGGTTGTAGCCCTCCAGCTCCTCCAGGAAGATGTTGCTGTTGGACGCCGTGTTGTCCTGGTTGGGGACGATCAGGAATTTGAGGATGGTCCCTCGACTGGAGCCCAGGAACAGGATGGTGCGGTTGCCATGGGGGCCAGCTCTGGTGTCTACCACCATCTTGTTGAGCTGATACCTGAGGGAAAAGTAGGAAAACAAAAGACACAATCCTTTTAATCCTTTACATTTTTAAATCCCTTTTTTTTTTTAAATCCCATCCTCGACATCAAAACTGATGGCAACAAGTGAAAAGTGCACACTCAAAAGACTCAGATTGGACTGTGCCAAGACTTTGTGAGGTCACCAGGGGGTTGTGTAGTGTCCCACTACAGGCTTATTCGGGTGTTGCGCCCTGATGTGCCCCAGGGACTCTAATAAGACTGTGCCCAGACTCTGTGAGGTCACCAGGGGGTTGTGTAGTATCGGATTGTGTCCAGACTCGGGGTGGTGTGGGGGGTGCTATGTAGTTTCCCACTACTGGCTTGATTGGGTGTCACACCTCCATGTGCCCCAGGGATTCTAATCAGACTGTGCCCAGACTCTGTGAGATCAGTAGCTCTGAACATGGCAAACTCTATGAGGTCACCAGGGGGCTGTGCAGTGTCCCACTACTGGCTAGTTTGGGTGTCACACCGCCATGCGCCCCAGGGACTCTGATCGGGTTTGTGTCCAGAATCCGGGGTGGTGTGGGGGGTGCTATGTAGTATCCCACTACTGGCTTGTTAGGGTGTCACATGCTTGTGGGCTCCAGGGACTCTAATCAGACTGTGCCCAGACTCGCCAGCACTGACCATGTGCAGACTCTGTAAGGTCACCAGGGGGCTGTGCAGTGTCCCTCTACAGGCTAGCTGTGCAGTGTCCCTCTACAGGCTAGCTGTGCAGTGTCCCTCTACAGGCTAGCTGTGCAGTGTCCCTCTACAAGCTAGCTGTGTAGTGTCCCACTACAGGCTAGGCTTCCATGTTTTCTACTGTGCATTAGATACAACTGCACAAAACAGTGTCCACTGTCCTCTCACTCCCTGTCAGAACGTTCCTCTGCTGCTCCCGCTGTATAATAGAAAACAGACCGAGTCTTACGTTCTACTTGGAAAGATGATTTTATCAGACTCGTCAGGCTTGGTTGAAGTTGAGCACCTCTAATAGCCACGTGGGTAATTTGTACTTTGTCATGTGAAAAGAAGTTCATGTGTTTTCCGTAACGATGGCAGCACCCGGTCAAGCGTTTACATGTATTCTCAGTGGCCCAAATCAAGCTGCCGTGTTTCATCCTGTTTTAAATTCTGCCTGACACCCACTGAGTGCCACACTGCCCTCACTTCACAGAGAATTTCACACATTAAAAAAAACCCTGGGATTGTGGGGGCACTTTGTATCCCTCCGCCATAAACCGATTCAAATAAATGATGTTTTAGGCCCAAACACCATCTCAGACATCAGGCAGCGTATCTATCACTGTTCTGTGTAATAACTTGTGTTATGAAAGAGATTTTAAAGGAGGTGGACGTCTGGTTCCATTCAGCCACACTGGGAAGAGTTTTAGATAATTTCTATAGAACAGGGGTATTTAATCAAGATTCTGTGAGGTCACTTGGGGGCTGTGTAGTGTCCCACTACAGGCTAATTTGGGTGTCATACCTCCATGCGCCCGAGGGACTCTAATCGGACTGTGCCTAAACTCTGTGAGGTCACCAGGGGGTTGTGTAGTGTCCCACTACAGGCTAATGTGGGTGTCATACCTCCATGCGCCCCAGGGACTCTGATCAGACTGTGCCTGAACCGTGCCTAAACTCTTGTGTGTTAATTCGGATTCTGTAATTTCCTCAGGCCAAGGTCCAGAACGTGTTTGTGTTATGATTCAGTGCCATATCCTGTATACCGAAGTAGCCTATCAGCATTTTATACCATCAGCTATTGAAAGATAAACCAAATTACACATACTGTTCAGTATATTTAAACTAGATATACTGTTTTAAATGCTGAACTGAATTAATTATTTATAGAATGATAAAAAGGTCTACATTAAATAAACAATATGCTTTTTAAAAGGTTTATTCATAGAAAAGTAAAAAAACGTGCATCTTCTCGTTAACTCAGTTTCACATCTTGAGCTGTTGGTTTAGAGCTGCCTGTGGGAAGAATAAACATATACGTCTCTCCATTCCTGGTTATAAAGTTGTTTTTTGCAGTTTACTTTTCTTTTTTCTCACCTTATTCTCCGCCTGCTGCTTCTCGCTCTGTACCTCTCCTGTGTGCGCTCACCGCACTCACAAATCTGCCCAGATCTGATTGGCTGAGGAGCGTCTGTGGTGATCTTACAATGCATGTGATTGGTCTGTGAGCCTGCATACCGTAAAGACGAGAAAAGCTCCAAAATTTAAACACGGTCAAAATGAAATCATTCTCAATGGTTTATGAGTTTGAGTCCGCACTGGAAGACATCTGGGTCTAAACCTGGACTGCGGTCCGCTTAATAATGACCTCTGCTCTAGAATGACCTCATCATTTAGAGGAGGGATCACTAATAGGTGGACCGCGGTCCGGATCTGTACCCAGACATTGTCCAATGTGGACCCAAACCGATAATCTATTGAGAATGATTTCATTTAGACTGTGTTTATTTTAAGAGGCGGAGCTTTTCTAGTCTTTACGGTATACGGGCTTTACGGCACAGTGAACTCAGAGACCAATCCCATGCGCTGTAAGATTACCAAAGGCTCCTCAGCCAATCAGATCTGTGCAGATTGGAGCGTGCGGCGTGCACACAGGTGAGGTATGAAGTGAGGAGCAGCAGCCGGAGACTAAAGCGAGTCAGAAAGAATAAGGAGCTCTAAAAACAGAAAAGTGAACAGAGAGAACTGAGTGTTTAACAGGAACGGTTCTGGAATGGACCTGCTCGTCTAGTTCTGGAGAACACCGCTCTGTACAACCAACATGTTAATCTGTGAAGCTGAGTTAACAAGAAGACCAAGTTTTATTTACTTTCTATATAAATAAACACTTTAAGATACTCTTTTTAAAAAAAGTATTCTGTTTTTTAATGTAGCTCTTGTTTCAGTTCAGTATTTAAACAGTAAATATACTGAAATATACTGAACGGTATGTGTGATGTGTTGGTGTTTCCGTAGCTGATGGTATAAGATGCTGATACTAGACTACTTCAGTAAACAGGATACACCACTGAATCAGAACACAAGTTAGAGATGATGACGGTCCAGACCTCGGCCTGAGGAGATCTCCTCTAACTGGACCTTACTGACTCTAATTAAACACCCCTGAGCTAGAGGAACCAAACATATTAGTTTATTTTCTGAGAACCCTATTCATTTTGGCCATTGGAAACTCAGCTCGAGGGCCAAATAGGGGCATCACAACGTGATCCATACCCTCTGATCAGTACTGAACTGTGTTATCAGCTTTGCAATTATTCTAAAAACTGTAGCTCCGGCTCTATAGGCTCCTGTGTGCTCCGGCTCGGCACGCTTCTCACTTGTTTGCTCTCTGTTGAGACGAAAGAAGAACCGAGCTGCTAAGAAATTAATCAAACGCGGAGGCAGTAATGGCACGCCGCATAAACATGCACAGTTGTTGGTGTAATTAAGACAAACTAGCTGGCCCTGAGACGCCAGCGCTGCGGCTCAACAGTACCACTGCTCCGCTGGGCTGCAGCGCCGGGGAAGGGCCGGCGCGCCGTGGGCGCTTCAGACTGCACAAGCAACTCGTCACGGTAATGTTCTGGCAGATCTGTGGCCGGTGGGGCGTCCAGCTGAGGGCAGCCTGTGTTGTTAGGGACACCGACGGAGAACAAGCGCGGTCGCCCGCGGCCCCAGTCTTCGGGGAGTCGCGCAAATCTGTACTCTGACCGCGACACCGCGCGCTGGAGTGACAGCTCGGTGGGAAATCCAGTTTTCCCACTTCGTCTCAGCGCAGCCAATCAGGCCGGAAGTATTTATTGGTTTTAAACTGGAGCTGTGATGCATGTCTACACTCACTGTCCAGCTTATCAGCTCCACTGACCATACAGGACCTACACTCACTGTCCACTGTATCAGCTCCACTGACCATACAGGACCTCCACTCACTGTCCACTGTATCAGCTCCACTGACCATACAGGACCTCCACTCACTGTCCACTGTATCAGCTCCACTGACCATACAGGACCTCCACTCACTGTCCACTGTATCAGCTCCACTGACCATACAGGACCTCCACTCACTGTCCACTGTATCAGCTCCACTGATCATACAGGAGCTCCACTTACAGACTGTAGTTCATCTGATTCTCTGTATACTTTATTACTCTGTTCTTTAATGATCAGGACCCCCACAGGACCACCACAGAGCAGATACTATTAGGGAGGTGGGTCATTCTCAGCACTGCAGTGATACTGACGTGGTGGTGGTGTGTTAGTTTGTGTGTGTTGTGCTGGGGTGAGTGGAGCAGACACAGCAGTGCTGCAGCTGTTTGAACACCTCAGTGTCTCTGCCGGACTGAGAAAACGTCCACCAACCAAAACTATCCAGACAGCAGTGTCCTGTGGGCGGCGTCTTGTGTCCACTGATGAAGAACTAGAGAAACACAAACTGTGCAGCAGCAGATGAGCTGCTGTCTCTTGACTTTACATCTACAAGGTGGACCAGCAAGTAGTAGGAGTGTCTAATAGAGTGGACAGTGAGTGGACACTGCTGTGTCTGATCCACTCACTCCAGCACAACACACACACTATCACAGCAACACCATGTCAGCATCATGCAGTGCTGAGAATGATCAGAATGGTCATCAAGGGGAATCAAGGCAACATCATTGGAGCTCAACACGCTTGGAGGAGAACACTAACTGCTGATTCTGTTATATCATTATGCTGTCCTACCAACGTCCTACCAACGTCCTACCAACGTCCTACTAACGTCCTACCAATGCAGAGAGTGACTGGATGGTTATTCTCTCTCAGACTCCTGGCCACGGACAGCTATGGCTTCACCTGGAACCCACCGTCTGACCTCCTCAAAACAGGCTTAGAACAATGCCCCCAAAAAGAGTGACTGTTTTGAGCCTTACCTGACCATCGTCCTAACGATCCACGGTCTCTGGCCTAAAGACGGCACAGCCTCGTCCATCAGCGGGTGGGTCTTCACAAAGTTTAGCATTTCATCAGGGAAGGAGTTGGAGGAGTTGAACTTTGAGCCTTGGATGGCGCACCCTCCTGGCCTGAGAGAGGATTACAGGACTGGGTTTTAACTCCCACAGAAAACAAGTGTCTCCAAAACGGAAACTTTACAGGAGAGGACAAAAATTGTCTTTACTTTCAATGGACGTCAATGGAACCAGAGATGTTGCCAAGTGAATTTGGAGCATTTCTATTGGTCCATTCATCAGTAATCTTTCCTACAATGTAAACGGCAGCTTCTGCGGTCAAATGAAGCAGGTATGGAACCAGGACATTATCTCTAGGTTCTTTATATAACTCAAAAAAGGAAAGAGCTCTGTTCTTAAACATGTTTTCTCTCATTTCAAATCATAAAATATCTGTTAGGTCTTCAAAACATGGTTATCGCTACACGTGGACATGATAAAGTCTGTGGAACCAAAAGTTCTGTGTAATGTGTAATAACACAAGAGAGAACTTGTTGTTATAACTATCAAGATTCTGAGGTTGTAAAGAAATTGGCTATGTTTACATGCAGAGATTTTCTCTAATCTGATTGAATTAATCCTGATTCTAGATTAAGACTGAGGTGCTTATATGCTCACTCTACTCAACACTCTGATGAAAATCTCTGTTTACATGCACACTACAAGCAATCAGATCCAAAATTGCAGGCATGCATAGAGTACGTCTTGGTGTAAACGTTACCATGACAACAAGCATCAGGCGAGGTCAGTCAGAGTGAGACCAGCAGTAGTATGGTTACCTGAGGTTTCAGTTAGCGGGCTCGTGTTTTTAACTGCTTTAAATTGATGCAGACTCAGGAAAACATATTTCACATACTTATTAAAGAAGGCGTGAGAGAAAGACATCATGTCCTGCAACACCATTTTCATCCGTGTTAGCGAGGAGTCGATCCCACGTGACTTCATCCATAATTTAGTAAACGGGAAAGAGGGATGAATTTCACTTTAAGTTTTGTAAGATCTAAGAAACTTTAGTTTTTAATTTGCTCTATAGTTCCTGTAAACCCACCATCAGTCATTTGCTCATATACTCGTCTGATTACTGATTATTTCCTTCAATCAGATAGAAATTGTAATCAGAATGACCTCAATCGGACTAGTCTATTCGGATTGAGGTGTATACATGGACGTATTCTATTCCGGTTGAGCTATTAGTTGGATTATTAACGGATTATCGGGCTGCATGTGTAATGACATAAGCTGCATTGCAGTAATCCATTTGTACCAGTGGCTACATCACTAGCAGTTACTTTGTTGTTACTACAGAGTTACTATAGACACCAATTACAAAGTGGGACATGGTTAACAAACTAACTACCCACAGTGACTATTAACAGTGGAAAATGAAAGAGTATGTATTTCCACCTAGTGGTTCAGATAGGAATTGCAGGGAGGGGGTTCTCCTCTTCCTGGATGAAACGCTAGCTGGAAATACAGAAATTAGGCTCATTTGTTTAATACCATCGATCAGCTCTTGGGATCGGCTAAATTGGAGAAATATCGGCCGATCACTGATCACATATTTTGATTAAAAATCGGCTGATACCGATAGCCGATCATAGCCGATCAATCCTCCCATCTCTAAACTGTAACCTTTGAGTCAGTGACTTTATCATGTTCACGTGTAGCGGTAACCATGTTTCGGAGACCTCACAGATATCTTATGATATGAAATGAGAGAAAACATGTTTAAGAACAGAGCTCTTTCCTTTTTTGAGTTATATAAAGAACCTAGAGATAATGTCCTGGTTCCATACTTGGCAACATCTCTGGTTCCATTGACTTTAATTGAAAGTAAAGACAGTGACGTAGCCACTGTTATAGATTGATTACAGTGATACAGCTAATTACACATGTGTATCAATTTCTTTATAGCCTATATAGAAGTATCTTGTTATTCTCTCTTGTGTTATTACACATTGATAATAACGTGAGTGTAATTACATCAGTAATTAGCAGTTTCTTACACACTTTCTTATATTCCTGAACAAAACCTATAGCTACAAATGCAGCTAAACTCATGTTATTACCAATGTGTAATAACACAAGAGAGAATATGCTGTAACTATCAAGATATGCTTATGTAATTACATGAGGCTATAAAGAAATTGATACAGATGTGTAATAACATAAGCTGTATTGATGTAATATATCTGTAACAGTGGCTCCATCACCAGTAGTTACACTGTTGTTCATGTGTAACTACACAGTTATTACAGACACTTATTATAAACTCCATAATAAACTGTAATGATAGTGTAAAAGTGTTAAAATAGTTTATTGATGAAGGTTTTGATATTTTAACGTACGGTTTGTGTCTGAGTGCTGTGAGGATTTGATTGAGTGTTAGTGAGGTCAGGTACTGATGTTGGAACATTGCTGTGAGGATTTGATTGAGTGTTAGTGAGGTCAGCTACTGATGAACATTGCTGTGAGGATTTGATTGAGTGTTAGTGATGTCAGGTACTGATGTTGGAACATTGCTGTGAGGATTTGATTGAGTATTAGTGATGTCAGGTACTGATGTTGGAACATTGCTGTGAGGATTTGATTGAGTATTAGTGATGTCAGGTACTGATGTTGGAACATTGCTGTGAGGATTTGATTGAGTATTAGTTTATTGATGAAGGTTTTGATATTTTAACGTACTGTTTGTGTCTGAGTGCTGTGAGGATTTTATTGAGTGTTAGTGAGGTCAGGTACTGATGTTGGAACATTGCTGTGAGGATTTGATTGAGTGTTAGTGAGGTCAGGTACTGATGTTGGAACATTGCTGTGAGGATTTGATTGAGTGTTAGTGAGGTCAGGTACTGATGTTGGAACATTGCTGTGAGGATTTGATTGAGTGTTAGTGAGGTCAGGTACTGATGTTGGAACATTGCAGTGGGGATATGATTGAGTGTTAGTGAGGTTAGGTACTGATGTTGGAACATTGCAGTGGGGATATGATTGAGTGTTAGTGAGGTTAGGTACTGATGTTGGAACATTGCTGTGAGGATTTGATTGAGTGTTAGTGAGGTCAGGTACTGATGTTGGAACATTGCAGTGGGGATATGATTGAGTGTTAGTGAGGTTAGGTACTGATGTTGGAACATTGCTGTGAGGATTTGATTGAGTGTTAGTGAGGTCAGGTACTGATGTTGGAACATTGCAGTGGGGATATGATTGAGTGTTAGTGAGGTTAGGTACTGATGTTGGAACATTGCTGTGAGGATTTGATTGAGTATTAGTTTATTGATGAAGGTTTAGTGTCTGGGAAAGCGGGCGAGGTGCAGAGTGAGGAAGGTAAGAGCCTGACAGCAGTGTAGGTTATGGATTTATGGGTAAACAGGGGTTTAATATTTCAGTACTGCCTTTAAGAGCTCTTTAAAGAAGCTCCGCGCCGCCTGCAGGAATGCGCTGACAGGAATGCTGAATGTGTTGCAGTTGTGTGAATAATGGCCAGCGCTAATGCTATGCTAGTGGGCGGTGATGTATGTACCTCGGTTTGGGGATGAGTTCATCTGCCACGGGCGTCCAGATCGACTCGGGAGATTTCTGCTCCTTAAATCTGCCGTCGAACACGCCGGCTAGCTGCTCCATATCAAACGCACACACCGCCGAGCCTGGGATACTGAGAGAGAGAGAGAGAGAGAGAGAGAGAGAGAGAGAGAGAGAGAGAGAGAGAGAGAGAGAGAGAGAGAGAGAGAGAGAGAGGGAGAGAGAGAGAGAGAGAGAGAGAGAGAGAGAGAGAGAGAGAGAGAGAGAGAGAGAGAGATTCATATATTAACTCATCTAATACGGCCTATTCATTCAACATTGCTGTGAGTGTTAGTGAGGTCAGGTACTGATGTTGAACATTGCTGTGAGGATTTGATTGAGTGTTAGTGAGGTCAGGTACTGATGTTGAACATTGCTGTGAGGCTTTGATTGAGTGTTAGTGAGGACAGGTACTGATGTTGAACATTGCTATGAGGATTTGATTAAGTGTTAGGGAGGTCAGGTACTGGTGTTGAACATTGCTGTGAGGATTTGATTGAGTGTTAGTGAGGATAGGTACTGATGTTGAACATTGCTGTGAGGATTTGATTAAGTGTTAGTGAGTTCAGGTACTGATGTGATGTTGGAACATTGCTGTGAGGATTTGATTGAGTGTTAGTGAGGTCAGGTACTGATGTTGAAACATTGCTGTGAGGATTTGATTAAGTGTTAGGGAGGTCAGGTACTGGTGTTGAACATTGCTGTGAGGATTTGATTAAGTGTTAGGGAGGTCAGGTACTGGTGTTGAACATTGCTGTGAGGATTTGATTGAGTATTAGTGAGGTCAGGTACTGATGTTGAACATTGCTGTGAGGATTTAATTGAATATTAGTGTTTTCTATGTATATTATATAAGCTGTCTGTGTAGTGGAGGAGCTGTGTCGGTAGCAGGAGACCTCGCGGTGGGGGAATCGGAGTCGGGATACTTTTCAGCGGATATGAAGCGGCTCCTAGCGCGGCGCTCCCGCTGAGAGGAGCAGCGCCGGGATAGAAAACATCTCCGGGTTGAGTCGGAGTGACTCTCTCTCTCTGTTTATCCTGAAGCGTACAGGCGTGTGTCTCTGCTTTCAGAACCCAAAAGTCTTTTAAAGAGTTTCTCCGAGGGAGGTGAAGAGTCAGAGAGATGACTCAGCGTTCGTTTACTCCCACTCCATCACTCCCTTCTTCCCTCCCTCTCTCTCTCTTTGTCTTCTTCACGCTTCCCCCCGAACTGACAGGCTTCCAAAGCGAGCGACTCTCTGACATGCTCAGATGTCGCTGACACGAGCAAGCTTTACTCAACACCCCTCTCTCTCTCTCTCTCTCTCTCTCTCTCTCTACCTCGCTCGCTCTCTCTGACTCAGGTGTCCACAGATCAGAAAGTGGATGAGTATACTGGAGAGAAACAACATCTCAGACTCACAGAGTGGTGTCAACAGAGAGAAAGAGAGAGAGAGAGAGAGAGAGAGAGAGAGAGAGAGAGAGAGAGAGAGAGAGAGAGAGAGAGAGAGAGATGAAATAGAGAAAAAAAGGAGACTGAAGATCTCTCTCTCTCTCAACTCTTTTCATCCTCTCTCCATCTATCTCACATTTCTATCTATTTCTCTTTTTCTCTCACTCTCATCTCCCTCCCTCCCCCTCCCTCTCTATCTCTTCTCTCCCTCCTACATTTTCTTATCTCCCTTTTTTCTGTTTGTCCTCCCTCTTCTCTATCTCTGTATGCGTGTGTGTATGTGTGTATGAGTATTTGTGTGTATATGTGTGTGAGTATATGTGTATGTACGTGTGTGTTTATGTGTGTGTACGTATATATATGTGTGTGTGTGTGTGTATTTATGTGTGTATGTGCACGTGTATGTGTTTATCTATCAATCTATATATGATTGTGTGTGTGTGTTTATGTGTGTATGTGCATGTACATATTTGTGTGTGTATATGTTTGTATAGGCATATATATATATATATATATATATATATATATATATATATATATATATATATATATATATATATATATATATATATGTGTGTGTGTGTGTGTGTGTGTGTATGTATATATGTGTGTGTGTGTGCACACGTATGTATGTGTTTTTGTGCTTGTTCGTGTGTGTGTGTGTGTGTTTGTGTGTATGTATATATGTGTGTGTGTGTGCACACGTATGTATGTGTTTTTGTGCTTGTTCGTGTGTGTGTGTGTGTGTGTTTGTGTGTATGTGTGTGAGTATATGTGTGTATGTGCTTGTACATGTGTGTTTATGTGTAAATGTGTGCATTCGTGTGTATATGTTTGTATATGCACGTATGTGTGTACATCTGTGTGTGTGTAAATGTGTGTGTATATGTTTGTATAGGCATATATATGTGTGTGTGTGTATATGCATGTGTTTATGTGCACATACATGTGAATATCTATCTATCTATCTATGAATGTGTGTATATGTTTGTATAGGCATATATATATATATGTGTGTGTGGGTGTGTGTGTGTGTGTCTCAATCAGGATAATAAATAAGACTGAATGACTGACAGTGCATTTGCTTTGGGGAAACTCCGCACTCAACCCTTAACTACATGTCCAAAAGTATTCGGACGGCCTTACTAGTGGGTTAACTTTACCTTAAGGTTACTTTAAGGCTGCCTGTTACTAATACAGGTGTTCAACTCAAACACACAGCTCCTTCAGTCTCTCGTCTTGACCGAAGAGAATCGTCTGGACAGCTTTACTGCCGTGTTTTGGTCTCACGAACAAAAAAATTTTGGAACTCGATAGGATCTCCTCTTGCTTTCTCGGTTAAACTGATTCTGAGAGACTGCAGACGATGTAAACTGTAGACACTGTGAGAGAGTGTTGATAGCGCCCCCTATGTAGAAAAATCTCTTCCTGCCCTCCATCTGCAGTTCATGCCATAGTAATGCAGTGACGTGACTTCATTTACATACAACCCACAGTGGATCCCTAGCGTAGCATCACTCCATAACTGGCTTTTCTAAGGAATTCCCTGTGTTCGGCTTCAGGGATCTACCGGGTGGAAGAGTTTTAAAGGGTCCGTGATGCAGAACTGGAGCGCGCTGTGAGCACACCCTGTGTTCGAACATGACGTTTGGCACAGATTCCTGACCGTACACCAGACTAAAAAGCTGGAATGCAGACAGCTTGCAAAATCAGACTTGGCCAGACGCGCTCGGCATTTCTGGATGCACTCTGTATTCTTGGATCACACGTTCCGTCGGAGAAATGAACACAGCTGGGCCTGGGCTCGGCCAGAAAGCTGACAAATGCCTGATTCCGCGAGCTGGCTACTCCCGTTCTTGGACAGCATCAAAGGTCACTGAGCACGGACCTGGAATAAATGTGTGTTTGTTTGGTAACAAGTCGAGTTTCATTTCTCTGAAAGGTTCTTGGGGGCAGGCCGTCCCAAACTTTTAGCTGGAGCAGCCCAAACCGCAGCCCACAGTGGTTTTTGCTGGCGGAAGTTTGGGGTGGGGGAGTGGGGGGTGGGTTGTGACTGTAAACACATACCCCTACTGCAAGGAAGCCAAACATCTAATTGTAGACAAATAACTAGTAGCTGTCTTAGAATCATCAGTAGAGTGAAGACAGAAATTCAAATGATGGTATTGATGATGAGGGTAGCTGGCAGCTGTCTAGACAGATTCCCAGAGCGTGGTTTCTATTCTTCAACTGAAAGGGTTAAAATGTATCCAGCTGGTCGTCACTGTACAAAGAAAAGTATCTCCAAAATGGCAACTTTACAGGAGAGGCCAAAAACTGCCTTCACTTTTAATGCAAGTCTATGGAACCAGAATTATTTACAAGCTATTTTGGAGCATTTCTATTGGTCCGTTTATTATGGATTTTTTACACAATGTAAACTTTAGCTCCTGCAATCAAATAATACAGAAAAATAAAAATAGATAAAAATGAATACATGTGTTTGTTTGGTAACAAGTTGAGTTTCATTTCTCTGAAGGGTTCCTCAGGGCAGGTTTTTGCTGGAGGAAATTTCTGGGGGGGGTGACTGTAAACACATACCCCTACTGCAAGGAAGCCAAACATCTAATTGTAGACAAATAACTAGTAGCTGTCTTTGAATCATCAGTAGAGTGAGGACAGAAATTCAAATGATGGAATTGATGATGAGGGTAGCTGGCAGCCATCTAGACAGGTTCCCAGAGCGTGGTTTCTATTCTTCAACTGAAAGGGTTAAGCAAACAAAGAGAAGTATCTCAAAAATGGCAACTTTACAGGAGAGGCCAAAAACTGTCTTTACTTTTAATGTAAGTCAATGGAACCAGAGTTATTTGCAAGCTAATTTGGAGCATTTCTATTGGTCCGTTTATTATGGATTTTTTACACAATGTAAATTTTAGCTGCAATCAAATAATACCGAAAAATAAAAATAGATAAAATATGGATGCATGTGTTTGTTTGGATACGGAACTGCTAATTTCTGTATAATCTCATACAATGACTTAGCCAAGAGCTATGCTAATGCTATTCTGGTGCACAGCTCGACACCTTTATTGATGAAATCAACATGGTCTGCAGGTATGAGGTTTACAGCGAGGCCTACACATGTTCTCACGCTTTCAGAATTCTCAGAATCAGAGTCTGTCGTCCACTCAAGCTAGAACATTCAAATCGACATTGCTCAGTCGCTCAGAATGTTTCCACAGAAGCCCAAAGTACACTAGACTCAGAACTCACCTGCTTGGCCAGCATTCTGCTCACACGAGCTGTACTATTTCTCATTAACATCTCAACGTTTGCCTAGTGATAGTCATCACACAGATATCACCAGAGCTCCCTCCCCACTGGCTAATCAACTGTCCTGACCTGTTGATGCTCTCCTGCACGTCAGCATGCATGAGCAGAACTACTGCAGTAGAGCCCCAACATCTGCACCGTCTCTCACTCTGACAGAGAACCTGTGAGAAGGTTCAAACTCTACATCACTTCCTCCTGAACTAGAGTATTCACTAGAGTATGTTCCACCTTAAACGCCACTGCAGTTATATTCTGGTGCTGGTACATGGTAAAGGTAGCTGCTGCGTCACTTAAGGTGGAAAATAAGTCTTCTTATAAATATTAACAGTAGAGATGGAAGGATCGATTGGATATGTATCGGTATCGGCCGATTTTTTATCAAAATATGTGATCGGCGATCGGCCGATATTTCTCCAATTTATCCGATACCGAGAGCCGATCGATGACCTTAAACAAATGAGTCTAATTTCTGTATTTCCAGCCAGCGTTTCATCCAGAAAGAGGAGCCCTACAGCCAGCTCCCTGCAATTCCTATCTGAACCACTAGGTGGAAACACATACCCTTTTATTTTTGACACCAGAACAGTTTTCTATGTGCGGATGGAAAACATGTCGTCTGTCTGTGTATGTGACTCATCCAGGACAGTTTATAACATCTGTAAAATTAGTAACATCAGCGTCTCTCGCTGGAGAACCAAGACAAAGACATTTAACATACTAATCTGATACACACTTCAGAGACACCACACAGCTGAACACAGTGAGTATCAGTAACAGCAGAGCTAGCACACACAGCTAACACAAAACTAATAACCCAGAACACCTACAGACCAGATCTGACCGGTACGAACAGAACAGCAGCAGAAACAGCCAGAGAGCTAAAGAACCACAGCCAGAGTGATTGAGTTTATAGTTCTAGATAAGCAGATCTTCTCGGCTGTAGAAGACGTTCATTCTGCTGCTTAATGTTCCACCTGGATCTACGCTCTGCTGTTCCTAGTAGAGATACTTTTCAGATGTGGCTCTTCCGGAGCTTATCAAGAGGTTTACTCCCACATAGACCAACTTCTAATTTAGTTAATAATATTATGCTGTTTCATATGAGCTCGTTAAAAATGATAATAAACCAGTTTAGACCAGGTTTCATGACTTACTTGCGCCAATAATTGCATGTAGCCCCACCCTCGATCGGTATCGGCTATCGGCCTATCGCGTTGAAAGGTGTTCGGGGATCGGAATCGGCCTCAAAAACTCTGATTGGTTCATCTCCAATTAACAGAATCACATCCAACTTTTTCCATTTTGGAGAATTGAAACGGGGATTGAAAACAGTTTCAAGAATTCCGATCACAGGAATGATTTTCCTGGTACATCACTTTCCCCCTCAAAAGTGGGTAATCTTGGGATGTTTGTCGGCATGTTTGTTGAAACAAACTTCAGTCCAACTGGAAAACCTCTGTTATCCTGATTGGACGTATAATCAGAGGTTTAATGTAGGAGCCTTGCACAAGGACTCTTACTGAAACAGCAGCCAGGGTACTCACTACACTACACCAACCACCAGGACATCAAGAGGCAAACTGGCACGTGCACGAGACCCCCCACCCACCACTCCGCCGGACCCCCACTACTGTGTCAGGCCTCAAGTAGACATGAGAGGCTCTCAGGCTGAATCCAGTGTAGCAGCTCTACAGACTGATTTTGGGTTTATGGCATCACCCTCCTCTACACGGCTCACTCAACTCACTGGCTCTCCGCCAAAAACCTCTCTGTCTCTCTCGCTCTCTCTTTCTTTCTCCTATGGCTTCCCAACTATACACTCCACACTGTGAACTGCATACTAACGTACGGCACCACCAGAGTACCTCTGTACAGTAAGACCACCCGTACAAAGGGTTAATTAATGGTGCTGAATGACGTCCTCAGTAAGCAACACATACGTTATACAGTGACCTCTTTCTTCCCCGAGAGTCAGTCACACTAATCTATACAGTACACATGTGTTTAAAGGGTTCTTTACTGAAGACCACTGTTCTGTATGGCCACACTATCTCTCTCTCTCTCTCTCTCTCTCTCTCTCTCTCTCTCTCTCTCTCTCTCGCTCTCTCTCTCTCTCTTTCTCGCTCTCTTTCTCGCTCTCTTTCTCTTTCATGCATCTCAACGACTTAAGCATGCATATGGTTATTTTAGGGTTCCTGGTTCTCCTCTCTCTCTCTCTCTCGCTCTCTCGCTCTCTCGCTCTCTCTTTTATGAATCTCAACCACTTAAGCATGCATTCTTTAAGTGTTCTCTCTCTCTTTCTCTTCCTCTGCTTTCTGTCTCTCTCTTTCATGCATCTCACTCTTTCAGGGTTCTTGGTTCTCTCTCTCTCTCTCTCTCTCTCTCTCTCTCTCTCTCTCTCTCATGCCTCTCAACCACTTAAGCATGCATATGGTTCTTTTAGGGTTCCTGGTTCTCTCTCTCTCACTCTCTCTCTTTTATGAATCTCAACCACTTAAGCATGCATTCTTTAAGTGTTCTCTCTCTCTCTCTCTCTCTCTCTCTCTCTCTTCCTCTGCTTTCTGTCTCACTTCTCTCTCTTATGCATCTCACTCTTTCAAGGTTCTTGGCTCTCTCTCTCATGCATCTTAACCTCTTAAGCATGCATTCTTTAAGGGTTCGTGGTTCTCTCTCTCTCTCTCTCTCGCTCACATGTTCTCGTTCTTTTCCTTTTTCTCTGCTTTTTCTCACTTAAGCATGCATATGGTTCATTAGGGGTTCTCCCTCTTTCTCTCTCTCTGTCTCTCTCTCTCTCTGTCTCTCCCTCTCTGTCTCTGTCTGTCTCTCTTTCTCTCTGTCTCTCTTTTATGCATCTCATTCTTTAAAGGTTTTTGGTTCTATCGATCTCGCTTGCGCTTTCTCTCTCTCTCTCTCTCTCTCTCTCTCTCTCTCTCTCTCTCTCTCTCTCATGCATCTCAACCACTTAAGCATGCACATGGTTCTTTAGGAGTTCCTGGTCCTGTCTCTCTGTCTCTTACTCTCTTTCTCTCTCTCCCTCCCTGTCTCTCTCTCTCTCCGTGTCTCGGTTTCTCCCTCTCGCACACTCTCCCTCTCTCTCCTTCTCTGTCTGCCTGCCTCTCTCTCTCTCTATCCCTCTCTCTCTCTATCCCTCTTTCTCTCCCTCTATCCCCCTCTCTCTCTCCCTCTATCCCTCTCTCTCTCTCTATCCCCTCTCTCTCTCTCTCTCTCTCTCTCTATCCCTCTCTCCCTCTATTTCTCTCTCTCTCTCTCTTTCTCTCCCTCTATCTCTCTCTCTCTCTCTCTCTATCCCTCTCTCTCTCTCTCTCTATCCCTCTCTCTCTCTCTCTCTCTCTTTCCCTCTCTCCCTCTATTTCTCTCTCTCTCTCTCTCTCTTTCTCTCCCTCTATCTCTCTCTCTCTCTCTCTCTCTTTCTCTTTCTCTCCCTCTCTCTCTCTCTCTCTCTCTCTCTCTCTCTCTCTCTCTCTCTCTCTCTATCTCTCTCTCTCTCTCTGAGGTCTCGTAATGGTCAGGAAATGGTTCCTGTATGAAAACACTTTGAGGATGAATGTATTCAGTCCTACTTTGGAAAAACAAACAAACAAACCAAAAAAAAAAAAAATCTTCAAAGCGTGAAATCATTTTCCCAAACTGCAGAGCAAACACGAGCCTCACGCAGCGCGGTCCGAGCAGACGGCCCGGCGTGTAATTACTCAGAAACCGAGCGCTCGCCGAACCCAGTCAGAGCGAAAATATTATGCTAAGCGTCATTAAAAGTCATTGAGACAGTATGGACCCCATTATTCTATCAGCCCCCACTGAGAGGCCCAACGCATCACTTCCTCTTTCCCACAGTCCTCCCCACTGCGCTAACACGCTAGCTCGCTAACCGGCAGCCCAGCAATTTGTCTGGAAGCTCTTTAAGAGACCACACGTACACACGAACCCCCCCGCAGAGCCAAACAACACCCCCCATGTTTGTGTTGGTATTTCCACACAGATCCTTCTTCAGCCGGGAGCGCTCTGACACTGAGTCACCAACGTAACACTTCCCTGTTATGGGACCCCTAACGACCGCATGGAAGACCTGGCAGACCACCAACACTCTCCTCCCATCAGATAAACAGAACTTTGATCTTTGAGAGATGGAGGAGAACATCAAGCTGCTTCACATCTGAGGACATCCACAGGTGTTTCTGTCCATACTTCCACTGTGTTGAGAACACCATGGGTCTGAAAAGATGTATAACTGTTCAAGAAGCTCCTCACTGAGAACATCAAACAAAGAAGCGGAACAATGGACTGACCACCCCAGAGTCCAGAACCTCAACACCACTGAACATGTTTGGGGTTATTTGGATGGCAAGATGTGGAAAATCCACCTCTGATCGACCTTTCACCAGCAACACAAACCCACTGACCAATCACGGTCACCGCAGGAATGAAAGTCAGTTGGGTCTGAGATCCGAGGTGTGAGTAGAAGTTTCAGCTCCTGAAATGAGGTGATGAAACTCTCCGTTCTCCTCTTGCTTTTCCAAAATGGGAATCAGTCACAGTGCCAGTTTTGAAAATATGGACCTTCTTACTGATGTTCTGTTTGTGTTGTTTCGCAAATACACCAAATTTAACATTAAAATGTAGAACTATTTCTTTATCTTCGTGTTTGAGATGCTCTTCAAAAGCATTGTTTAACAAATACAAGCACAATTTAAACTTCTGGACAGCTGATTGGTCCATTAATGCTAAGACAGAGCAGACTGCACCTGCTGAGGAGTCTAAGGTCTGGAGGCCTGACTTGTTTCAGGGGTGGTGGCATCAGCCAAAGCCTATAACTGTCATTTAACCCCTCCGTGCAGTGAAACACCCACATACACACACACACACACACACACACACACACACTCTAGTGAACACACACAAGAGGGGGCAGTGAAACACCCACACCCACACACACACACAATAGTGAACACACACACACATAAATATACTACACCCACATGCACACACACTGGTGAACACACACACTAGTGGACAGTAAAACACTCACATACACACACACTAGTGAATACACACACACTAGGGGGCAGTGAAACACTCACATACACACACACACACACTAGTGAACATACACACACTAGTGGGCAGGGAAACACCCACATACACACACACACTAGTGAACATACACACACTAGGGGGCACTGAGCACACTTGCCCGGAGTGGTGGGCAGCCCTATCCACTCAAGGGCACTTCAGTCGCGTCCTGAAAGTTCAGAGAATCGAACCAGCAACCTGGACACAAGGCTCGTTTCCCAACATACAGGCCATAAAATTCCAAACTACGCCGCTTCCGGTTTGTATTTGTGTTTTGTGCCAATTTTTGCATCACGGTTGGTTAACAGTCTTAAGACTAAAGAACTGGAGGTGAGCTTCTCTCTGAGGAGCTGAAAGTGAGTCTCCTGAAAAGACCAGAAGCTGTAATGAAGGTAAAGAGTGGAAACACTAAACACTCAAACCTCTGATATTATATTCAGCTGTTCAGGATTTTGTTAAATATACTATAGTTCTTTCCTGATGCTGAAATATGAATAGCTGGAAATTAAATACATGAAGACTGGTCTCTGACCAGTGCACATAGACTGGTCACTAAAAACCAAAATATACTACTCGTCTCAAGGTCTGTACTTTTGGGTGCAGCGTTCAATAAAACTCACCTTATTTATTTGAATGGAGACGCTTGAAAACATTAGACCAACAACCTCTTAATGTATAATAGACCACTTACTAACTTGATGGATAGACTGACAGATTATGTCCAACCTGTCAGTATAAACAGTGTAAACATAGAAGACTGCAATGTGGTGTACCACAGGGCTCGGTTTTAGGGCCACTACTGACAGGTTATTGATCCCAGATGGAAATTCAAGATCTCTGCAGTGAAACACTCACATATACACACACACTAGGGGACAGTGAGCACACTTGGCCCAAGCGGTGGGCAGCCCTACCACAGCGTCCGAGAAGCAGTCAGGGGTTAGGTGCCTTGCTCAAGGGCACTTCAGTCGTGTCCTATCAGTTCATGGGATTGAACCGGCAACCTTCCGGTGACAAGGCTGGTTCCTTAACCCCCAGCCCACGACTGTCCCCATATAAGTGACGTTCCCATGTAACTTCGTTTTGGGAGCTGGGCCACGCCCTGATTACCTCTGCCAACTATATATACACCCCCATTCACCCCACCCCACCTCCCCATCTCCTCCCCATACTTCATTCCTATCATATCATATCTTATCTTAACTTTGGTGGGGGGCATACACAAGCACCTAAGCCACCTAGAACTCCAGCCCCAAGCCTTCTGAGCTCGCCCCCCCTTATATATACCGTTATACCCAATACATCTATCGGCCTCTTTCTCTGTCAGCTTGTCTCTTTCTCTTTCTCCGCCTCCCTCTTTCTTTTTATCCCTCCACACTTCTTTCTTTTGTTTCACTGTCTCTTTAGCAGCTGGTTCTCTCTCCCCCTCTCTCTCTCTCTCCTCTTCTATCTGCTATCCCTTTTCATCCTGCTTTAGAAGTGGAATCACTGCTTTCCTCTATTTCCACCTTCTCTTATCCTCTCTCGTTCTCGTTCCCACGCTCTCTCCTGTCATTACTGCTGTCAAAACACACACTTCCGCCCTGATCCGTAAATACATGCCTTTTTCCTCCACCTCTCAGGGAAATACCTGCCATCACTCCCTCTTCATCCTTCCCTCTCTCAACCCCTTTCATCCCCCACCCCCCATCTCTCAGCTTCTCATCCGCTTTTTCTCTCTCGCTCTTTCCATCTAGCCTCTAGCTGTGGAGTGTGATGTGTGTGAAGTGGAGCCAAAATGTGGGCTCCTCCACCCAAATCCAATCAAACGGAGCAGCGGATCGGAGCTAAATTTATCCACTTATAAGGGCACTCGGCCAACACATTTGCCCCACATCGATAAAGTGCTCCGCTGTCGTGATATCATGTCTTTAAAAACCGGAATGAGGACAGATAAGCCTACGTGCCATGTAAGGATGCTTGTGTAAACTTTATCAAACCAACACTGTTTTTAATTAACAAATCCAATGACCATCAGACCTGAACACTCACAACACTGGACACTAGTCTTCTCGTCCTCCTGTATGGGTCATGCCATACCTGTTGGACGGCGTGGAGAACACAGCCAGTATGATGTCCCGGCCGTGCAGTCGGAGGATGGGGCTGGTGGAGTGCAGCAGGTTGAAGTAGAAGTGCGAGTCTCCGGGGATGGAGCAGTTCAGCCGGGCCTTCAGGAACGACGTCCACTGCTTCTCCAGCACCCGCTGAGAACCACCCATATCGCTCTTACACACGCGAGCCACGCGGGAGACCACCACCTGACACACACATACACAGACAGGTTTGTTTGTATGCAGTGTAGCGACACAGGGTCCTACATATAACATATAATAAATATTGTGTGTATATGGTCGCTGCCCAAAGAAAAACAAGTATTTCCAAAATAGCAACTTTACAGGAGAGACCAAAAACCTACTTCACTTTCAATTTAAGTCAATGGAACCAGAATTTTCTCCAAGCTATTTTGGAGCTCTTCTATTGGTCCATTCATCATGAAATTCTTACAAAATTTAAACAGCAGCTGCCATGTTTAAATGATGGGAAAAAAAAAAATTAATAAAAATGGCCAAAAATAAAGATACTTGTGTTTCTTTGGACAGCACTACTGTGCAAAAGTCTTAGGTACTTAAGCTTATTGTACAAAATCCTTTATCTTGTCTGTACATGTTGAAATTTATAGCACACTGCTGCATATCATCACTGTCTAGAGGAAACAAGTATCTCCAAAATAACTACAGGAGAGAATAGAAAGTTTCAATGTAAGTTAATGTAAAGAAGTTTTATTGAAAGTGATTTTGGAGCATTTTCATTGGTCTACTTATCATGAATCTTGGACAGCGACGATAAAAAACAAAACAAACACACATAATACATATATTTATATATATATATATATATATATATATATATATATATATATATATATATATATATATATATATGCCCCATATGCATTATAAAAGTAAGTAAAAATATGTAAAACAATATTCCTTTGTGTAAAAGTATATGTATATAACTCCTTATTGCCGTATTGTAACAACAGACTGCATAGCTAGCGGCTTGATTCTATACACCTGTAGCCTTATATAGGCAAATATGTATATATATATATATATATATATATATATATATATATATATATATATATATATATATATAATTATATCAACCGATTTCTGAGACAATTGTGGTCTTCTTTGATCTGCTACACGACCATCTTCCCATTGGAAAAAGTCAAGTCAAGCAAGCCAGAGGCAACATTGGCGAGGAACACTCCCTCAGACTGGAGGAAGAAACCTTGGGAGGAACCAAGAATCACAAGTGGAGACCCGTCCTCCTCTGATCAAACAGTATTCAGAGTTTAATAAACTAAACACCAAAGAAAAGAGTCTCTGTTTGAAATCTGGATATATATAACTCATGTGAAACTATAATTTGTTCCTATAATGTCCCGCATGTATGGTATATACACACAATAAGAAGATAACAATTTTTCAGCTGAGTAACCAATAAGTTTTAAAAAATGAAAAATTAATTGCGAAAAAAAACCAGAAAGAAATTCAGTGAGGAGCGCTTTGTTGACGCTGTAGATCAAAAGCTTGCCTACAAAATCACAACATATTTGTGTGAAGAACAGATGCACACTTGTGGTGATGAGGCTGTGAGAGAGCAGAGTGAAGACTATAATACTCTTGATGAATTAATAAAAAGTACTCAACCTTTAAATCCCGGAGGACTTCTCGTTTGGCAGAGTTTCCTGCTGTTATTGTTATTTTGACTCCGAACAGTAAACTAGCAGAATTAATTCATGAAAATGTCAGCGCTTTCCATATCGCGGCTCAGTGGGCGATTTCAACTGCATGGAGACCGCAGCGGCGGCGCTACCTCGCAGCTCTGTGAGAGCGGACCGCCGGCGAAAGCAAAAACCCACCGAATTAGGCATCGCTAATTAGCCAGATAAAAGGAGCCCTTGTTATTGGGCCAAAGACGTGCTCGAGAGTGGAGCCCCGGCGAGGGGGAGATATCTCCTCCGTCTAA